>JAOCZM010000032.1:0-386736 GCA_026122235.1 Vinca minor | reverse complement strand
TGGAAACTAATTCGAGAGGGAGAAAGATCCGAACTTTAACCTTTTCTCGCTGAATCTTGACCATAAAAATCAGGGTTCCCTCATTGTCGAGGGATCGCCCAAGAAGCTTAAGAGGCCATTTATCTAAATGACCGAAGTTCTTAACTCATGCATTCCAAATCCAAGTCCCCGAAGAAAGCCTTTGTTCCAAGTACTTAAAGTATTTAATATGAAGATCCATGGGACAAATAATCCTTCAAAGGATGCATGGCACAAAGATCAAATCCATCTAATCGTCTTTGAAGGAAAGATACACAATGGGAAGAAAAACGTTAAAAGGGACATTTTACTTTAAACTTGTAAATTAAAGTCTATTCCAGACTTTAATCCGAATTTTAGCTTTATGTTGTATACTTAATTATAGTTTTAGGCGCTCTTATCTAGATAAGGATATAATAAAGGAAATGTTGTCCATGTGTTTAATTAGTAGTTCACTATTCTTTTGGGATAGAAGAATTCTAACTTAATTAGGATTCTTCCTTTGTGGGTTCTCTTGTAACCCAAATTCCACTCTATTTAAGAGGGAATTCATCCAAGTTTTTTCTTAGACTTGAATAATGATATTTTAAGGTTATTCCTTAGTAACTTAATGAATTGATAGTTTCGCTTGTTGTGGTGTTTCAACCTCCATCGATACTTCGCCTTGTTTAGATTTCATGCTGAGTATATTCCCTTGGAAACTAATTCGAGAGGGAGAAAGATCCGAACTTTAACCTTTTCTCGTCGAATCTTGACCATAAAAATCAGGGTTCCTCATTGTCGAGGGATCGTCCCAAGAAGCTTAAGAGGCCATTTATCTAAATGACCGAAGTTCTTAACTCATGCATTCCAAATCCAAGTCCCCCGAAGAAAGCCTTTGTTCCAAGTACTTAAAGTATTTAATATAAAGATCCATGGGACAAATAATCCTTCAAAGGATGCATGGCACAAGGATCAAATCCATCTAATCGCATGAAGGAAAGATACACAATGGGAAGAAAAACGTTAAAAGGACATTTTACTTAAACTTGTAAATTAAAGTCTATTCCGGACTTTAATCCGAATTTTTAGCTTTATGTTGTATACTTAATTATAGTTTTTAGGCGCCATTATCTAGATAAGGATATAATAAAGGAAATGTTGTCCATGTGTTTAATTAGTAGTTAACTATTCTTAGGATAGAAGAATTCTAACTTAATTAAGATTCTTCCTTTGTGGGTTCCTTGTAACCAAAATTCCACTCTATTTAAGAGGGAATTCGCCCAAGTTTTTTCTTAGACTTGAATAATGATATTTTAAGGTTATTCCTTAGTAACTTAATGAATTGATAGTTTCGCTTGTTGTGGTGTTTCAACCTCCATCGATACTTCGCCTTGATTAGATTTGCGTTGAGTATATTCCCCTTGGAAACTAATTCGAGAGGGAGAAAGATCCGAACTTTAACCTTTTCTCGTCGAATCTTGACCATAAAAATCAGGGTTCCTCATTGTCGAGGGATCGTCCCAAGAAGCTTAAAGAGGCCATTTATCTAAATGACCGAGTTCTTAACTCATGCATTCCGAATCCAAGTCCCCGAAGAAAGCCTTTGTTCCAAGTACTTAAAGTATTTAATATGAAGATCCATGGGACAAATAAGCCTTCAAAGGATGCATGGCACAAAGATCAAATCCATCTAATCGCCTTTGAAGGAAAGATACACAATGGGAAGGAAAACGGTTAAAAGGACATTTTACTTTAAACTTGTAAATTAAAGTCTATTCCAGACTTTAATCCGAATTTTTAGCTTTTATGTTGTATACTTAATTATAGTTTTAGGCGCCCTTATCTAGATAAGGATATAATAAAGGAAATGTTGTCCATGTGTTTAATTAGTAGTTCACTATTCTTTTGGACAGAAGAATTCTAACTTAATTAGGATTCTTCCTTTGTGGGTTCCTTTGTAACCGAAATTCCACTCTATTTAAGAGGGAATTCGCCCAAGTTTTTTTCTTAGACTTGAATAATGATATTTTAAGGTTATTCCTTAGTAACTTAATGAATTGATAGTTTCGATTGTTGTGGTGTTTCAACCTCCATCGATACTTCGCCTTGTTTAGATTTGCGTTGAGTATATTCCCTTGGAAACTAATTCGAGAGGGAGTAAAGATCCGAACTTTAACCTTTTCTCGTCTAATCTTGACCATAAAAATCAGGGGTTCCTCATTGACGAGGGATCGTCCCAAGAAGCTTAAGAGGCCATTTATCTAAATGACCGAAGTTCTTAACTCATGCATTCCAAATCCAAGTCCCCCGAAGAAAGCCTTTGTTCCAAGTACTTAAAGTATTTAATATAAAGATCCATGGGACAAATAATCCTTCAAAGGGTGCATGGCACAAGGATCAAATCCATCTAATCGCGCTTTGAAGGAAAGATACACAATGGGAAGAAAAACGGTTAAAAGGACATTTTACTTTAAACTTGTAAATTAAAGTCTATTCCGACTTTAATCCGAATTTTTAGCTGTATGTTGTATACTTAATTATAGTTTTAGGCGCCATTATCTAGATAAGGATATAATAAAGGAAATGTTGTCCATGTGTTTAATTAGTAGTACACTATTCTTTGGATAGAAGAATTCTAACTTAATATGGATTCTTTCTTTGTGGGTTCCTTTGTAACCGAAATACACTCTATTTAAGAGGGAATTCGCCCAAGTTGTTTCTTAGACTTGAATAATGATATTTTAAGGTTATTCCTTAGTAACTTAATGAATTGATAGTTTCGATTGTTGTGGTGTTTCAACCTCCATCGATACTTCGCCTTGTTTAGATTTACGTTGAGTATATTCCCTTGGAAACTAATTCGAGAGGGAGAAAGATCCGAACTTTAACCTTTTCTCGTCGAATCTTGACCATAAAAATCAGGGGTTCCTCATTGACGAGGGATCGTCCAAGAAGCTTAAAGAGGCCATTTATCTAAATGACCGAGTTCTTAACTCATGCATTCCAAATCCAAGTCCCCGAAGAAAGCCTTTGTTCCAAGTACTTAAAGTATTTAATATAAAGATCCATGGGACAAATAATCCTTCAAAGGATGCATGGCACAAGGATCAAATCCATCTAATCGCGTTTGAAGGAAAGATACACAATGGGAAGAAAAACGGTTAAAAGGACATTTTACGAAACTTGTAAATTAAAGTCTATTCCAGACTTTAATCCGAATTTTTGCTTTATGTTGTATACTTAATTATAGTTTTAGGCGCCCTTATCTAGATAAGGATATAATAAAGGAAATGTTGTCCATGTGTTTAATTAGTAGTTCACTATTCTTTGGATAGAAGAATTCTAACTTAATTAGGATTCTTCCTTTGTGGGTTCCTTGTAACCGAAATTCCACTCTATTTAAGAGGGAATTCGTCCCAAGTTTTTTTCTTAGACTTGAATAATGATATTTTAAGGTTATTCCTTAGTAACTTAATGAATTGATAGTTTCGATTGTTGTGGTGTTTCAACCTCCATCGATACTTCGCCTTGTTTAGATTTGCGTTGAGTATATTCCCCTTGGAAACTAATTCGAGAGGGAGTAAGATCCGAACTTTAACCTTTTCTCGTCGAATCTTGACCATAAAAATCAGGGTTCCTCATTGACGAGGGATCGTCCCAAGAAGCTTAAGAGGCCATTTATCTAAATGACCGAAGTTCTTAACTCATGCATTCCAAATCCAAGTCCCCCGAAGAAAGCCTTTGTTCCAAGTACTTAAAGTATTTAATATAAAGATCCATGGGACAAATAATCCTTCAAAGGGTGCATGGCACAAGGATCAAATCCATCTAATCGCGTTTGAAGGAAAGATACACAATGGGAAGAAAAACGGTTAAAAGGACATTTTACTTTAAACTTGTAAATTAAAGTCTATTCCGACTTTTAATCCGAATTTTTAGCTGTATGTTGTATACTTAATTATAGTTTTAGGCGCCATTATCGTAGATAAGGATATAATAAAGGAAATGTTGTCCATGTGTTTAATTAGTAGTACACTATTCTTTGGATAGAAGAATTCTAACTTAATATGGATTCTTTCTTTGTGGGTTCCTTTGTAACCGAAATACACTCTATTTAAGAGGGAATTCGTCCCAAGTTGTTTCTTAGACTTGAATAATGATATTTTAAGGTTATTCCTTAGTAACTTAATGAATTGATAGTTTCGCTTGTTGTGGTGTTTCAACCTCCATCGATACTTCGCCTTGATTAGATTTGCGTTGAGTATATTCCCCTTGGAAACTAATTCGAGAGGGAGAAAGATCCGAACTTTAACCTTTTCTCGTCGAATCTTGACCATAAAAAATCAGGGGTTCCTCATTGACGAGGGATCGTCCAAGAAGCTTAAAGAGGCCATTTATCTAAATGACCGAGTTCTTAACTCATGCATTCCAAATCCAAGTCCCCGAAGAAAGCCTTTGTTCCAAGTACTTAAAGTATTTAATATAAAGATCCATGGGACAAATAAGCCTTCAAAGGATGCATGGCACAAAGATCAAATCCATCTAATCGCGTTTGAAGGAAAGATACACAATGGGAAGAAAAACGGTTAAAAGGACATTTTACGAAACTTGTAAATTAAAGTCTATTCCAGACTTTAATCCGAATTTTTGCTTTATGTTGTATACTTAATTATAGTTTTAGGCGCCCTTATCTAGATAAGGATATAATAAAGGAAATGTTGTCCATGTGTTTAATTAGTAGTTCACTATTCTTTGGATAGAAGAATTCTAACTTAATTAGGATTCTTCCTTTGTGGGTTCCTTGTAACCGAAATTCCACTCTATTTAAGAGGGAATTCGTCCAAGTTTTTTCTTAGACTTGAATAATGATATTTTAAGGTTATTCCTTAGTAACTTAATGAATTGATAGTTTCGCTTGTTGTGGTGTTTCAACCTCCATCGATACTTCGCCTTGATTAGATTTGCGTTGAGTATATTCCCCTTGGAAACTAATTCGAGAGGGAGAAAGATCCGAACTTTAACCTTTTCTGTCGAATCTTGACCATAAAAATCAGGGTTCCTCATTGACGAGGGATCGTCCCAAGAAGCTTAAGAGGCCATTTATCTAAATGACCGAAGTTCTTAACTCATGCATTCCAAATCCAAGTCCCCGAAGAAAGCCTTTGTTCCAAGTACTTAAAGTATTTAATATAAAGATCCATGGGACAAATAATCCTTCAAAGGGTGCATGGCACAAGGATCAAATCCATCTAATCGCGTTTGAAGGAAAGATACACAATGGGAAGAAAAACGGTTAAAAGGACATTTTACTTTAAACTTGTAAATTAAAGTCTATTCCGGACTTTAATCCGAATTTTTAGCTGTATGTTGTATACTTAATTATAGTTTTAGGCGCCATTATCGAGATAAGGATATAATAAAGGAAATGTTGTCCATGTGTTTAATTAGTAGTACACTATTCTTTGGATAGAAGAATTCTAACTTAATATGGATTCTTTCTTTGTGGGTTCCTTGTAACCGAAATACACTCTATTTAAGAGGGAATTCGTCCAAGTTGTTTCTTAGACTTGAATAATGATATTTTAAGGTTATTCCTTAGTAACTTAATGAATTGATAGTTTCGATTGTTGTGGTGTTTCAACCTCCATCGATACTTCGCCTTGTTTAGATTTGCGTTGAGTATATTCCCCTTGGAAACTAATTCGAGAGGGAGAAAGATCCGAACTTTAACCTTTCTCGTCGAATCTTGACCATAAAAATCAGGGGTTCCTCATTGACGAGGGATCGTCCCAAGAAGCTTAAGAGGCCATTTATCTAAATGACCGAGTTCTTAACTCATGCATTCCAAATCCAAGTCCCCGAAGAAAGCCTTTGTTCCAAGTACTTAAAGTATTTAATATAAAGATCCATGGGACAAATAATCCTTCAAAGGATGCATGGCACAAGGATCAAATCCATCTAATCGCGTTTGAAGGAAAGATACACAATGGGAAGAAAAACGGTTAAAAGGGCATTTTACGAAACTTGTAAATTAAAGTCTATTCCAGACTTTAATCCGAATTTTAGCTTTATGTTGTATACTTAATTATAGTTTTAGGCGCCCTTATCTAGATAAGGATATAATAAAGGAAATGTTGTCCATGTGTTTAATTAGTAGTTCACTATTCTTTGGATAGAAGAATTCTAACTTAATTAGGATTCTTCCTTTGTGGGTTCCTTGTAACCGGAATTCCACTCTATTTAAGAGGGAATTCGTCCAAGTTTTTTCTTAGACTTGAATAATGATATTTTAAGGTTATTCCTTAGTAACTTAATGAATTGATAGTTTCGCTTGTTGTGGTGTTTCAACCTCCATCGATACTTCGCCTTGATTAGATTTGCGTTGAGTATATTCCCCTTGGAAACTAATTCGAGAGGGAGAAAGATCCGAACTTTAACCTTTTCTGTCGAATCTTGACCATAAAAATCAGGGTTCCTCATTGACGAGGGATAGTCCAAGAAGCTTAAAGAGGCCATTTATCTAAATGACCGAGTTCTTAACTCATGCATTCCAAATCCAAGTCCCCGAAGAAAGCCTTTGTTCCAAGTACTTAAAGTATTTAATATAAAGATCCATGGGACAAATAATCCTTCAAAGGGTGCATGGCACAAGGATCAAATCCATCTAATCGCGTTTGAAGGAAAGATACACAATGGGAAGAAAAACGGTTAAAAGGACATTTTACGAAACTTGTAAATTAAAGTCTATTCCAGACTTTAATCCGAATTTTGGCTGTATGTTGTATACTTAATTATAGTTTTAGGCGCCATTATCGAGATAAGGATATAATAAAGGAAATGTTGTCCATGTGTTTAATTAGTAGTACACTATTCTTTGGATAGAAGAATTCTAACTTAATATGGATTCTTTCTTTGTGGGTTCCTTGTAACCGAAATACACTCTATTTAAGAGGGAATTCGTCCAAGTTGTTTCTTAGACTTGAATAATGATATTTTAAGGTTATTCCTTAGTAACTTAATGAATTGATAGTTTCGATTGTTGTGGTGTTTCAACCTCCATCGATACTTCGCCTTGTTTAGATTTGCGTTGAGTATATTCCCCTTGGAAACTAATTCGAGAGGGAGAAAGATCCGAACTTTAACCTTTTCTGTCGAATCTTGACCATAAAAATCAGGGTTCCTCATTGACGAGGGATCGTCCAAGAAGCTTAAGAGGCCATTTATCTAAATGACCGAGTTCTTAACTCATGCATTCCAAATCCAAGTCCCCGAAGAAAGCCTTTGTTCCAAGTACTTAAAGTATTTAATATAAAGATCCATGGGACAAATAATCCTTCAAAGGGATGCATGGCACAAGGATCAAATCCATCTAATCGCGTTTGAAGGAAAGATACACAATGGGAAGAAAAACGGTTAAAAGGACATTTTACGAAACTTGTAAATTAAAGTCTATTCCAGGACTTTAATCCGAATTTTTAGCTTTATGTTGTATACTTAATTATAGTTTTAGGCGCCCTTATCTAGATAAGGATATAATAAAGGAAATGATGTCCACGTGTTTAATTAGTAGTTCACTATTCTTAGGATGGAAGAATTCTAACTTAATTAGGATTCTTCCTTTGTGGGTTCCTTGTAACCGGAATTCCACTCTATTTAAGAGGGAATTCGTCCAAGTTTTTTCTTAGACTTGAATAATGATATTTTAAGGTTATTCCTTAGTAACTTAATGAATTGATAGTTTCGCTTGTTGTGGTGTTTCAACCTCCATCGATACTTCGCCTTGATTAGATTTGCGTTGAGTATATTCCCCTTGGAAACTAATTCGAGAGGGAGAAAGATCCGAACTTTAACCTTTTCTGTCGAATCTTGACCATAAAAATCAGGGTTTCTCATTGACGAGGGATAGTCCAAGAAGCTTAAAGAGGCCATTTATCTAAATGACCGAGTTCTTAACTCATGCATTCCAAATCCAAGTCCCCGAAGAAAGCCTTTGTTCCAAGTACTTAAAGTATTTAATATAAAGATCCATGGGACAAATAAGCCTTCAAAGGATGCATGGCACAAAGATCAAATCCATCTATCGCGTTTGAAGGAAAGATACACAATGGGAAGAAAAAACGGTTAAAAAGGCATTTTACGAAACTTGTAAATTAAAGTCTATTCCAGGACTTTAATCCGAATTTTAGCTTTATGTTGTATACTTAATTATAGTTTTAGGCGCCGTTATCTAGATAAGGATATAATAAAGGAAATGTTGTCCATGTGTTTAATTAGTAGTTCACTATTCTTTGGATAGAAGAATTCTAACTTAATTTGGATTCTTCCTTTGCGGGTTCCTTGTAACCGAAATACACTCTATTTAAGAGGGAATTCGTCCAAGTTGTTTCTTAGACTTGAATAATGATATTTTAAGGTTATTCCTTAGTAACTTAATGAATTGATAGTTTCGCTTGTTGTGGTGTTTCAACCTCCATCGATACTTCGCCTTGTTTAGATTTGCGTTGAGTATATTCCCCTTGGAAACTAATTCGAGAGGGAGAAAGATCCGAACTTTAACCTTTTCTGTCGAATCTTGACCATAAAAAATCAGGGGTTCCTCATTGACGAGGGATAGTCCAAGAAGCTTAAAGAGGCCATTTATCTAAATGACCGAGTTCTTAACTCATGCATTCCAAATCCAAGTCCCCGAAGAAAGCCTTTGTTCCAAGTACTTAAAGTATTTAATATAAAGATCCATGGGACAAATAATCCTTCAAAGGATGCATGGCACAAGGATCAAATCCATCTAATCGCCTTTGAAGGAAAGATACACAATGGGAAGAAAAACGGTTAAAAGGGCATTTTACGAAACTTGTAAATTAAAGTCTAGAATAGACTTTAATCCGAATTTTAGCTTTATGTTGTATACTTAATTATAGTTTTAGGCGCCATTATCTAGATAAGGATATAATAAAGGAAATGCTTTCCATGTGTTTAATTAGTAGTTCACTATTCTTTGGATGGAAAGAATTCTAACTTAATTAGGATTCTTCCTTTGTGGGTTCCTTGTAACCGAAATTCCACTCTATTTAAGAGGGAATTCGTCCAAGTTTTTTCTTAGACTTGAATAATGATATTTTAAGGTTATTCCTTAGTAACTTAATGAATTGATAGTTTCGCTTGTTGTGGTGTTTCAACCTCCATCGATACTTCGCCTTGATTAGATTTGCGTTGAGTATATTCCCCTTGGAAACTAATTCGAGAGGGAGAAAGATCCGAACTTTAACCTTTTATGTCGAATCTTGACCATAAAAATCAAGGTTCCTCATTGACGAGGGATCGTCCAAGAAGCTTAAAGAGGCCATTTATCTAAATGACCGAGTTCTTAACTCATGCATTCCAAATCCAAGTCCCCGAAGAAAGCCTTTGTTCCAAGTACTTAAAGTATTTAATATAAAGATCCATGGGACAAATAATCCTTCAAAGGATGCATGGCACAAGGATCAAATCCATCTAATCGCGTTTGAAGGAAAGATACACAATGGGAAGAAAAACGGTTAAAACATTTTACGAAACTTGTAAATTAAAGTCTATTCCAGACTTTAATCCGAATTTTAGCTTTATGTTGTATACTTAATTATAGTTTTAGGCGCCCTTATCTAGATAAGGATATAATAAAGGAAATGTTGTCCATGTGTTTAATTAGTAGTTCACTATTCTTTGGATAGAAGAATTCTAACTTAATTAAGATTCTTCCTTTGTGGGTTCCTTGTAACCAAAATTCCACTCTATTTAAGAGGGAATTCGTCCAAGTTTTTTCTTAGACTTGAATAATGATATTTTAAGGTTATTCCTTAGTAACTTAATGAATTGATAGTTTCGCTTGTTGTGGTGTTTCAACCTCCATCGATACTTCGCCTTGATTAGATTTGCGTTGAGTATATTCCCCTTGGAAACTAATTCGAGAGGGAGAAAGATCCGAACTTTAACCTTTTCTGTCGAATCTTGACAATAAAAATCAGGGTTCCTCATTGACGAGGGATAGTCCAAGAAGCTTAAAGAGGCCATTTATCTAAATGACCGAGTTCTTAACTCATGCATTCCAAATCCAAGTCCCCGAAGAAAGCCTTTGTTCCAAGTACTTAAAGTATTTAATATAAAGATCCATGGGACAAATAAGCCTTCAAAGGATGCATGGCACAAAGATCAAATCCATCTATCGCGTTTGAAGGAAAGATACACAATGGGAAGGAAAACGGTTAAAAGGGCATTTTACGAAACTTGTAAATTAAAGTCTAGAATAGACTTTAATCCGAATTTTAGCTTTATGTTGTTTACTTAATTATAGTTTTAGGCGCCATTATCTAGATAAGGATATAATAAAGGAAATGTTGTCCACGTGTTTAATTAGTAGTTCACTATTCTTAGGATAGAAGAATTCTAACTTAATTAGGATTCTTCCTTTGTGGGTTCCTTGTAACCGGAATTCCACTCTATTTAAGAGGGAATTCGTCCAAGTTTTTTCTTAGACTTGAATAATGATATTTTAAGGTTATTCCTTAGTAACTTAATGAATTGATAGTTTCGCTTGTTGTGGTGTTTCAACCTCCATCGATACTTCGCCTTGATTAGATTTGCGTTGAGTATATTCCCCTTGGAAACTAATTCGAGAGGGAGAAAGATCCGAACTTTAACCTTTTCTGTCGAATCTTGACCATAAAAATCAGGGTTCCTCATTGACGAGGGATAGTCCAAGAAGCTTAAAGAGGCCATTTATCTAAATGACCGAGTTCTTAACTCATGCATTCCAAATCCAAGTCCCCGAAGAAAGCCTTTGTTCCAAGTACTTAAAGTATTTAATATAAAGATCCATGGGACAAATAATCCTTCAAAGGATGCATGGCACAAGGATCAAATCCATCTAATCGCGTTTGAAGGAAAGATACACAATGGGAAGAAAAACGGTTAAAAGGGCATTTTACGAAACTTGTAAATTAAAGTCTAGAATAGACTTTAATCCGAATTTTAGCTTTATGTTGTATACTTAATTATAGTTTTAGGCGCCATTATCTAGATAAGGATATAATAAAGGAAATGTTGTCCATGTGTTTAATTAGTAGTTCACTATTCTTTGGATAGAAGAATTCTAACTTAATTAGGATTCTTCCTTTGTGGGTTCCTTGTAACCGAAATTCCACTCTATTTAAGAGGGAATTCGTCCAAGTTTTTTCTTAGACTTGAATAATGATATTTTAAGGTTATTCCTTAGTAACTTAATGAATTGATAGTTTCGCTTGTTGTGGTGTTTCAACCTCCATCGATACTTCGCCTTGATTAGATTTGCGTTGAGTATATTCCCCTTGGAAACTAATTCGAGAGGGAGAAAGATCCGAACTTTAACCTTTTCTCGTCGAATCTTGACCATAAAAATCAGGGTTCCTCATTGACGAGGGATCGTCCCAAGAAGCTTAAAGAGGCCATTTATCTAAATGACCGAGTTCTTAACTCATGCATTCCAAATCCAAGTCCCCGAAGAAAGCCTTTGTTCCAAGTACTTAAAGTATTTAATATAAAGATCCATGGGACAAATAAGCCTTCAAAGGATGCATGGCACAAAGATCAAATCCATCTATCGCGTTTGAAGGAAAGATACACAATGGGAAGAAAAAACGGTTAAAAGGGACATTTTACGTAAACTTGTAAATTAAAGTCTATTCCAGGACTTTAATCCGAATTTTAGCTTTATGTTGTTTACTTAATTATAGTTTTAGGCGCCATTATCTAGATAAGGATATAATAAAGGAAATGTTGTCCATGTGTTTAATTAGTAGTTCACTATTTTTTTGGATAGAAGAATTCTAACTTAATTAGGATTCTTCCTTTGTGGGTTCCTTGTAACCGAAATTCCACTCTATTTAAGAGGGAATTCGTCCAAGTTTTTTCTTAGACTTGAATAATGATATTTTAAGGTTATTCCTTAGTAACTTAATGAATTGATAGTTTCGCTTGTTGTGGTGTTTCAACCTCCATCGATACTTCGCCTTGATTAGATTTGCGTTGAGTATATTCCCCTTGGAAACTAATTCGAGAGGGAGAAAGATCCGAACTTTAACCTTTTCTGTCGAATCTTGACCATAAAAATCAGGGTTCCTCATTGACGAGGGATCGTCCAAGAAGCTTAAGAGGCCATTTATCTAAATGACCGAGTTCTTAACTCATGCATTCCAAATCCAAGTCCCCGAAGAAAGCCTTTGTTCCAAGTACTTAAAGTATTTAATATAAAGATCCATGGGACAAATAATCCTTCAAAGGATGCATGGCACAAGGATCAAATCCATCTAATCGCGTTTGAAGGAAAGATACACAATGGGAAGAAAAACGGTTAAAAGGGCATTTTACGAAACTTGTAAATTAAAGTCTATTCCAGACTTTAATCCGAATTTTAGCTTTATGTTGTATACTTAATTATAGTTTTAGGCGCCATTATCTAGATAAGGATATAATAAAGGAAATGTTGTCCATGTGTTTAATTAGTAGTTCACTATTCTTTGGATAGAAGAATTCTAACTTAATTAGGATTCTTCCTTTGTGGGTTCCTTGTAACCGAAATTCCACTCTATTTAAGAGGGAATTCGCCCAAGTTTTTTCTTAGACTTGAATAATGATATTTTAAGGTTATTCCTTAGTAACTTAATGAATTGATAGTTTCGCTTGTTGTGGTGTTTCAACCTCCATCGATACTTCGCCTTGATTAGATTTGCGTTGAGTATATTCCCCTTGGAAACTAATTCGAGAGGGAGAAAGATCCGAACTTTAACCTTTTCTCGTCGAATCTTGACCATAAAAAATCAGGGTTCCTCATTGACGAGGGATCGTCCCAAGAAGCTTAAAGAGGCCATTTATCTAAATGACCGAGTTCTTAACTCATGCATTCCAAATCCAAGTCCCCGAAGAAAGCCTTTGTTCCAAGTACTTAAAGTATTTAATATGAAGATCCATGGGACAAATAAGCCTTCAAAGGATGCATGGCACAAAGATCAAATCCATCTATCGCGTTTGAAGGAAAGATACACAATGCGAAGAAAAACGGTTAAAAGGGACATTTTACTTAAACTTGTAAATTAAAGTCTATTCCGGACTTTAATCCGAATTTTAGCTTTATGTTGTATACTTAATTATAGTTTTAGGCGCCCTTATCTAGATAAGGATATAATAAAGGAAATGTTGTCCATGTGTTTAATTAGTAGTTCACTATTCTTTTGGATAGAAGAATTCTAACTTAATTAGGATTCTTCCTTTGTGGGTTCCTTGTAACCGAAATTCCGCTCTATTTAAGAGGGAATTCGTCCAAGTTTTTTCTTAGACTTGAATAATGATATTTTAAGGTTATTCCTTAGTAACTTAATGAATTGATAGTTTCGATTGTTGTGGTGTTTCAACCTCCATCGATACTTCGCCTTGTTTAGATTTGCGTTGAGTATATTCCCCTTGGAAACTAATTCGAGAGGGAGAAAGATCCGAACTTTAACCTTTTCTCGTCGAATCTTGACCATAAAAATCAGGGTTCCTCATTGACGAGGGATCGTCCCAAGAAGCTTAAGAGGCCATTTATCTAAATGACCGAGTTCTTAACTCATGCATTCCAAATCCAAGTCCCCGAAGAAAGCCTTTGTTCCAAGTACTTAAAGTATTTAATATAAAGATCCATGGGACAAATAATCCTTCAAAGGGTGCATGGCACAAGGATCAAATCCATCTAATCGCGTTTGAAGGAAAGATACACAATGGGAAGAAAAAACGGTTAAAAGGGCATTTTACTTTAAACTTGTAAATTAAAGTCTATTCCGGACTTTAATCCGAATTTTAGCTTTATGTTGTTTACTTAATTATAGTTTTAGGCGCCATTATCTAGATAAGGATATAATAAAGGAAATGTTGTCCATGTGTTTAATTAGTAGTTCACTATTCTTTTGGATAGAAGAATTCTAACTTAATTAAGATTCTTCCTTTGTGGGTTCCTTGTAACCAAAATTCCACTCTATTTAAGAGGGAATTCGCCCAAGTTTTTTCTTAGACTTGAATAATGATATTTTAAGGTTATTCCTTAGTAACTTAATGAATTGATAGTTTCGCTTGTTGTGGTGTTTCAACCTCCATCGATACTTCGCCTTGATTAGATTTGCGTTGAGTATATTCCCCTTGGAAACTAATTCGAGAGGGAGAAAGATCCGAACTTTAACCTTTTCTGTCGAATCTTGACCATAAAAATCAGGGTTCCTCATTGACGAGGGATAGTCCAAGAAGCTTAAAGAGGCCATTTATCTAAATGACCGAGTTCTTAACTCATGCATTCCAAATCCAAGTCCCCGAAGAAAGCCTTTGTTCCAAGTACTTAAAGTATTTAATATAAAGATCCATGGGACAAATAAGCCTTCAAAGGATGCATGGCACAAAGATCAAATCCATCTATCGCGTTTGAAGGAAAGATACACAATGGGAAGAAAAAACGGTTAAAAGGGACATTTTACTTAAACTTGTAAATTAAAGTCTATTCCGGACTTTAATCCGAATTTTAGCTTTATGTTGTTTACTTAATTATAGTTTTAGGCGCCATTATCTAGATAAGGATATAATAAAGGAAATGTTGTCCATGTGTTTAATTAATTAGTAGTTAACTATTCTTAGGATAGAAGAATTCTAACTTAATTAAGATTCTTCCTTTGTGGGTTCCTTGTAACCAAAATTCCACTCTATTTAAGAGGGAATTCGCCCAAGTTTTTTCTTAGACTTGAATAATGATATTTTTAAGGTTATTCCTTAGTAACTTAATGAATTGATAGTTTCGCTTGTTGTGGTGTTTCAACCTCCATCGATACTTCGCCTTGATTAGATTTGCGTTGAGTATATTCCCCTTGGAAACTAATTCGAGAGGGAGAAAGATCCGAACTTTAACCTTTTCTCGTCGAATCTTGACCATAAAAATCAGGGTTCCTCATTGACGAGGGATCGTCCCAAGAAGCTTAAGAGGCCATTTATCTAAATGACCGAGTTCTTAACTCATGCATTCCAAATCCAAGTCCCCCGAAGAAAGCCTTTGTTCCAAGTACTTAAAGTATTTAATATAAAGATCCATGGGACAAATAATCCTTCAAAGGGTGCATGGCACAAGGATCAAATCCATCTAATCGCGTTTGAAGGAAAGATACACAATGGGAAGAAAAAACGGTTAAAAGGGCATTTTACTTTAAACTTGTAAATTAAAGTCTATTCCGGACTTTAATCCGAATTTTAGCTTTATGTTGTTTACTTAATTATAGTTTTAGGCGCCATTATCTAGATAAGGATATAATAAAGGAAATGTTGTCCATGTGTTTAATTAATTAGTAGTTAACTATTCTTAGGATAGAAGAATTCTAACTTAATTAGGATTCTTCCTTTGTGGGTTCCTTTGTAACCGAAATTCCGCTCTATTTAAGAGGGAATTCGTCCCAAGTTTTTTCTTAGACTTGAATAATGATATTTTAAGGTTATTCCTTAGTAACTTAATGAATTGATAGTTTCGATTGTTGTGGTGTTTCAACCTCCATCGATACTTCGCCTTGTTTAGATTTGCGCTGAGTATATTCCCCTTGGAAACTAATTCGAGAGGGAGAAAGATCCGAACTTTAACCTTTTCTCGTCGAATCTTGACCATAAAAAATCAGGGTTCCTCATTGACGAGGGATCGTCCCAAGAAGCTTAAGAGGCCATTTATCTAAATGACCGAAGTTCTTAACTCATGCATTCCAAATCCAAGTCCCCCGAAGAAAGCCTTTGTTCCAAGTACTTAAAGTATTTAATATAAAGATCCATGGGACAAATAATCCTTCAAAGGATGCATGGCACAAGGATCAAATCCATCTAATCGCCTTTGAAGGAAAGATACACAATGGGAAGAAAAACGGTTAAAAGGGCATTTTACGAAACTTGTAAATTAAAGTCTATTCCAGACTTTAATCCGAATTTTAGCTTTATGTTGTATACTTAATTATAGTTTTAGGCGCCGTTATCTAGATAAGGATATAATAAAGGAAATGTTGTCCATGTGTTTAATTAGTAGTTCACTATTCTTTGGATAGAAGAATTCTAACTTAATTAGGATTCTTCCTTTGTGGGTTCCTTGTAACCGAAATTCCACTCTATTTAAGAGGGAATTCGTCCAAGTTTTTTCTTAGACTTGAATAATGATATTTTAAGGTTATTCCTTAGTAACTTAATGAATTGATAGTTTCGCTTGTTGTGGTGTTTCAACCTCCATCGATACTTCGCCTTGTTTAGATTTGCGTTGAGTATATTCCCCTTGGAAACTAATTCGAGAGGGAGAAAGATCCGAACTTTAACCTTTTCTGTCGAATCTTGACCATAAAAATCAGGGTTCCTCATTGACGAGGGATCGTCCAAGAAGCTTAAAGAGGCCATTTATCTAAATGACCGAGTTCTTAACTCATGCATTCCAAATCCAAGTCCCCGAAGAAAGCCTTTGTTCCAAGTACTTAAAGTATTTAATATAAAGATCCATGGGACAAATAATCCTTCAAAGGGTGCATGGCACAAGGATCAAATCCATCTAATCGCGTTTGAAGGAAAGATACACAATGGGAAGAAAAACGGTTAAAAGGGCATTTTACGAAACTTGTAAATTAAAGTCTAGAATAGACTTTAATCCGAATTTTAGCTTTATGTTGTTTGCTTAATTATAGTTTTAGGCGCCCTTTATCTAGATAAGGATATAATAAAGGAAATGTTGTCCATGTGTTTAATTAGTAGTTCACTATTCTTTTGGACAGAAGAATTCTAACTTAATTAGGATTCTTCCTTTGTGGGTTCCTTTGTAACCGAAATTCCGCTCTATTTAAGAGGGAATTCGTCCAAGTTTGTTTTCTTAGACTTGAATAATGATATTTTAAGGTTATTCCTTAGTAACTTAATGAATTGATAGTTTCGCTTGTTGTGGTGTTTCAACCTCCATCGATACTTCGCCTTGTTTAGATTTGCGTTGAGTATATTCCCCTTGGAAACTAATTCGAGAGGGAGAAAGATCCGAACTTTAACCTTTTCTGTCGAATCTTGACCATAAAAATCAGGGTTCCTCATTGACGAGGGATCGTCCAAGAAGCTTAAGAGGCCATTTATCTAAATGACCGAGTTCTTAACTCATGCATTCCAAATCCAAGTACTTAAAGTATTTAATATAAAGATCCATGGGACAAATAATCCTTCAAAGGGTGCATGGCACAAGGATCAAATCCATCTAATCGCGTTTGAAGGAAAGATACACAATGGGAAGAAAAACGGTTAAAAGGGCATTTTACGAAACTTGTAAATTAAAGTCTATTCCAGACTTTAATCCGAATTTTAGCTTTATGTTGTATACTTAATTATAGTTTTAGGCGCCCTTATCTAGATAAGGATATAATAAAGGAAATGTTGTCCATGTGTTTAATTAGTAGTTCACTATTCTTTGGACAGAAGAATTCTAACTTAATTAGGATTCTTCCTTTGTGGGTTCCTTGTAACCGAAATTCCGCTCTATTTAAGAGGGAATTCGTCCAAATTTTTTCTTAGACTTGAATAATGATATTTTAAGGTTATTCCTTAGTAACTTAATGAATTGATAGTTTCGATTGTTGTGGTGTTTCAACCTCCATCGATACTTCGCCTTGTTTAGATTTGCGTTGAGTATATTCCCCTTGGAAACTAATTCGAGAGGGAGAAAGATCCGAACTTTAACCTTTTCTGTCGAATCTTGACCATAAAAATCAGGGTTCCTCATTGACGAGGGATCGTCCAAGAAGCTTAAAGAGGCCATTTATCTAAATGACCGAGTTCTTAACTCATGCATTCCAAATCCAAGTCCCCGAAGAAAGCCTTTGTTCCAAGTACTTAAAGTATTTAATATAAAGATCCATGGGACAAATAATCCTTCAAAGGGTGCATGGCACAAGGATCAAATCCATCTAATCGCGTTTGAAGGAAAGATACACAATGGGAAGAAAAACGGTTAAAAGGGCATTTTACGAAACTTGTAAATTAAAGTCTATTCCAGACTTTAATCCGAATTTTAGCTTTATGTTGTATACTTAATTATAGTTTTAGGCGCCCTTATCTAGATAAGGATATAATAAAGGAAATGTTGTCCATGTGTTTAATTAGTAGTTCACTATTCTTTGGACAGAAGAATTCTAACTTAATTAGGATTCTTCCTTTGTGGGTTCCTTGTAACCGAAATTCCGCTCTATTTAAGAGGGAATTCGTCCAAGTTTTTTCTTAGACTTGAATAATGATATTTTAAGGTTATTCCTTAGTAACTTAATGAATTGATAGTTTCGATTGTTGTGGTGTTTCAACCTCCATCGATACTTCGCCTTGTTTAGATTTGCGTTGAGTATATTCCCCTTGGAAACTAATTCGAGAGGGAGAAAGATCCGAACTTTAACCTTTTCTGTCGAATCTTGACCATAAAAATCAGGGTTCCTCATTGACGAGGGATCGTCCAAGAAGCTTAAGAGGCCATTTATCTAAATGACCGAGTTCTTAACTCATGCATTCCAAATCCAAGTCCCCGAAGAAAGCCTTTGTTCCAAGTACTTAAAGTATTTAATATAAAGATCCATGGGACAAATAATCCTTCAAAGGGTGCATGGCACAAGGATCAAATCCATCTAATCGCGTTTGAAGGAAAGATACACAATGGGAAGAAAAACGGTTAAAAGGGCATTTTACGAAACTTGTAAATTAAAGTCTAGAATAGACTTTAATCCGAATTTTAGCTTTATGTTGTATACTTAATTATAGTTTTAGGCGCCGTTATCTAGATAAGGATATAATAAAGGAAATGCTTTCCATGTGTTTAATTAGTAGTTCACTATTCTTTGGACAGAAGAATTCTAACTTAATTAGGATTCTTCCTTTGTGGGTTCCTTGTAACCGAAATTCCGCTCTATTTAAGAGGGAATTCGTCCAAGTTTTTTCTTAGACTTGAATAATGATATTTTAAGGTTATTCCTTAGTAACTTAATGAATTGATAGTTTCGATTGTTGTGGTGTTTCAACCTCCATCGATACTTCGCCTTGTTTAGATTTGCGTTGAGTATATTCCCCTTGGAAACTAATTCGAGAGGGAGAAAGATCCGAACTTTAACCTTTTCTCGTCGAATCTTGACCATAAAAAATCAGGGTTCCTCATTGACGAGGGATCGTCCAAGAAGCTTAAGAGGCCATTTATCTAAATGACCGAGTTCTTAACTCATGCATTCCAAATCCAAGTCCCCCGAAGAAAGCCTTTGTTCCAAGTACTTAAAGTATTTAATATAAAGATCCATGGGACAAATAATCCTTCAAAGGGTGCATGGCACAAGGATCAAATCCATCTAATCGCGTTTGAAGGAAAGATACACAATGCGAAAAAAAACGGTTAAAAGGGCATTTTACGAAATCCGAATTTTAGCTTTATGTTGTTTACTTAATTATAGTTTTAGGCGCCATTATCTAGATAAGGATATAATAAAGGAAATGTTGTCCATGTGTTTAATTAGTAGTTCACTATTCTTTTGGATAGAAGAATTCTAACTTAATTAGGATTCTTCCTTTGTGGGTTCCTTGTAACCGAAATTCCGCTCTATTTAAGAGGGAATTCGCCCAAGTTTTTTCTTAGACTTGAATAATGATATTTTAAGGTTATTCCTTAGTAACTTAATGAATTGATAGTTTCGCTTGTTGTGGTGTTTCAACCTCCATCGATACTTCGCCTTGATTAGATTTGCGTTGAGTATATTCCCCTTGGAAACTAATTCGAGAGGGAGAAAGATCCGAACTTTAACCTTTTCTCGTCGAATCTTGACCATAAAAATCAGGGTTCCTCATTGACGAGGGATCGTCCAAGAAGCTTAAGAGGCCATTTATCTAAATGACCGAGTTCTTAACTCATGCATTCCAAATCCAAGTCCCCCGAAGAAAGCCTTTGTTCCAAGTACTTAAAGTATTTAATATAAAGATCCATGGGACAAATAATCCTTCAAAGGGTGCATGGCACAAAGATCAAATCCATCTAATCGCCTTTGAAGGAAAGATACACAATGGGAAGGAAAACGGTTAAAAGGGCATTTTACTTTAAACTTGTAAATTAAAGTCTATTCCGGACTTTAATCCGAATTTTAGCTTTATGTTGTATACTTAATTATAGTTTTAGGCGCTCTTATCTAGATAAGGATATAATAAAGGAAATGTTGTCCATGTGTTTAATTAGTAGTTCACTATTCTTTTGGATAGAAGAATTCTAACTTAATTAGGATTCTTCCTTTGTGGGTTCCTTTGTAACCGAAATTCCGCTCTATTTAAGAGGGAATTCGTCCCAAGTTTTTTTCTTAGACTTGAATAATGATATTTTAAGGTTATTCCTTAGTAACTTAATGAATTGATAGTTTCGATTGTTGTGGTGTTTCAACCTCCATCGATACTTCGCCTTGTTTAGATTTGCGTTGAGTATATTCCCCTTGGAAACTAATTCGAGAGGGAGAAAGATCCGAACTTTAACCTTTTCTCGTCGAATCTTGACCATAAAAAATCAGGGTTCCTCATTGACGAGGGATCGTCCAAGAAGCTTAAGAGGCCATTTATCTAAATGACCGAGTTCTTAACTCATGCATTCCAAATCCAAGTCCCCGAAGAAAGCCTTTGTTCCAAGTACTTAAAGTATTTAATATAAAGATCCATGGGACAAATAATCCTTCAAAGGGTGCATGGCACAAGGATCAAATCCATCTAATCGCGTTTGAAGGAAAGATACACAATGGGAAGAAAAACGGTTAAAAGGGCATTTTACGAAACTTGTAAATTAAAGTCTATTCCGGACTTTTAATCCGAATTTTAGCTTTATGTTGTATACTTAATTATAGTTTTAGGCGCCCTTATCTAGATAAGGATATAATAAAGGAAATGTTGTCCATGTGTTTAATTAGTAGTTCACTATTCTTTGGACAGAAGAATTCTAACTTAATTAGGATTCTTCCTTTGTGGGTTCCTTGTAACCGAAATTCCGCTCTATTTAAGAGGGAATTCGTCCAAGTTTTTTCTTAGACTTGAATAATGATATTTTAAGGTTATTCCTTAGTAACTTAATGAATTGATAGTTTCGATTGTTGTGGTGTTTCAACCTCCATCGATACTTCGCCTTGTTTAGATTTGCGTTGAGTATATTCCCCTTGGAAACTAATTCGAGAGGGAGAAAGATCCGAACTTTAACCTTTTCTCGTCGAATCTTGACCATAAAAAATCATGGGTTCCTCATTGACGAGGGATCGTCCCAAGAAGCTTAAGAGGCCATTTATCTAAATGACCGAAGTTCTTAACTCATGCATTCCAAATCCAAGTCCCCCGAAGAAAGCCTTTGTTCCAAGTACTTAAAGTATTTAATATAAAGATCCATGGGACAAATAATCCTTCAAAGGATGCATGGCACAAGGATCAAATCCATCTAATCGCTTTTGAAGGAAAGATACACAATGGGAAGAAAAACGGTTAAAAGGGCATTTTACTTTAAACTTGTAAATTAAAGTCTATTCCGACTTTTAATCCGAATTTTTGCTTTATGTTGTATACTTAATTATAGTTTTAGGCGCCCTTATCTAGATAAGGATATAATAAAGGAAATGTTGTCCATGTGTTTAATTAGTAGTTCACTATTCTTTGGACAGAAGAATTCTAACTTAATTAGGATTCTTCCTTTGTGGGTTCCTTGTAACCGAAATTCCGCTCTATTTAAGAGGGAATTCGTCCAAGTTTTTTCTTAGACTTGAATAATGATATTTTAAGGTTATTCCTTAGTAACTTAATGAATTGATAGTTTCGATTGTTGTGGTGTTTCAACCTCCATCGATACTTCGCCTTGTTTAGATTTGCGTTGAGTATATTCCCCTTGGAAACTAATTCGAGAGGGAGAAAGATCCGAACTTTAACCTTTTCTGTCGAATCTTGACCATAAAAATCAGGGTTCCTCATTGACGAGGGATCGTCCAAGAAGCTTAAGAGGCCATTTATCTAAATGACCGAGTTCTTAACTCATGCATTCCAAATCCAAGTCCCCCGAAGAAAGCCTTTGTTCCAAGTACTTAAAGTATTTAATATAAAGATCCATGGGACAAATAATCCTTCAAAGGGTGCATGGCACAAGGATCAAATCCATCTAATCGCGTTTGAAGGAAAGATACACAATGGGAAGAAAAACGGTTAAAAGGGCATTTTACGAAACTTGTAAATTAAAGTCTATTCCAGACTTTAATCCGAATTTTTAGCTTTATGTTGTATACTTAATTATAGTTTTAGGCGCCCTTATCTAGATAAGGATATAATAAAGGAAATGTTGTCCATGTGTTTAATTAGTAGTTCACTATTCTTTTGGATAGAAGAATTCTAACTTAATTAGGATTCTTCCTTTGTGGGTTCCTTTGTAACCGAAATTCCGCTCTATTTAAGAGGGAATTCGTCCCAAGTTTTTTTCTTAGACTTGAATAATGATATTTTAAGGTTATTCCTTAGTAACTTAATGAATTGATAGTTTCGATTGTTGTGGTGTTTCAACCTCCATCGATACTTCGCCTTGTTTAGATTTGCGCTGAGTATATTCCCTTGGAAACTAATTCGAGAGGGAGAAAGATCCGAACTTTAACCTTTTCTCGTCGAATCTTGACCATAAAAATCAGGGTTCCTCATTGACGAGGGATCGTCCCAAGAAGCTTAAGAGGCCATTTATCTAAATGACCGAAGTTCTTAACTCATGCATTCCAAATCCAAGTCCCCCGAAGAAAGCCTTTGTTCCAAGTACTTAAAGTATTTAATATAAAGATCCATGGGACAAATAATCCTTCAAAGGGTGCATGGCACAAGGATCAAATCCATCTAATCGCTTGAAGGAAAGATACACAATGGGAAGAAAAACGGTTAAAAGGGCATTTTACTTTAAACTTGTAAATTAAAGTCTATTCCGACTTTTAATCCGAATTTTAGCTTTATGTTGTATACTTAATTATAGTTTTAGGCGCCCTTATCTAGATAAGGATATAATAAAGGAAATGTTGTCCATGTGTTTAATTAGTAGTTCACTATTCTTTGGATAGAAGAATTCTAACTTAATTAGGATTCTTCCTTTTCGTGGGTTCCTTGTAACCGAAATTCCACTCTATTTAAGAGGGAATTCGCTCCAAGTTT
Source organism: Vinca minor (assembly GCA_026122235.1). NCBI lineage: Eukaryota > Viridiplantae > Streptophyta > Magnoliopsida > Gentianales > Apocynaceae > Vinca > Vinca minor. The sequence continues at coordinate 363,516 of JAOCZM010000032.1, read as the reverse complement.
TTTCTTAGACTTGAATAATGATATTTTAAGGTTATTCCTTAGTAACTTAATGAATTGATAGTTTCGATTGTTGTGGTGTTTCAACCTCCATCGATACTTCGCCTTGTTTAGATTTACGCTGAGTATATTCCCTTGGAAACTAATTCGAGAGGGAGAAAGATCCGAACTTTAACCTTTTCTCGTCGAATCTTGACCATAAAAATCAGGGTTCCTCATTGACGAGGGATCGTCCAAGAAGCTTAAGAGGCCATTTATCTAAATGACCGAAGTTCTTAACTCATGCATTCCAAATCCAAGTCCCCCGAAGAAAGCCTTTGTTCCAAGTACTTAAAGTATTTAATATAAAGATCCATGGGACAAATAATCCTTCAAAGGGTGCATGGCACAAGGATCAAATCCATCTAATCGCGTTTGAAGGAAAGATACACAATGGGAAGAAAAACGGTTAAAAGGGCATTTTACTTTAAACTTGTAAATTAAAGTCTATTCCCGACTTTAATCCGAATTTTTAGCTTTATGTTGTATACTTAATTATAGTTTTAGGCGCCCTTATCTAGATAAGGATATAATAAAGGAAATGTTGTCCATGTGTTTAATTAGTAGTTCACTATTCTTTTGGACAGAAGAATTCTAACTTAATTAGGATTCTTCCTTTGTGGGTTCCTTTGTAACCGAAATTCCGCTCTATTTAAGAGGGAATTCGTCCCAAGTTTTTTTCTTAGACTTGAATAATGATATTTTAAGGTTATTCCTTAGTAACTTAATGAATTGATAGTTTCGATTGTTGTGGTGTTTCAACCTCCATCGATACTTCGCCTTGTTTAGATTTGCGCTGAGTATATTCCCCTTGGAAACTAATTCGAGAGGGAGAAAGATCCGAACTTTAACCTTTTCTCGTCGAATCTTGACCATAAAAATCAGGGGTTCCTCATTGACGAGGGATCGTCCCAAGAAGCTTAAGAGGCCATTTATCTAAATGACCGAAGTTCTTAACTCATGCATTCCAAATCCAAGTCCCCGAAGAAAGCCTTTGTTCCAAGTACTTAAAGTATTTAATATAAAGATCCATGGGACAAATAATCCTTCAAAGGGTGCATGGCACAAGGATCAAATCCATCTAATCGCTTTGAAGGAAAGATACACAATGGGAAGAAAAACGGTTAAAAGGACATTTTATTTAAACTTGTAAATTAAAGTCTATTCCGACTTTTAATCCGAATTTTGGCTGTATGTTGTATACTTAATTATAGTTTTAGGCGCCATTATCTAGATAAGGATATAATAAAGGAAATGTTGTCCATGTGTTTAATTAGTAGTACACTATTCTTTGGATAGAAGAATTCTAACTTAATTTGGATTCTTTCTTTGTGGGTTCCTTGTAACCGAAATACACTCTATTTAAGAGGGAATTCGTCCAAGTTGTTTCTTAGACTTGAATAATGATATTTTAAGGTTATTCCTTAGTAACTTAATGAATTGATAGTTTCGCTTTGTTGTGGTGTTTCAACCTCCATCGATACTTCGCCTTGTTTAGATTTACGCTGAGTATATTCCCCTTGGAAACTAATTCGAGAGGGAGAAAGATCCGAACTTTAACCTTTTCTCGTCGAATCTTGACCATAAAAATCATGGGTTCCTCATTGTCGAGGGATCGTCCAAGAAGCTTAAGAGGCCATTTATCTAAAAGACCGAGTTCTTAACTCATGCATTCCAAATCCAAGTCCCCCGAAGAAAGCCTTTGTTCCAAGTACTTAAAGTATTTAATATAAAGATCCATGGGACAAATAATCCTTCAAAGGGATGCATGGCACAAGGATCAAATCCATCTAATCGCGTTTGAAGGAAAGATACACAATGGGAAGAAAAACGGTTAAAAGTGGCATTTTACTTTAAACTTGTAAATTAAAGTCTATTCCGACTTTAATCCGAATTTTAGCTTTATGTTGTTTACTTAATTATAGTTTTAGGCGCCATTATCTAGATAAGGATATAATAAAGGAAATGTTGTCCATGTGTTTAATTAATTAGTAGTTAACTATTCTTAGGATAGAAGAATTCTAACTTAATTAAGATTCTTCCTTTGTGGGTTCCTTGTAACCAAAATTCCACTCTATTTAAGAGGGAATTCGCCCAAGTTTTTTCTTAGACTTGAATAATGATATTTTAAGGTTATTCCTTAGTAACTTAATGAATTGATAGTTTCGCTTGTTGTGGTGTTTCAACCTCCATCGATACTTCGCCTTGATTAGATTTGCGTTGAGTATATTCCCCTTGGAAACTAATTCGAGAGGGAGAAAGATCCGAACTTTAACCTTTTCTGTCGAATCTTGACCATAAAAATCAGGGTTCCTCATTGACGAGGGATAGTCCCAAGAAGCTTAAGAGGCCATTTATCTAAATGACCGAGTTCTTAACTCATGCATTCCAAATCCAAGTCCCCGAAGAAAGCCTTTGTTCCAAGTACTTAAAGTATTTAATGTAAAGATCCATGGGACAAATAATCCTTCAAAGGATGCATGGCACAAGGATCAAATCCATCTAATCGCGTTTGAAGGAAAGATACACATTGGGAAGAAAAACGGTTAAAAGGGAATTTTACGAAACTTGTAAATTAAAGTCTATTCCAGACTTTAATCCGAATTTTGGCTTTATGTTGTATACTTAATTATAGTTTTAGGCGCCATTATCTAGATAAGGATATAATAAAGGAAATGCTTTCCATGTGTTTAATTAGTAGTTCACTATTCTTTGGATAGAAGAATTCTAACTTAATATGGATTCTTTCTTTGTGGGTTCCTTGTAACCGAAATACACTCTATTTAAGAGGGAATTCGTCCAAGTTGTTTCTTAGACTTGAATAATGATATTTTAAGGTTATTCCTTAGTAACTTAATGAATTGATAGTTTCGCTTGTTGTGGTGTTTCAACCTCCATCGATACTTCGCCTTGTTTGGATTTGCGTTGAGTATATTCCCCTTGGAAACTAATTCGAGAGGGAGAAAGATCCGAACTTTAACCTTTTCTGTCGAATCTTGACCATAAAAATCAGGGTTCCTCATTGACGAGGGATCGTCCAAGAAGCTTAAAGAGGCCATTTATCTAAATGACCGAGTTCTTAACTCATGCATTCCAAATCCAAGTCCCCGAAGAAAGCCTTTGTTCCAAGTACTTAAAGTATTTAATGTAAAGATCCATGGGACAAATAATCCTTCAAAGGATGCATGGCACAAGGATCAAATCCATCTAATCGCGTTTGAAGGAAAGATACACATTGGGAAGAAAAACGGTTAAAAGGGCATTTTACGACTTTAATCCGAATTTTGGCTTTATGTTGTATACTTAATTATAGTTTTAGGCGCCATTATCTAGATAAGGATATAATAAAGGAAATGCTTTCCATGTGTTTAATTAGTAGTTCACTATTCTTTGGATAGAAGAATTCTAACTTAATTTGGATTCTTCCTTTGCGGGTTCCTTGTAACCGAAATACACTCTATTTAAGAGGGAATTCGTCCAAGTTGTTTCTTAGACTTGAATAATGATATTTTAAGGTTATTCCTTAGTAACTTAATGAATTGATAGTTTCGCTTGTTGTGGTGTTTCAACCTCCATCGATACTTCGCCTTGTTTGGATTTGCGTTGAGTATATTCCCCTTGGAAACTAATTCGAGAGGGAGAAAGATCCGAACTTTAACCTTTTCTGTCGAATCTTGACCATAAAAATCAGGGTTCCTCATTGACGAGGGATCGTCCAAGAAGCTTAAGAGGCCATTTATCTAAATGACCGAGTTCTTAACTCATGCATTCCAAATCCAAGTCCCCGAAGAAAGCCTTTGTTCCAAGTACTTAAAGTATTTAATGTAAAGATCCATGGGACAAATAATCCTTCAAAGGATGCATGGCACAAGGATCAAATCCATCTAATCGCGTTTGAAGGAAAGATACACATTGGGAAGAAAAACGGTTAAAAGGGCATTTTACGAAACTTGTAAATTAAAGTCTATTCCAGACTTTAATCCGAATTTTGGCTTTATGTTGTATACTTAATTATAGTTTTAGGCGCCATTATCTAGATAAGGATATAATAAAGGAAATGCTTTCCATGTGTTTAATTAGTAGTTCACTATTCTTTGGATAGAAGAATTCTAACTTAATTTGGATTCTTCCTTTGCGGGTTCCTTGTAACCGAAATACACTCTATTTAAGAGGGAATTCGTCCAAGTTGTTTCTTAGACTTGAATAATGATATTTTAAGGTTATTCCTTAGTAACTTAATGAATTGATAGTTTCGCTTGTTGTGGTGTTTCAACCTCCATCGATACTTCGCCTTGTTTAGATTTACGTTGAGGATATTCCCCTTGGAAACTAATTCGAGAGGGAGAAAGATCCGAACTTTAACCTTTTCTGTCGAATCTTGACCATAAAAATCATGGGTTCCTCATTGTCGAGGGATCGTCCCAAGAAGCTTAAGAGGCCATTTATCTAAATGACCGAGTTCTTAACTCATGCATTCCAAATCCAAGTCCTCGAAGAAAGCCTTTGTTCCAAGTACTTAAAGTATTTAATATAAAGATCCATGGGACAAATAATCCTTCAAAGGATGCATGGCACAAGGATCAAATCCATCTAATCGCGTTTGAAGGAAAGATACACAATGGGAAGAAAAACGGTTAAAAGGGCATTTTACGAAACTTGTAAATTAAAGTCTATTCCAGACTTTAATCCGAATTTTGGCTGTATGTTGTATACTTAATTATAGTTTTAGGCGCCATTATCGAGATAAGGATATAATAAAGGAAATGTTGTCCATGTGTTTAATTAGTAGTACACTATTCTTTGGATAGAAGAATTCTAACTTAATTTGGATTCTTTCTTTGTGGGTTCCTTGTAACCGAAATACGCTCTATTTAAGAGGGAATTCGTCCAAGTTGTTTCTTAGACTTGAATAATGATATTTTAAGGTTATTCCTTAGTAACTTAATGAATTGATAGTTTTGATTGTTGTGGTGTTTCAACCTCCATTGATACTTCGCCTTGTTTAGATTTGCGTTGAGTATATTCCCCTTGGAAACTAATTCGAGAGGGAGAAAGATCCGAACTTTAACCTTTTCTGTCGAATCTTGACCATAAAAATCAGGGTTCCTCATTGACGAGGGATCGTCCAAGAAGCTTAAGAGGCCATTTATCTAAATGACCGAGTTCTTAACTCATGCATTCCAAATCCAAGTCCCCGAAGAAAGCCTTTGTTCCAAGTACTTAAAGTATTTAATATAAAGATCCATGGGACAAATAATCCTTCAAAGGGTGCATGGAACAAGGATCAAATCCATCTAATCGCGTTTGAAGGAAAGATACACAATGGGAAGAAAAACGGTTAAAAGGGCATTTTACGAAACTTGTAAATTAAAGTCTATTCCAGACTTTAATCTTCATTTTGGCTTAATGTTGTATACTTAATTATAGTTTTAGGCGCCATTATCTAGATAAGGATATAATAAAGGAAATGTTGTCCATGTGTTTAATTAGTAGTACACTATTCTTTGGATAGAAGAATTCTAACTTAATTTGGATTCTTTCTTTGTGGGTTCCTTGTAACCGAAATACACTCTATTTAAGAGGGAATTCGTCCAAGTTGTTTCTTAGACTTGAATAATGATATTTTAAGGTTATTCCTTAGTAACTTAATGAATTGATAGTTTCGCTTGTTGTGGTGTTTCAACCTCCATCGATACTTCGCCTTGATTAGATTTGCGTTGAGTATATTCCCCTTGGAAACTAATTCGAGAGGGAGAAAGATCCGAACTTTAACCTTTTCTGTCGAATCTTGACCATAAAAATCATGGTTCCTCATTGTCGAGGGATCGTCCAAGAAGCTTAAGAGGCCATTTATCTAAATGACCGAGTTCTTAACTCATGCATTCCAAATCCAAGTCCTCGAAGAAAGCCTTTGTTCCAAGTACTTAAAGTATTTAATATAAAGATCCATGGGACAAATAAGCCTTCAAAGGATGCATGGCACAAAGATCAAATCCATCTATCGCGTTTGAAGGAAAGATACACAATGGGAAGAAAAACGGTTAAAAGGGCATTTTACGAAACTTTTAAATTAAAGTCTATTCCAGACTTTAATCCGAATTTTGGCTGTATGTTGTATACTTAATTATAGTTTTAGGCGCCATTATCGAGATAAGGATATAATAAAGGAAATGTTGTCCATGTGTTTAATTAGTAGTACACTATTCTTTGGATAGAAGAATTCTAACTTAATTTGGATTCTTTCTTTGTGGGTTCCTTGTAACCGAAATACGCTCTATTTAAGAGGGAATTCGTCCCAAGTTGTTTCTTAGACTTGAATAATGATATTTTAAGGTTATTCCTTAGTAACTTAATGAATTGATAGTTTTGATTGTTGTGGTGTTTCAACCTCCATTGATACTTCGCCTTTGTTTAGATTTGCGTTGAGTATATTCCCTTGGAAACTAATTCGAGAGGGAGAAAGATCCGAACTTTAACCTTTCTCGTCGAATCTTGACCATAAAAATCAGGGTTCCTCATTGACGAGGGATCGTCCCAAGAAGCTTAAGAGGCCATTTATCTAAATGACCGAGTTCTTAACTCATGCATTCCAAATCCAAGTCCCCCGAAGAAAGCCTTTGTTCCAAGTACTTAAAGTATTTAATATAAAGATCCATGGGACAAATAATCCTTCAAAGGGTGCATGGAACAAGGATCAAATCCATCTAATCGCGTTTGAAGGAAAGATACACAATGGGAAGAAAAACGGTTAAAAGGGCATTTTACTTAAACTTGTAAATTAAAGTCTATTCCGGACTTTAATCTTCATTTTGGCTTAATGTTGTATACTTAATTATAGTTTTAGGCGCCATTATCTAGATAAGGATATAATAAAGGAAATGTTGTCCATGTGTTTAATTAGTAGTACACTATTCTTTGGATAGAAGAATTCTAACTTAATTTGGATTCTTTCTTTGTGGGTTCCTTGTAACCGAAATACACTCTATTTAAGAGGGAATTCGTCCAAGTTGTTTCTTAGACTTGAATAATGATATTTTAAGGTTATTCCTTAGTAACTTAATGAATTGATAGTTTCGCTTGTTGTGGTGTTTCAACCTCCATCGATACTTCGCCTTGTTTAGATTTGCGTTGAGTATATTCCCCTTGGAAACTAATTCGAGAGGGAGAAAGATCCGAACTTTAACCTTTTCTGTCGAATCTTGACCATAAAAATCATGGTTCCTCATTGTCGAGGGATCGTCCAAGAAGCTTAAGAGGCCATTTATCTAAATGACCGAGTTCTTAACTCATGCATTCCAAATCCAAGTCCTCGAAGTAAAGCCTTTGTTCCAAGTACTTAAAGTATTTAATATAAAGATCCATGGGACAAATAATCCTTCAAAGGATGCATGGCACAAGGATCAAATCCATCTAATCGCGTTTGAAGGAAAGATACACAATGGGAAGAAAAACGGTTAAAAGGGCATTTTACGAAACTTTTAAATTAAAGTCTATTCCAGACTTTAATCCGAATTTTGGCTGTATGTTGTATACTTAATTATAGTTTTAGGCGCCATTATCGAGATAAGGATATAATAAAGGAAATGTTGTCCATGTGTTTAATTAGTAGTACACTATTCTTTGGATAGAAGAATTCTAACTTAATTTGGATTCTTTCTTTGTGGGTTCCTTGTAACCGAAATACGCTCTATTTAAGAGGGAATTCGTCCAAGTTGTTTCTTAGACTTGAATAATGATATTTTAAGGTTATTCCTTAGTAACTTAATGAATTGATAGTTTTGATTGTTGTGGTGTTTCAACCTCCATTGATACTTCGCCTTGTTTAGATTTGCGTTGAGTATATTCCCCTTGGAAACTAATTCGAGAGGGAGAAAGATCCGAACTTTAACCTTTTCTGTCGAATCTTGACCATAAAAATCAGGGTTCCTCATTGACGAGGGATCGTCCAAGAAGCTTAAGAGGCCATTTATCTAAATGACCGAGTTCTTAACTCATGCATTCCAAATCCAAGTCCCCGAAGAAAGCCTTTGTTCCAAGTACTTAAAGTATTTAATATAAAGATCCATGGGACAAATAATCCTTCAAAGGGTGCATGGAACAAGGATCAAATCCATCTAATCGCTTGAAGGAAAGATACAGGAAGAAAAACGGTTAAAAGGGCATTTTACGAAACTTGTAAATTAAAGTCTATTCCAGACTTTAATCCGAATTTTAGCTTTATGCTGTTTACTTAATTATAGTTTTAGGAGCCATTATCTAGATAAGGCTATAATAAAGGATATGTTGTCCATGTGTTTAATTAGTAGGTCACTATTCTTAGGATTGTAACCGAAATTCCACTCTATTTAAGAGGGAATTCGTCAAAGTTGTTTCTTAGACTTGAATTGATGTGAAACCGTGATGTTTTATATTAAGGTTCGGCTTTTTAGCAGATTTTTCTCTATCTCGAAATAGTTTCTATGGGAATATACTCAACACAACTCTAAGCTGGCTAAGTATCAATGAAGGCTGAAACACCATAACTAGATAAACAAGCTAGTTGATACAGTAACTCAAAGAATATGAAGTTCTACTGGAAATTCATAAACAAGTATCTAAGGAATAACCTTAATCAAAATATCAATATATCAAGTCTAAGTTTAAAGGTTGCCAAAATTGCTCTTTAAGTAGAGGAATTTCGGTTCCAACAATAAAACAAGATAAGAGTCCTTGAAGTATTAGGGCTCTTGAAAACAAATAAGAGTCCTTGAAGAATTAGGACTCTTGAAGAACAACTTGCTATCAAGTAAAACGCTTGAACAAGATAATAGGCACATGTTCCTATTATCTTGTGGCTAATCTAGAACCAACTAACAAATCTATGAAGAGTCATATAGTTGCATTAGGACTCTTATTAACCAACTAACTAACACATGGACAACATGTCATTTATTATAGCAACTAATTGCTATACATGAAATTATAGTAATTAAATATGCTGAAAATAATTAAAGTCTAGTATAGACTTTAATTGTACACAAAAAGACTAAAATGCCCTTTAAATTCGTCCCAATTCTGGAAAGCTTGTTGGGCCAACTTGTACAACTATTTTGGATATCAAGAAGGCAGAATCTGATCTTGTGATCTCCATAGAAGTTGTAGATCTGCCTCTTATCTTTAATATGCAACTGGAATCAGCTCCATTGGATATTTATATCGAAAGATATGATCATTATACCAAACAGTAGCAAAGCTGTCCATTCATTGTACACTTGTTGATACGGTACCAGCCATGAAGCTTAGAGAGGTCATTTGGATAAATGACCTCATCCTTAATTCATACATCCCAAATACGAGCTTCAAAGTCAAGCCTTTGTTCCAAGTGTTTAAAGTCTCTAATCTAAAGGTTCAAGAGGTAAAGAAACCTTCAAAGAAAGCTAGACATAAGGATCAAAGCCATCGAATATCATTTGAAGGAAAGATACATAATTGGAAGGAAAACGGTTGAAGGGGTATTTTAGGAAACTTGTAAATTAAAGTCTATAAAAGACTTTAATTATATTTTCAGCTTTATTGTTTATTTTAATTAGCCATGTTGGCCGAAATAAGCTAGCTAAATAATAGGACATGTTGTCCTTGATGTTAGGTAGTGTTTTTAGTTATCTAGGAATTGTAGAGTCCTAATCCTTAAAGGACTCTTATTTGTGGGTTATTTTTGGACGAAATTCCACTCTATTTAAGAGGGATTTCAGCCATGTTATTGTTAGACTTGATATGATATTTTAAGGTTATTCCTTAGTTACCTTGTGTTTGATTCTCTATGTTAGAGTTCATTCATCTTTGAGTTACTGTATCAATAAGTTTGGTTTATACTTATTGTGGTGTTTCAGCCCCCATTGATATTCAACCTCATGGAGAAAGGTTGTTTATATTCCCCCATAAACTGTTCGAGATAGAGAAAGATCGGACCTTTAAGCCAAACCTTGGTATTCGTACAACGGTTTTGCATCTGGTGGTATCAGAGCAAAATGTTTATCTCTATCTTGGTGTATCTTTATTGCTTTCTTTAAATTTTTTGGGCAGAAAATTACAAAAAAAAAAAAAATTACTGTTTGCGGATACTGTTCACGGCACTGTTCACGTTACTGTTCATCCGAGGGAAAAATCAGATTTTTCGTTTCTGTTCGTCCGGGTTGATAATCAAGAATCAAGAAACGTCAATATTGATTCGAATTTCAAGGGGCAACCGTGAGTTCAAGAAGATCAACTTTCAAGAAAATCAAGAAGCATAAAGACTCCATCTTTTTAAAGATTTCAACAAATTCATGCAAAGATGAGGCAACATTTTTATCAAGAAGATGACAACTTTGATTATGATGATAAAAGGTATGGCTTACAACATACAACAAATTCAAGATATGATGATTCCTATTTGTTTTCTTGTGAGCCGCAAAGGGATTACAAAAATCAGCAAGTTGACGACTCACTGGTGCAATCAAGCTCCCATCTTTTGAAGGTACGAATAGGCCCGACTTATTATTTGATTGGATACATGAATTTCATAATATTTTTGCTATTCATAATTATTCGGAGGGCAAAAAGGTAAAGATGGCAGTCAAGGGATTTTATAGTAAGGCATCAACGTGGTGGAAAGAAGAAACTATAATTAGGCAAAGAGCGGGTCAACGACCTATTGATACTTGGAATGATTTGAAAGTCGAGATGAAACGAAGGTTTGTTTCCCTAAATTACTTTTACGGAGCAAGCTAAACGCTTGCAAATGCTTACACAAGGTTCTAAATCAGTAGATGAATATTATGAAGCGATGCGATTAGCCATGATTCGGCTTGACAAACAAGAATATGAAGAAGTTACATTGGATCGATTCTTGGCCGGTTTGAATGATGATATTAGTCCAGAGGTAGAATGCGTTTATCATGTTCATATTATGGAGATGGTTGATCATGCGGAGCAAGTTGAGAGGCGAATCAAAGATAAGAAGAGCGGGACTAATTCGGCTAAATTTTCACCTTGGAAAAATCCAAATCAGCCACCTTCAAATTTTTGTTTTGGGCAGCTGAAAAGTGAAAATAAGAGCAATTTTGGGGCTGCCAAAACAGCCACAACTCAGATAAAAGAAAGCCAAACAGCCGCCATTATTTCTTTGGAGACAAATATGAATAAACTACGGGAAAGCATGGATCGAATGGATAAATTTATCAACAAATGGGGAAGTCAAGAAAACAAGTATGAAGCCGAGCCAATATTAGAAAGCTTTCCAAATAATGATATAATGGTAATACAAGAGGATAAAAATTGGGAAAGTCAAGAAGAAGCCGAAACCATATTAGAAATCTTGACAATTGATGAGTTGAAAGAAAAGATTGATCTCGGAATTGCATCCCACGATTTAGAAGATTCGAGGACGAATCCATTAAAAGGGGGAGGGGATATGAAAGTTTTTCAAGAAGGAGAGGATGATACGGTACCATCCATGAAGCTTAGAGAGGTCATTTGGATAAATGACCTCATCCTTAATTCATACATCCCAAATACGAGCTTCAAAGTCAAGCCTTTGTTCCAAGTGATGCGAAACCGAAGTACAGATACCAAGGTTCGGCTTAAAGGTCCGATCTTTCTCTATCTCGAACAGTTTATGGGGGAATATAAACAACCTTTCTCCCGCAAGGTTGAATATCAATGGGGGCTGAAACACCAAAATAAGTATAAACCAAACTTATTGATACAGTAACTCAAACATGAATGAATTCTACCCAGAGAATCAAACACAATGTAACCAAGGAATAACCTTAATCAATATATCAAGTCTAAGTTACATGGCTGCCGAAATCTCTATTAAATAGAGTATTTCGGTTACAAGAGAACCAATCTAACTCAAACTAGGAAAAGGGAAATAAGAGTCCTTGAAGAAGTAGGACTCTTGAATAACAACTTGCTATCAAGTAACTACCTAAACAAGAAGAGTCCTAGTAGATATGGAACTCTTAACAACTAGAATATAAATAACTACCAAATCTATGAAGAGTCCTAGTTGCATTAGGACTCTTATTAACCAACTAATTAACACATGGACAACATGTCCTTTATTATAGCAACTACTTAAATACTCTAAATAAAGTAAATAACAAAGTTGGAAAACAATTAAAGTCTAGCATAGACTTTAATTGTACAAAGACTAAAATGCCCTTTAAAATTCGTCCCAATTCTGGACAGCTTGTTGGGCCAACTTGCACGACGATTTCGGATGTCAAGAAGGCAGAATCTAATCTCGGGTTCTTCATGAAAGTTGTAGATATGCCTCTTATATTTAATATGCAACTGGAATCAGCTCCATTGGATAAACGGATAGAAAGTTATGACCATTCTGCCAAACTGTTGTAAAGCTGTCCAATCCCTCATCATCTTGTATGATTACTAAAAATACCCTTCTTAGCCTCTTTGCTTGATAGGGCCTAATTGTACACTCGTGAACTTGAGAGGCTGCCTCGTATAACATTCCTAGATGTAACTTAGCATCCTCTTTATACTTTAGAACTCGGGTCAATGATGTAGATAGTTGCTTCACGTCCCTTGTTCTAAGTCTCGTGCTTAGTCGATGTATGTGTTCCTTTGACTTGGGCAACCTTGAGGTTGGTACCGTATCATTCATGGCTGGTACCGTATCATCCTCTCCTTCTTGAAAAACTTTCATATCCCCTCTCCATATTAAAGGATTCGTCCTCGAATCTTCTAAATCACAGGATGCAATTACATGATCAATATTTTCTTCTAAATCTTCACTCCTTTCTTTCAACTCCTCATTTGGCAAACTTTCTAATTTTGTCTCAGTTTCATCCTTGTCTTCTTGACTTTCCAAATTTGTTTCATCCTGTATTGTATCATTCTTTGAGCACACTTTGTAGATCAATTCCCGTAGTTCATCCATATCTATCTTCCAAGTTGAAGATTTAATGGCGGCTGTTTGGCTATCTTTTTCTTGAATTGTGGCGGGTTTGGCAGCCCCAAAATAGCTATTATCTTCACTTTGCCGCTGCCCAACACAAGAATTGGAAGGGGGCTGATTTGGCTGTTTCCATTGTGGAAATTTAGCCGAATTAGTCCCTTTCTTCTTCTCTTTGATTCGCCTCTCAATTTGCTCCGCATGATCGACCATCTCCATAATATCAACATGATAAACGCATTCTACCTCTGGCCTAATATCATCATTCAAACCGCCAAGAATCGATTCAATGTAACTTCTTCATATTCTTGTTTGTCAAGCCGAATCATGGCTAATCGCATCGCTTCATAATATTCATCTACTGATTTAGAACCTTGTGTAAGCATTTGCAAACGTTTAGCTTGCTCCGTAAAGTAATTTAGGGAAATAAACCTTCGTTTCATCTCAGCTTTCAAGTCATTCCAAGTTTCAATAGGTCGTTGACCCGCTCTTTGCCTAATTATAGTTTCCTGTTTCCACCACGTTGATGCCTTACTATAAAATCCATTGACTCGCCATCTTTACCTTTTTTGCCCTCCGAATAATTATTAATTGCAAAAATATTGTGAAATTCATGTATCCATTCAAATAATAAGTCAGCCTATTCGTACCTTCAAAAGATGGGAGCTTGAGTGCACCAACAGTAATTGTCAACTTGCTGATTTTTTGTAATCCCTTTGCGGCTCACAAGAAAACAAATAGGAATCATCATATCTTGAATTTGTTGTATGTTGGAAGCCATACCTTTTATCATCATAATCAAAGTTGTCATCTTCTTGATCAAATTGTTGCCACATCATTATTGCATGAATTGGTTGAAATCTTTAAAAAGATAGAGTATTTATGCTTCTTGATTCTCTTGAAAGTTGATTTCTTGATTCTTGATTCTTGATTTTTGATTCTTGATTCTGGATTTTTCAATCCGGATGAACAAGATAGCATAAACAAGTAACAAAAATTTAATTTTGTCCCGGATGAACAGTAACCCGTGAACAGTACGATGAACAGTACCGTGAACAGTACGATGAACAGTAATCCGCAAACAGTGCCGTGAACAGTTTTTGTAATTTTCTGCCCAAAAAATTTAAAGAAAGCAATAAAGATACACCAAGATAGAGATAAACCTTTTGCTCGATTAATCTCGATGCGAAACCGTTGTACTGAATACCAAGGTTCGGCTTAAAGGTCCGATCTTTCTCATCTCGAACAGCTTTATGGGGAATATAAACAACCTTTCTCCCGCAAGGTTGAATATCAATGGGGGCTGAAACACCACAATAAGTATAAACCAAACTTATTGATACAGTAACTCAAAGATGAATGAACTCTAACATAGAGAATCAAACACAAAGTAACTAAGGAATAACCTTAAAATATCATATCAAGTCTAAGTTACATGGCTGCCGAAATCTCTATTAAATAGAGTATTTCGGTTACAAGAGAACCAATCTAACTCAAACTAGGAAAAGGGAAATAAGAGTCCTTGAAGAAGTAGGACTCTTGAATAACAACTTGCTATCAAGTAACTACCTAAACAAGAAGAGTCCTAGTAGATATGGAACTCTTAACAACTAGAATATAAATAACTACCAAATCTATGAAGAGTCCTAGTTGCATTAGGACTCTTATTAACCAACTAATTAACACATGGACAACATGTCCTTTATTATAGCAACTACTTAAATACTCTAAATAAAGTAAATAACAAAGTTGGAAAAACAATTAAAGTCTAGCATAGACTTTAATTGTACAAAGACTAAAATGCCCTTTAAAAATTCGTCCCAATTCTGGACAGCTTGTTGGGCCAACTTGCACGACGATTTCGGATGTCAAGAAGGCAGAATCTAATCTCGGGTTCTTCATGAAAGTTGTAGATATGCCTCTTATATTTAATATGCAACTGGAATCAGCTCCATTGGATAAACGGATAGAAAGTTATGACCATTCTGCCAAACTGTTGTAAAGCTGTCCAATCCCTCATCATCTTGTATGATTACTAAAATACCCTTCTTAGCCTCTTTGCTTGATAGGGACTAATTGTACACTCGTGAACTTGAGAGGCTGCCTCGTATAACATTCCTAGATGTAACTTAGCATCCTCTTTATACTTTAGAACTCGGGTCAATGATGTAGATAGTTGCTTCATGTCCCTTGTTCTAAGTCTCGTGCTTAGTCGATGTATGTGTTCCTTTGACTTGGGCAACCTTGAGGTTGGTACCGTATCATTCATGGCTGGTACCGTATCACCAAGTGTTTAAAGTCTCTAATCTAAAGGTTCAAGAGGTAAAGAAACCTTCAAAGAAAGCTAGACACAAGGATCAAAGCCATCGAATATCATTTGAAGGAAAGATACATAATTGGAAGGAAAACGGTTGAAGGGGTATTTTAGGAAACTTGTAAATTAAAGTCTATAAAAGACTTTAATTATATTTTCAGCTTTATTGTTTATTTTAATTAGCCATGTTGGCCGAAATAAGCTAGCTAAATAATAGGACATGTTGTCCTTGATGTTAGGTAGTGTTTTTAGTTATCTAGGAGTTGTAGAGTCCTAATCCTTAAAGGACTCTTATTTGTGGGTTATTTTTGGACGAAATTTCACTCTATTTAAGAGGGATTTCAGCCATGTTATTGTTAGACTTGATATGATATTTTAAGGTTATTCCTTAGTTACCTTGTGTTTGATTCTCTATGTTAGAGTTCATTCATTTTTGAGTTACTGTATCAATAAGTTTGGTTTATACATATTGTGGTGTTTCAGCCCCCATTGATATTCAACCTTGCGGGAGAAAGGTTGTTTATATTCCCCCATAAACTGTTCGAAATAGAGAAAGATCGGACCTTTAAGCCAAACCTTGGTATCGTACAACGGTTTCGCATCAGGACATGTTGTCCTTGATGTTAGGTAGTGTTTTTAGTTATCTAGGAGTTGTAGAGTCCTAATCCTTAAAGGACTCTTATTTGTGGGTTATTTTTGGACGAAATTCCACTCTATTTAAGAGGGATTTCAGCCATGTTATTGTTAGACTGGATATGATATTTTAAGGTTATTCCTTAGTTACCTTGTGTTTGATTCTCTATGTTAGAGTTCATTCATCTTTGAGTTACTGTATCAATAAGTTTGGTTTATACTTATTGTGGTGTTTCAAACTCTCATTGATATTCAACCTTGCGGGAGAAAGGTTGTTTATATTCCCCCATAAACTGTTCGAGATAGAGAAAGATCGGACGTTTAAGCCAAACCTTGGTATTCGTACAACGGTTTCGCATCAGGAATAACCTTAAAATATCATATCAAGTCTAACAATAACATGGCTGAAATCCCTCTTAAATAGAGTGGAATTTCGTCCAAAAATAACCCACAAATAAGAGTCCTTTAAGGATTAGGACTCTACAACTCCTAGATAACTAAAAACACTACCTAACATCAAGGACAACATGTCCTATTATTTAGCTAGCTTATTTCGGCCAACATGGCTAATTAAAATAAACAATAAAGCTGAAAATATAATTAAAGTCTTTTATAGACTTTAATTTACAAGTTTCCTAAAATACCCCTTCAACCGTTTTCCTTCCAATTATGTATCTTTCCTTCAAATGATATTCGATGGCTTTGATCCTTGTGTCTAGCTTTCTTTGAAGGTTTCTTTACCACTTGAACCTTTAGATTAGAGACTTTAAACACTTGGAACAAAGGCTTGACTTTGAAGCTCGTATTTGGGATGTATGAATTAAGGATGAGGTCATTTATCCAAATGACCTCTCTAAGCTTCATGGCTGGTACCGTATCACTTGTGATACTTAAGAGGTTGACTTGGGCAACATTCCTAGATGTAATTTAGAGTCCTCTTTGTATCGTAACACACGTTCCCTTGAGTTGGGCAGCCCCAAGGTTGGTACTGTATCATCCCCTCCCTCTTGAAAAGGATTCGTCCTCGAATCATCCCAAAAATCAACTTTATATTCTGAAAAATGAATAAAAGGGAGCAAGTTAGGAATATAGAATGTAGAAATTACATCGTACTTACCTTTTAACTTGATCTTATGGCGGCTGTCCCAAAAGAAATCTTTTTTCTTCATTGCATTCAAGGCAGCAAGCTTGCTAAGATTATGAGCCAAACGTTGACAAAAACTTGCTAACTCAAATGATGATCGATGTTGATTTGTACTAGTTGAATTTGGCCATTCCTCAATTGTATTAACTCTTGCCGGTTCAACTTTAATACCTTGTAAACTCATCATGTAACTAAGAAGATTAATTGAATGAGTGTAATAAACATAATTATCTATCTTAGTTTACAAAGTTTGTGCTTTTGAAATAGTAAAAACTGCTCTAAGATGCTCAATATGATTCTCTCGGTTTTTACTAGCAACAAGTACTTTATCAAAGTAAGGAATTGGATGTCTATACTTAAACATTAAGTTATTAACATTGAGACTATCCGTATATAATCTAAAAGACATGCTTACCTTCTTCTTTTCGAGAATTAAATCATCTTGCCTTTGAATTTTCTGATTTTTACCCGAAGATGGTTTATACCTTTCACGATTTTGAAGGCTAACAAGTAACCTTCTCGGCAACTCCTTAGGGAAGACTTCATGAAATTTCTGAAAAATGGCAAGACTAGATGTAGAAAAAAATGTTAGATCAAAAGAAAAAGTGTTAGAATAGCGGTTCCTTTCAAATCGAACAAAACAACAAGTTGTTGTGTTTGAATTGCCCTATCTACCTTTCCGGGATTAATGAATAAACACTCTTTTCTCTCTTTTTGTGAGCTTGCCTTTTTTCTCACTAAGCTCACGGCTTTTGTATCCATTTTTCCCTCGAATTTTACCTCATGGGTAGGATCACTCGTTTTTTTTCTCTCTCGCTCTTTTTTCTCCTCTAAAACAGCTCTTTCGGCTTCTTTCTCACTTATCCACGATCCATCATCCAATTTTAACATTGTACTCTTGTTAGGGAAGTCCATAGCAAAGTGTCCTTTGCCACCACATTTAGAACATTCCCTAACAAGATTTGGAGTAGAATTTACCCTCGTATTGGCCGCATTTGATGGATTTTGAGACCTTGCTGCCACAAACTTCCCCGTGGCTGTTTTCCCACCATTTATGACCTCTTTACCCTTGCTTTGGCTTGGAAAAACAGTAGAAAAAATCTGGGGTGGATTCGGCTTCTTCCAAGGTTGGAAAGTGGCCGATTATTCCCTTAAACTGTTCTCTTTATGTTGCCTTTCAATCTGTTCAGCATAGTAAACCATAGAAATAAGATTATGAAGATTAGCACGTTGTACCTTAGGTCTGATTTTGTCATTTAGACCAGCCAAGAACCGAGCCAAAGTTGCTTCATCATCTTCCTGAATATTCAATCTAATCATCGCCATCTCCATCTCTTTGTAATATTCATCAACGGTCTTTGTCCTTTGATTCAATCTTTGTAATTTATTGTATAAATCACGATTATAACTTTTAGGTACAAATCTCCGTGTCATGACTGCTTTCATATCATCCCATGTATCAATTTGTCTTTGACCCGATCTTCTCCTTTTATAGGTCTCATTATCCCACCAAATTGATGCATACTCTCCAAACTCCATGGCTGCCAATTTGACCTTTTTCTCTTCCAAATAATTGTTGACATAAAAAACATGGTTAACTTTGTGAGTCCAATCTAAAAATAATTGAGGATCGTTTGTACCTTGGAAAGATGGGATCTTTGTCTTTATTGCACCAAGATTATTACCATACCTTTGATTTTCAACATTTGCTCTTGGATCATACCTTTGGTTGTGTGCATTTGGTCTCGGATCATACCTTTGATCTTGCTGATTTGCTCTCGGCTCAAATCTTTGGTCATGAACATATGTTCTCGGATCATAGGCAAAATTGTCCATCATTCTTGGAATAACTCTCGGCTGAAATTGCTTATTGTGCCGAAAGTTGTCCCTTGCGTTTTGCTCAAAGGATTCTTGAGAATCTTGATCTTCTTGATCATCTTCAAGAATCTCCAACAGATCTTTAATTTCATTGCTGGATTGTATCAAAGCTCTCATTGTTTGTTGTATTGATTCTTTGAAAAGTTTGTCACCATCCATGGTACCTTGTTGCGAAGTACCTTCATCAAAAGACATTATCTTTGCAAAGAAAAAAATCACACAAATCGTTAGAAAAAAAAATTCTCTCAATATTCCAACAATACTTGTCAAGAACTTCCAACTCTAGATGATTTAGGGAAATTGAATTGTTGTGTTGATGGAAGGCTGGAAAAATATGGAAAGAAATCCTATCTTGACCTACACAAAAAGTTACGAAAGAAAAATAAGAGTAATTGTTAAAAAGATGTAACTTTTATGCTTCTTGATTTCTTGAAAATAGACTTTAAATTTTCGGATGAATAGTGCTGTGAACAGTAACCGAAAATTGTAAAAATCTTGAAAAAGTGATTTCTTGAAATCCTATCTTGACCTACACAAAAAGTCCAAGGAAAAAGTATAAGAGTAATTGATACAGGATCATATGTGAAGCGTGAAGAGGTCATTTGGATAAATGACCTCATCTTTAACTCATACACGCCAAATACGAGCTTCCGAATAAAGCCTTTCTTCCGGGTATTTAAAGTCATTACTATAAAGGCTCAAGAGACAAAGAAGCCTTCCAAGAATGCAAGGCACAAGGATCAAACACACCTAATAGCATTTGATGGCAAAATACATAATTGGAAGGAAAACGGTTGAAAGGGTATTTTAGTCATTTGATAATTAAAGTCTATTCTAGACTTTAATTATATTTCAGATTTATTATATTGTTTAATTAGCCATGTTGGCCGAAATAAGCTAGCTAAATAATATGACACGTTGTCCTTGATGTTAGGTAGTGTTTTTAGTTATCTAGGAGTTGTAGAGTCCTAATCCTTAAATGACTCTTATTTGTGGGTTATTTTGGGACGAAATTCCACTCTATTTAAGAGGGATTTCAGCCATGTTATTGTTAGACGTTAGATATATTGATATTTTGGTAAGGTTATTCCTTAGCTTCTCGTGTTTGAACTTCTAAGTAGAAATTCATTCATTCTTGAGTTACTGTATCAACAACAATAGTTGCTCTTGTTGTGGTGTTTCAGCCTCCATTGTTAATTAGCCATCCTTAGTGTTACGTTGATTAAATTTCCTTAGAAACTAGTTCGAGAATTGAAGAAAGATCGGGCTCAAACTTAAGTCGAACCTCACGGTTCTTCATCAGGTGGTATCAGAGCAAAAGGTTTATCTCTATCTTGGTGTATCTTTTTTGCTTTCTTTAAATTTTTTGGGCAGAAAATTGCAAAAAAAAGTTACTGTTCAAGGATACTGTGCAAACTACTGTTCACGGCACTGTTCATCGGCACTATTAACGGCACTGTTCATCCGAGAGCCAAATCAGATTTTTCGGGCACTGTTCACGCTACTGTTCATCCGAACAAAAAAAAAAATCAAGAATCAAGAAAATCAAGATCAACTTTCAAGAAAATCAAGTAGCTTAAAGGCTATATCTTTTTAAAGATTTCAACAAATTCATGCAAAGATGTGGCAACAATTTGATCAAGATGATGACAATTTTGATTATGATGATAAAAGGTATGGCTTCCCACATATAACAAAATCAAGATATGATGATTCTTATTTTTATCCATATGAACCGCAAAGGGATCCAAAATTTCAGCAAGTTGGCAACCGTATTGGTGCAATCAAGATTCCATCTTTTGAAGGTACGAATGAGCCGGAATTATTACTTGAATGGATACATAAACTTAATGATATGGTTGCTTGTCATGATTATTCGGAGGGTAGAAAGGTAAAGATGGCAGCCAAGGGATTTTTTGGTAATGCATCAAATTGGTGGCGAGATGAAAGTATAACTAGGAGAAGAGCGGGACAATGACCCATTGATATTCAACCTTGCGGGAGAAAGGTTGTTTATATTCCCATAAACTGTTCGAGATAGAGAAAGATCGGGCATTCAAGCCGAACATTCGTATTCGTACAACGGTTCCGCATCACAAAGGATGCATCAACAAGTAGTCGAACATTGCAAAGAGGAATGAGCAAAATGCCAAATATGTCAATAAAGGCCGCAAGAAAATATCCTTTGATGTTGGTGATTGGGTTTGGTTACATCTTAGGAAAGATAGATTTCCTAATGAAAGAAAGTCTAAGTTACACCCACGCGGAGATGGACCTTTTCAAGTTGTCCAAAAGATCAATGATAAAGCTTACAAAATAGACTTGAAAGGTGAGTATGGTGTAAGTTCTACTTTTAATTTGATGACTTGTCCCTTTTTGTTTTTTATTCATATTATGTTGATGATGATGATTCGAGGTCGAATCCTTTTCAAGGGGGAGGGGATGATGAGGGACCCTCCAAGTTAACCTACAACTAGAAGATGATGTTCAAGTTAACCTCTTAACTTTACAAAGTGTACAATTCGGCCCAATCAAGCAAAGTGGCTAAGAAGGGCATTTTAGGAATATTGTAAATTAAAGTCTATTCTAGAATTTAATTAGTTTTCAGCTTTATGTATTTATTATTTCGTGTGATAGCCGCATTATCTATTAGTGTTGCTATAATATAGGACATGTTGTCCATGTGTTTAGATAGTGGTTAAGTTTTAGTTATCTAGGAGTTGTAGAGTCCTAATCCTTAAAGGACTCGTATTTGTAAGGCTAGGCTAGCCGAAATCCTCCTCTATTTAAGAGGGATTTCGGCCACCATTGCAAGTATGTTAGATATATGCTATTTGGTAAGGTTATTCCTTAGATCCTTGTGAATTGAACTTCTTATAGAACTTCATTCATTCTTAAGTTACTATATCAACAAGTTAGTTTCGGTTGTTGTGGTATTTCAGCCTCCATCGATACTTAGCCTTCTTTAGAGTTGTGTTGAGTATATTCCCTTCGAAACTAGTTCAAGTTAGAGAAAGATCTGAACTTAAGCCTTTTGTGTCGAATCTTTGATACTTGTTATCAAGGCTCTTCACCATCTTTCTCCTCATGTGTCATAACACAGTGTTGGTTTGAAAGAAATGTTCCATGTGTAATAGGACATAATTCTTTCTTAGACTATTGCATGCTAAACCGATTTAGCACATTTTCTATATATGTACTCTTACTTAGGCCAAGAAGTCTTCGCGATCTATCTCTATAGATATTGACACCTTATATTATAGCTAGCTTCAGCTTAGTCCTTCACAGAGAAATTGTACAAATTCCAAAGTTGGAATTTCATTCCCTATGAGTAGTATGTCATCTACATGCAATACCAAGGACACAATAGAGTTTCCACTAACCTTTTTGTAAACACAAGGTTCATATTCATTTATAATGTAACAAAACTCATGTATGACATAATTAAAATGTTTATTCAAGCTTCTAGAAGCTTGCTTTGGTCCATAAATTGACCGTTTTAGCTTGCATACATTTCTGACATTTTTCAGAAGTGACAAAATCTTCAGGTTGTGTCATGTACACATCCTTCCTCTTCAAGGTTTCTATTAAGGAAAGTTGTTTTGACACCAAATTGCCAGATCTCATAATCATAGAATGCAGCTATTGCAAGCAAGATCCTTATGGATTAAAACAATAGTACTGGGGAAAAAGTTTCGTCATAGTCAATACCATGAATGTTTTTGAAACCTTTCACGACTAATCGCCCTTTTAGGTTTGTATGTTTCCATCCATGTCGGTTTTACTCTTGAAAATCCACTTGCACCCTATGGGTGTTACCCCTTCAGGTGGATCAACCAAGATCTATACTTGGTTAGTATACATGGAACCCATTTCAAACCTCACTGCTTCAAGCCATTTCTCAGAATCTGGACCAACAATTGTTTGTGATACGAGATCATACCAAGGGCAGCCCTACTCCAAAGATCCCTTAGAGAACCTTCAAGGACCAATTACAAGATCAAGGGCAAAGATGACAATTGACAAAGTATCATCATTGATCCGAAGTATCAAAACTAAAGAGGAAACTAATCTTCAACTAGAAGAAGACATTCAATTCACCCTCTTAAGTTTTACAAGTGTTCAACACGGCTCAACCAAGCAAAGTGGCTAAAAGGGCATTTTAGTCTTTTTACATATTAAAGTCTATTCTAGCCTATTCTAGACTATTCTAGACTTTAACTATTTTTAGTCTTGTTATTTCTTAATTCCAGCCGTGTTATTTAATAAAGGACATGTTGTCCATGTGTTAGTTAGTTTGTTAATAAAGAGTCCTAATGCAACTAGGACTCTTCATAGTTTTGGTATTTAGAATCTAAATCTAGCCGCCACTTTTATTGTTAGTTAGTTACTTGATAGCAAGTTGTTATTCAAGAGTCCTACTTCTTCAAGGACTCTTAGTTGTTTTCTAGAGTCTTAATCCTTTTAGGATTCTTATTTCTTTTATGAGTTGTAACCGAAATCTCATCTTTATTTAAGGGAGATTTCGGCCATTGTAATAACTACGTTAGATATATTGATATTTTGGTAAGGTTATTCCTTAGCTTCTCGTGTTTGAACTTCGGATAGAAATTCATTCATTCTTGAGTTTACTGTATCAACTAGCTTGTTTCTCTAGTTGTGGTGTTTCAGCCTCCATTGTTAATTAACCTTCCCTTAGAGTTGCGTTGATTAAATTCCCATAGAAACTAGTTCGAGAATTGAAGAAAGATCGGGCTCAACTTAAGTCAAACCTTGCGGTTCTTCATCAGGTGGTATCAGAGCAAAAGGTTCTTCTCCAATTCCCGTGTACTCTACGCACAATTTTTTTTTCTTGTTTGCTAGATTGACAAAATAACAAAACCCACGGCATTAATGAATATTGGCAGCCGATTGTCATAAAGAAAAAGCCTCTTGGTGTAAAGAAATTGGCAGCCAAGTTAGTATAGATTGAATAGAGAACTATAAAGCCAAATAGCAAACTTCTTGATCAAAACGAAAGCTACCATACTTCGTTCAAGAATTGGCAAACGTTCCTCCTTGTTTTTGTTTTGAGCCGAAACATACCATAAATCAAGTATTGAAAGCTACCATACTTCACTCCTTGATAACTTCGGCCAAATTCAAGGAAAAATTCAAGTAAACAAGAAGATCAAGAAAAGCAAGAACATCAAGAAAATCAAGAACATCAAGAACATCAAGAAGATCATCAAGAACCAGTTTCTTTTCTCGATTAGGACTTGTTCTTCATCTTTTTCTTTCTAAAAGCTTTTTGTTTAGGTCAAAGATAGGATTTCTTTCCTTATTTTTTCAGCCTTATGTCAACGCAACAAGTTAGGAACCCATTCTTTAAATCTAGAGTTTGAAGTTCTATACGAGCAGTGTTGGAATAAAGAGTGAAACTTTCTTTGCTATCTAACGTTTTTGAGTGTTTTCTTTTGTTTTTCTTATCTTATAACAATGTCTTTTGAAGGATCTCCATCAAAGAAAGGTGAAACCTTTGATCAAGAAAAGATGTACAAAATGATGGAAGATATGGCGAGAAACATGGCTGCCATGACAAGTAAAATTGATAACTTACAAGACCATGTTCAACATCAATGTCTTCCTCAAGACAATGCCGAGAATGTTCTTCCAAGAGTTGAGAACATGGAACCACCAAGGGCGCCACAAATTCCGAGAGTAAATGTGGTAAATCCGGCAATTCAAGCAAATCGGATTAACAACAATCCGGTATTTCAGCCGAGAAGAGGGGACTATATTCAGCAAGTTGATGCCAATCTTGGTTCCATCAAGACCAAGATTCCCCCTTTTGAAGGTACAAATGATCCCGAGTTATTTTTAGATTGGATTCGTAAAATTAACCATGTTTTTGCTGTTCATAACTATTCGGAAGAAAAGAAAGTAAGGTTAGCAGCCATGGAGTTTTATGGATATGCATCCATTTGGTGGGACAAAGAATCCGAAACAAGGGCAAAAGTGGAACAACCGGAAATTTCCACTTGGGTAGAGATGAAGGCGGTTATGAAGCGACATTTTGTTCCTTTAAATTACTTAAGGGACCTTTACAACCGTCTACAAAGATTAAAGAAAGGCGACAAATCTGTCGATGAATACTACAAAGCCATGGAAATTGCAATGATTCGCGCCGATATTTGTGAAAGTGATGAGGCAACATTGGCTCGGTTCTTGGCTGGCCTCAATGACAAAATCCGAATGAAGGTAGAACGTGCTAACCTTGATAATATTACTGATATGTTGTATTTTGCTGAACAAATTGAAAGACAACAAAAGGAAAAGGGTCTAAATGCAAAACCGGCAACTTTCCAAGCTTGGAGGAAGCCGAATTCAACTCAGCAATTTTTCTACTGTTTTGCCGAGCCAAAGCAAGGGCAAAGAGGTATTTTATGAGGGCAAAACAGCCCCGGGACAGTTTGGGGCAGCAAGGTCTCAAAACACATCAAATCCGGGCAATACAAAGGTAAATTCGACTCCAATTGTGCCGCGTGAATGCTTTAAATGTAGGGGCAAAGGACATATTGCTAGGGACTGCCCTACAAAGCATACAATGATAATGTTAGACGATGGATCGTGGGTAAGTGATGAAGAAGCCGAGTCACCCAATTTGGAGGAAGAAACCGAGCAATATGAGGAGGATTCGGGTAGTGGGAACATTTTGGTTACACGGAAACTTCTTTATTCTCAACCTTTGGATGATCTTCACCAACATAGAAGTAATCTCTTACAAATCAAATGTGAGGTAAAAAGTCAATCTGTTTTAGTCATTATTGATAATGGAAGTTGTACAAATGTTTGCTCTTATGATATGGTTTCTGCACTTGATTTACCATGTAAGGCACATCCTATGCCTTATAAATTATCGTGGTTGAATAATAATGGTGAAATCAAGGTAGATAAGCAAGTTGAGATAGAGTTCGAGATCGGGAGATATAAGGGACTCGGTTCTATGTGATGTAGTCCCGATGACTCGCAAGTCACATAATATTGGGAAGGCCATGGCAATACGATCGAAGTGCAAATCACATGGGTAGAGAAAATACATATGTACTTCAAAAGGATGATGTAAAGTTTAAACTAATTCCTTTATCTTTAAATGCAGCTTGTGAGATTCATAAACAAATGGCCATCAATAGAGAGAAGAGAGAAAAGCAAAGAAAAGAGAGTGAGGGGAAAAAAGCCGAGTGTCCCAACCCTCGAGGTAAAACCGAGAGGAAAAATGAGGTAAAAGCCGTGAACTTAGTGAGACAAAAGGCAAGTTCCATCAAAAATAGAAAAGAGTGTTTGTTTATAAGCCAAGGAAAGGTAGATAGGGCAATACGAGCAAAACAACCCCTTGTTTTGTTGGTATTCCGAGAAACCGAAAGGTCTCTCCCTTCTAATAATTTTTCTTTTAATCTAACATCATCTTCTCTTCCTAGTCTTGCTTTTGATCTTTTGAAGGAATTCCAAGATGTATTTCCCAAGGAATTGCCGAAGGGGCTGCCTCCAATTCGAGCATCAAATCGACTTCATTCCGGGAGCAAGTTTGCCAAACCGGGCTGCCTACCGAGCCAATCCAGATGAAACCCGAGAAATACAAAGGCAAGTCGATTTACTCCTTGAAAAGGAGCAGGTAAGAGAATCTTTAAGTCCTTGTGCTAGTCCTGTCATTTTAGTACCTAAAAGAGAAGGGACTTTCAGATTATATACGGATTGTCGTGATATTAATAAAATAACTATTAAATATAGACATCCGATTCCGCGCATAGATGATATGCTAGATGAGTTAAGTGGCGCTTTGATATTTTCTAAAATTGATTTAACTCAAGGCTATCACCAAATTAGAATGAAAGAAGGTGATGAATGGAAAACTGCTTTTAAGACTAAATATGGTTTATATGAATGGATTGTTATGCCTTTTGGTCTTACTAATGCACCTAGTACTTTCATGAGATTAATGAACTACATATTTAGACACTGTTTTGGCAAGTTTGTTGTAGTTTATTTCGATGATATTCTTGTTTATAGTAAAAGCTTAGAAGAGCATCTAGAACATCTTAAAGCTGTTTTTACTATTTTAAGAGAAGAAACCTTATATGCTAAACTTGAAAAATGTGTTTTTTGCACTGATTCGGTTAACTTTCTTGGCTATATAGTTAGTTCTCAAGGTATTTGTGTTGATCCGGTTAAAATACAAGCCATTCAAGAATGGCCGAGACCAACAAGTGTGACACAAGTTAGATCGTTTTATGGGTTAGCAAGCTTTTATAGGCGTTTTATTCGTGATTTTAGCACGATGGCTGCCCCCATTAAATGAAGTAATGAAGAAGGATGTCTCATTTTTTTGGGACAAACCGCAAGAGGAATGTTTTGAGAAGATGAAACAATTACTTACTTGTTCTCCAATTTTAGCTATACCTAATTTTGATTTAATGTTTGAAGTTGAATGTGATGCTTCAGGTTTAGGTATAGGGGCTGTTTTGCAACAACAAGGTAAGCCTTTAGCATATTTTAGTGAGAAATTAAGCAATGCTTCGCTTAATTATCCTACTTATGATAAAGAACTATATGCCATTGTTCGAGCCTTGGAGACTTGGCAACACTATTTGATCGCAAGAGAATTTGTCATTCATACCGATCACGAGTCAATCAAGTATCTTAAAGGCCAAAGTAAGTTGAATAAAAAGACATGCAAGGTGGGTTTCCTTTATCGATACTTTTCCTTACATCATAAAATACAAGAAAGGTAAAGAAAACATCGTTGCCGATGCTCTCTCTAGAAGATTTACTTTACTTTCTTTAATGCATGCTAAATTACTTGGGTTTGATCATATCAAAGCATTATATAAGGATGATTCGGAATTTTCAGATTTATATGCTCAATGTGAGCTCTCGGCTCAAAACTCATTTTTTAGATTTGAAGATTTCTTGTTTAAAAGCAATAGATTGTGCATACCTTCATGTTCCATTAGAGAATTAATTGTTAGGGAAGCACATTGTGGCGGTTTAATGGGTCATTTTGGTGTTCTTAAAACTTTCGATATTTTACAAGAACACTTTTATTGGTCTAAAATGAGACAAGATGTTAGAAAAATATGTGAACTTTGCATGAAATGTAAACAGGCTAAAAGTACAAGCAAAGCTCATGGTTTATACACGCCTTTACCCATTCCCTCTTCACCTTGGATTGACTTATCCATGGATTTTATCTTAGGCTTGCCGAGATCTCAAAGAGGTAATGATAGTATCTTGGTTGTTGTAGATCGTTTTTCTAAAATGTCGCACTTTATTCCTTGTAGGAAAACAAATGATGCAAGTCATGTGGCGAATTTATTCCTAAAAGAGGTGGTGCGGCTTCATGGGATTCCGAGAACCATAGTAAGTGATAGGGACGTAAAGTTCTTGAGTTACTTTTGGAAGACATTATGGAGTAAATTGGGGACTAAATTGCTATTTTCAACATCTAGCCATCCCCAAACAGATGGCCAAACAGAGGTAACAAATAGAACTTTAGGGGTGTTACTTAGAGCTTTAATTTCAAAGAACTTAAAAAGGTGGGAAGATTGTTTACCTATTGCTGAATTTGCTTACAATAGAACTTTACATTCTACTACGAATAATTCTCCATTTGAAATTGTTTATGGCTTTAATCCCTTAACCCCGTTGGATATAATTTCTTTACCTGTTGATGAGTATTACAATGTATAAGGTGATTCTAGGGCAGAATATATACAACAAATTCATCAACATGTTGCCGAGAGCATTAAGAAGAAGAATGCACAAACTTCAAAACAAGTTAACAAAGGCCGAAAGAAACTTTGTTTTGAAGTTGGTGATTGGGTTTGGTTACATCTTAGAAAAGATAGATTTCCAAAGGAAAGGCAAAGTAAACTAAATCCGAGAGGAGATGGACCATTCCAAATTATTTCAAAGATCAATGATAATGCATACAAAATAGATCTCAAAGGTAAGTATGGCGTTCATTCTACTTTTTAACGCTTTCGACTTATCTCCTTTTGACTTTGATGTAGACTATGGAGCTGATCAGGAAGATGATTCGGGGACGAATCATGCTTTTCAAGAGGGAGGGGATGACACGAGATCATACCAAGGGCAGCCCTACTCCAAAGATCCCTTAGAGAACCTTCAAGGACCAATTACAAGATCAAGGGCAAATATGACAATTGACAAAGTATCATCATTGATCCGAAGTATCAAAACTAAAGAGGAAACTAATCTTCAACTAGAAGAAGACATTCAATTCACCCTCTTAAGTTTTACAAGTGTTCAACACGGCTCAACCAAGCAAAGTGGCTAAAAGGGCATTTTAGTCTTTTTACATATTAAAGTCTATTCTAGCCTATTCTAGACTATTCTAGAATTTAACTATTTTTAGTCTTATTATTTCTTAATTCCAGCCGTGTTATTTAATAAAGGACATGTTGTCCATGTGTTAGTTAGTTTGTTAATAAAGAGTCCTAATGCAACTAGGACTCTTCATAGTTTTGGTAGTTAGAATCTAAATCTAGCCGCCACTTTTATTGTTAGTTAGTTACTTGATAGCAAGTTGTTATTCAAGAGTCCTGCTTCTTCAAGGACTCTTAGTTGTTTTCTAGAGTCTTAATCCTTTTAGGATTCTTATTTCTTTTATGAGTTGTAACCGAAATCTCATCTTTATTTAAGGGAGATTTCGGCCATTGTAATAACTACGTTAGATATATTGATATTTTGGTAAGGTTATTCCTTAGCTTCTCGTGTTTGAACTTCTGGATAGAAATTCATTCATTCTTGAGTTACTGTATCAACTAGCTTGTTTCTCTAGTTGTGGTGTTTCAGCCTCCATTGTTAATTAACCTTCCCTTAGAGTTGCGTTGATTAAATTCCCATAGAAACTAGTTCGAGAATTGAAGAAAGATCGGGCTCAACTTAAGTCGAACCTTGCGGTTCTTCATCAGTTTGTTTATAGGTTATAGACTCATCATGATCAACAAACATAATATCACCATGTTCTGTTACTAGAAATCCAAATTTCTCTGGTGATCTGCGAGTTCTACTTGACTTGCACAATTCTTATGTTTCTTGAACTGGTTATTCTAGCACAACTACTTCTGAAGTTTGTTCAATTTCCACCTGAATATCAATGCTAGTTTGAGAGTTTAACTTCTGCAAGTTAAGGAACTTCTGTAAGTTCAACTTGAATGCCACTTGTCTTTCTTGAATGAACTCCTTTTCTAGAAAGACTCTCGTTCGAGCAACAAACACTTTGTTCTTGTTAGGAATATAGAATTATTACCCTTTAGTTTATTTTGGAAACCCAACAAATGAGCACTTGATTGAATTAATACTCAAGTTATTAGAAGTTGGCGTTTCACATAGCCTCGCACATATGTCCCTGCATATTCATACAAATGTGAAAACCACAACCGGTATTGATGAGGGACCATCTAAGGGGCTGTCCTATTCAAATGATCCATTAGTCAACCTTGAAGGACCTATGACAAGATCAAGAGCAAAGAAGACTCTAGAAAGAATTGCAGCATTGATTCGAGACATTAAGACTAAAGATGAAGCTAAACTTCAACTAGAAGATGATATTCAAATCAACCTCTTAAGTTTACAAAGTGTACAATTCGGCCCTGTCAAGCAAAGTGGCAACGAAGGGCATTTTAGTATTTTGTACATTAAAGTCTATTCTAGACTTTAATTATATTTTCAGCTTTCTATTTACTATATTTAGCCATGTTGGCCCCATATTAGTAGTGTTTGCTAGATAATAGGACATGTTGTCCACTATCTTAGATAGTGTTTTAGTTGTTAGCAAGTTTGTTATTGAAGAGTCCTAATTCTTCTAGGACTCTTCCTTGTTGGTTCAATTGAGCCGAAACTATTTAAGAGGGATTTTGGCCACCATTGTAATTACGTTAGATATATGCTATTTGGTAAGGTTATTCCTTAGATACTTGTGGATTGAACTTCTTTATAGAATTCATTCATCTTTGAGTTATCAACAAGTTAGTTTCACTTGTTGTGGTGTTTAAGCCTCCATCGATACGTAGCCTTCTTTACACATGCGTTAAGTATATTCCCATTGAAACTAGTTCAAGAATAGAGAAATATTCGGATGAAACAAATTAGTGTCGAATATTGATACTTGTTATCTCGGTTCTTCATCAAGTGGTATCAGAGCAAAAGGTTCATCTCATTCTTGGTATACCTTTTATTGTTTTCTTGATAAATATTTCTTGTTTGCTTGAAATAGACCCAAAAAAAAAAAAGCATACGGAATTAAAGAAAAAAAGCAGCCGAGAGGTATTGTTGAATAGTGTACTACAAAGCCAAAAAGAAAACTTCTTGGTTCGATTGCGTTCGAGCCTCATTCCAAGAATTGGCAAACGTTCCCCCTTTTGTTTTTTAGCCGTGATCCTTAATTACCATACATCAAGAACTGATAGTGTTCGAGCCTTACTATTGATATATCTCGGCCAAGAATAAGGGAAAATTCAAGAAAGAAAGAAAAGAATTCAAGAAATAAGAATCAAGAAAGTAAAGATTGATTCAAGAAACAAGAATCAAGAAAGTAAAGATTGAGATTTGCTCTTCCTAAACACAAAAGGATACCATTAAAAAATATCTCTTTTCTTGATTGGGTCTAGGATTTTTCAAGATTACTCTTTTATTTCTTTCTTTAAGCTTTTCGTGTAGGTCAAGATAGGACTTCTTTCCATTATTTTTCATCTTTGTCTCAATGCAACAAGTAGTAATTATGGCATAGTGGGAGAATTTACTAAACTAAAGCAAGGAGGGAGTGTAGTGAGTTACATGAAAAAATTTGAGGAGCTTAAGGCTGCTTTTTTTAGTGCTGGAAATGTAGCCTCTAACTCCTATTATATAGACTGTTTATGAGTGGACTTAAAGAGGAGATAAGAAGCATGGTAAGTATGTTCAAGCCAGTGTCAATAGAGGATGCTTTTAGGTTGGCTAGTTGACCAAGAGATCCACATTAACTCTATGAACAAAATTCAGCCCAAAACAGTCACCAAGACCTTCACATCACCATACACTTCTCCTCAGAAAAATAACCCCACCTCATCCTCCAGCTACTCAAACAGTTATTCCATAAATAGCCATCCCAGTCCAAATGACCCTAAAACCCTTACCAGCAACTCACCAGCAGTCTCTAAAAACCTTTTCAGCTCAAAATAACCTCTGAAGTTCAAGAAAGTAAGTGACACTAAGATGCAAAAAAGAAGAGAGCTAGGCTTGTGCTTTAGGTGTGGAGATAACTACTCCTACAACACCTCTGAACCTCAGGAATCTGAAGGAGAACCAGTTATGACTGCCCTACAACTTGAGGAATGGGAAGAAGGGTGGGATTTAGGTGAAGAAATAGCAGAAGTTGCTCATGTATCACTTAATGCTGTTGGGGTGAATACAAGGGGAAGTATTTTTAAAACACAGGGTTTCAGTACGAAACAACCCATAATTATCTTAATGAACCATGGTAGTACTCATAGTTTCATTGATCCCACCTTAGCTGGGCAAGTAGGACTGATTTGTGAGGATTCTAAGCCACTCAAGGTAGTCTTAGCTACATGAGAAAGTACTTTGAGCAAGTCCATGTGTAAGAATGTACTTTGGAAGCTGAATGACATGCAATTCACACATGACTTCCATGTATTAAAATTAGGAGGGAATGATATTATTCTAGGAGGGGATTGGTTGGAACTTCACAGCCCAATCATGTTGGATTACAAGCAACAGGAATTTTCTTTTGTTTATAAGGAAACACTGTCAAGTTAAGTAATGAGCAAAAGGGGGTAGAGCTTAAGTCTCTCATAGTTAAGGCATTGCTTAAATGTCTTAAGAGTTGTACTGAGGTTTGGGTAGGATTCTTGAATGGAATAGAAGTGGGGAACAGTGCAGAATGATGGGGATGAGCTATCTTTGGAAATCAGCAAAGTACTGAGGGAGTTTGTTGAAGTCTTTGAGCAGCCTAGTGGACTGCCACCTTGCAGAGGGCATGAACATTGCATTGAGTTGATTGAGGGAGCAAAACTTGTGAAACTTAGGTCTTATAGGCTTCCCCGTTGTCAGAAGGAGGAGATTGAGAAGCATGTGGCTGAGATGCTGAAAGAAGGCATAATACAGCCAAGTGTTAGCCCATTTTCATTACCAATCATTTTGGTGAAAAAGAAAGATGGGTCTTGGAGGTTTTGTGTAGACTTTAGATAGATTAACTCCTTAACAATTAATGATAAATTCCCATCCCCATGGTAGATGATCTATAATGGTGCAAATTACTTTTCTAAGTTAGACTTGAGGTCTAGATATTTTCAAATCAGAATGAGAGAGCAAGATATACCTAAGATAGCTTTCAACACCCATTTTGGGCATTATGAATTCAAAGTAATGTCATTTGGCCTCAATCAGCTGAAGAAGAAATTAGGCAATCAACTATAAAGCCAAAATGCAAACTTCTTGAAACGATAGCGATAGAGCCTCGTCCAAGAATTGGCAAACGTTCTCGCTTTTAATTTTTGAGACGTGTTCTTCATTACTGATAGCATGAGAGCCTCACTCTTGATATCATTCGGCCAAGAAGAAGGGAAAATTCAAGAAAGTTCAAGAAAGTCAAGAAAATCAAGAAACAAGAAAATCAAGAAAGTAAAGATTGAGAATTGCTGATGCGGAACCGAGAGGTTTAATTCAAGGTTTGTCTTTTTAGCAGATATTTCTCTATCTCGATCAGTTTCCAAGGGGAATTTACTCAACGCAACTCTAAAGAAGGCTAAGAAACAATGAAGGCTGAAACACCACAACTAGCGAAACTATCTAGTTGATACATCAACTCAAAGAATATGAAGTTCTAACGGAAATTCATAAACAAGTATTTAAGGAATAACCTTAACCAAAATATCAATATATCTAACATAAATAATAAGGTGGCCGAAATCTCTCTTAAATAGAGTGAGATTTCGGTTCCATCAAACAATAAAAGGAAGAGTCCTTGAAGAAGTAGGACTCTTCAATAACAAACTTGCTATCAATTATAACACTAGCCTAAGATAATGGACAACATGTTCTATTATCTTGTAAACACTATTCTACGCGGCTACTCTAGATAAAGCTAACAAACATATGAAAAGTCCTTGAAGAATTAGGACTCTTAATAACCAACTAACTAACACATGGGCAACATGTCCTTTATTATAGAAACACTTGCTATATGCGCCTAAAATAATAACTAACATAATAAACTTAGCCGAAATATATTAAAGTCTAAAATAGAATTTAATGTACAAATGACTAAAATATCCCTATTTAGCATTTATGCTTGTTTGGGCCGAATTGTATATCTTGTAGACTTAAAAGTTGAACTTCAATATCATCTTCTAGATGTAGATTAGCTTCCTCTTTAGTATTCCACTCTCGGATCAATGCAGAGATGTGATCTACTTTCCTAGCTCTAGCTCTAGTCATTGGACCTTGTATGTTGGATATAAGTGGATGGTCCCGCATCATCCCCTCCCTCTTGAAAAGGATTCGACCTTTAATCATCATCATCATCAACATAACCTGAATCACGATCAAAAGGAGATAAAACAGCAACATTAAAAATAGAGTGTACGCCATACTTACCTTCCAAGTTGATTTTATATGCATTATCATTAATTCTTGCAACTACTTGAAAATGTCCATCTCCGCAAGGGTGTAACTTCGTCTTCCTCTCTTTAGGAAATCTGTCTTTCCTAAAGTGTAACCAAACCCAATCACCAACTTCAAAAGTAACTTTCTTTCGGCCTTTGTTGGTTTTGAGTGCAACTTGATCATTCTTCTTCTTGATGTTGGTGGCAACTTCATAATGAATTCTTTGAACAAAATCAGCCCTTGAATCACCTTCTATATTGTAGTACTCATCAATAGGAAGATGGGTTAGATTTAAAGGGGTTAGGGGGTTAAAACCGTAAACAACTTCAAAAGGTGAATTATTAGTAGTTGAATGTAACGTACGATTATATGAAAATTCAGCAATAGGTAAACATTCTTCCTACCTTTTTAAATTCTTTTGAATGAGTTCTCTAAGCAGAACTCCTAAAGTTCTATTAGTTACCTCTATTTGGCCATTGGTTTGGGGATGACTTGAAGTAGAAAACAGTAACTTAGTCCCCAACTTACTCCATAAAGTCTTCCAAAAATAACTCAGGAACTTAACATCCCTATCACTTACGATTGTTTTTGGAACACCATGCAACCAAATGACTTCTTTGAAAAATAGATCGGCAACATGGCTAGCATAATTAGTTTTCCTACCAGGAATAAAGTGAGCCATCTTAGAAAATCTATCAACAACAACCATTATACTATCATTACCTCTTCTGATCCATTGAAAGATCAATCCAAGGTGAAGAGGGTATTGTTAAAGGCATGAGCAATCCGTGAGCTTTTGATGTACTTTTTGTCTGTTTGCACTTAAAACAAAGTTCACAAATTTTCCTCACATCTCTTTTCATCTTAGACCAATAAAAGTGTTCTTGTAAAAAAATATCTAAAGTTTTAAAAACACCAAAATACCCCCATTAATTCGTCACTATGTGCTTCTCTAACAATTAAATCTCTAATAGAACAAGAGGAAACACATAACTTATTGCCTTTAAACAAGAAACCTTCAAATTTGTAAAAATCTTTTTGAGCCGAAACATCACAAGCCAAATACAAATCTGAAAAATCATTATCGTCCTTATACAATGCTTTAAGATGTTCAAAACCAAATAATTTAGCATGCATAACGGAAAGTAAAGTATACCTTTTAGATAGAGCATCCGCAACAATGTTTTCCTTACCTTTCTTGTATTTGATCACATAAGGAAAGCTATCAATAAAAGAAACCCACTTTGCATGTCTCCTGTTTAACTTACTTTGCCCTTTAAGATACTTGATTGATTCATGATCCGTGTGGATAA
The DNA here is from genome assembly GCA_026122235.1 of Vinca minor. NCBI lineage: Eukaryota > Viridiplantae > Streptophyta > Magnoliopsida > Gentianales > Apocynaceae > Vinca > Vinca minor. The sequence goes on along the minus strand of JAOCZM010000032.1, from coordinate 327,592 downwards.
CAAACTCTCTTGCAATCAAGTAATGCTGTCATGTTTTCAAAGCTCTAACAATACCGTATAACTCTTTATCATATGTAGGATAATTAAGCATAGCGCCACTTAATTTTTCACTAAAATATGCTAAAGGTTTACATTGTTGCAAAATAGCCCCAATACCAATACCTGAAGCATCACATTCAACTTCAAAAGTTATATCAAAGTTAGGTAAAGATAAAATAGGGGAAGAAGTTAGTAATTGCTTAAGCTTTGTAAAACTCTCTTCTTGCGGCTTATCCCAATAAAATGAGATATCTTTCTTCACAACTTCATTCAATGGTGCGGCTATTGTGCTAAAATCACGAACAAATCATCTATAAAAGCTTGCAAAACCACAGAATGAACGGACTTGTGTCGCATTTGTTGGCCTCGGCCAGCTTACTATTGACTCTATTTTAGCCGGATCAACCTGAATTCCACTTGAACTAACAATGTATCCAAGAAAGTTAATAGAATTAGTGCAAAAAATGCATTTTTTCAAGTTGGCATACAAAGTTTGCTCTCTTAATATAGTAAAAACAACCTTAAGATGTTCAACACGCTCTTCTAAGGTTTTACTAAAAACAAGAATATCATCAAAATAAACTACAACAAATTTACCAAAACAATGCCGAAATATATAGTTCATTAATCTCATGAAAGTACTAGGTGCATTACTAGACCAAAAGGCATGACAATCCATTCATATAAACCATATTTAGTCTTAAAAGCAGTTTTCCATTCATCACCTTCTTTCATTTTAATTTGGTGATAGCCTTGAGTTAAATCAATTTTTGAAAAATATAAAGAACCACTTAACTCATCTAGCATATCATCTAAGCGAGGTATATGATGTCTATATTTAATAGTTATCTTATTAATATCTCGACAATCCGTACATAATCTAAAAGTGCCCTCTTTCTTAGGTACTAAAATAACCGGACTGGCACAAGGACTTAAAGATTCACGTACCTTCTCTTTCTCTAAAATTAAATCGACTTGCCTTTGTATTTCTCGGGTCTCATCCGGATTTGCTCCATAGGCTGCCCTATTTGGAAGATTTGATCCCGGAATGAAGTGGATTTGATGTTCTATGCCTAGGATTGGGGATAAGCCTTTCGGCAACTCCTTAGTAAAAATATCCTTGAATTCCTTCAAAACATCAACACATGGACTAGGTAGAGAAGAAGTTATAAGATCAAAGGAAAAGTTGTTAGTGAGAGAAAACCTTTCGTTTTCTCTAAAAATCAGCAAAACAAGTGGTTTGTTTGCTCTTAAAGCCTTATCTACCTTTCCCAAATTGACAAATAAACACTCTTTCCTCTCTTTTCGTGAGCATGCCTTTTTTCTCACACTGCTCACTGCTTTTTCATCAATTTTTACCTCGGTTTTTACCTCTGGGGTTGGTTCACTCATTTTTTTTCCAACTCACGCTCTTTCATTCTTTTCTCTCTACCCTCGGCTAATTTCTTTTGTACCTCACTTACTTGAATATGTGTCATAGGATGTAAAGTATGACAAATTTTATCCTTTGAAACCATGTACACATTATTTCTTCCAATATGATCCGCAAACCTTCATATTGCCACGGTCTTCCCAGAATAATGTGACTTGCGGTCATAGGCACCACATCACATAAAACCGTGTCCTTGAATGTCCCAATGCCGAAATGTATCTCCACTTGTGTCTACTTTAATATCACCACTATTATTTAACCAAGAAAGCTTGCATGGCATAGGAAGTGCTTTCATCAGTAAATCTAAAGCGGTTACCATCTCAAACGAACAAACATTAGTGCAACTTCCATTATCAATAATAACTAAACAACTTCTATCCTTAACTTTGCACATTGTATGAAAAAGATTACTTTTGTGTTCATGCAATTCAACTAATGGTTTAGAATGTAAAAGGTTCATATTTACCAAAAGAAGATTATCATCATCATGTTGGAATTCCGTAATGCCCTCGGCTTCATCCTCCAAAACTGCCTCCTCGGTTTCCTCCTTATATCTAACCCACGTTCCGTCTCCATCATGATCATTACGCTTTTATTTGGACAATCCCGAGCAAAGTGGCCATTACCTCTACAATTAAAACATTCCCGAGCAAGTGTTGTAGATGTACTAGCTGAAGGGATTCATGGGCGGAAACTCGTTCCAAACACCCATGAGTCCTCCCCTGAAGGATCCGCTCATATGAAACGAATCGAAAATTGCGGTAAAAACTTACATTTTACGGATTCAAGAAGCTGCTTCTTGAATGGAGGATGGCATTTCTTGGGTGCTAATCTGCCACCAATTGATCTCCCTTGCGGAAAGTCCCTCTACCGGTATCCACGCGACGAAACGGGCAGCGATTGCTAGCTCTTCGTCTCTTCTGATTTTTCGGGAATTAGAGAGAAAGGGAGAGGCAGGAGAGAAAACGGTTTTCTAACTCCTATGTAATTTCGGCAGAAAAGTGTTAAGGTCTAGGGTTTCGGCCAAGAGTTTATTATATAGGGTGTGAGAGTTTGTTCCCAGAACTAACTCTCACGTCCTCAACTCCTCTCGGCAATGGGAGTCCTCAACTCCCACGTCCCTTAGACTTCTGCTGGTAGTGGGAGTCCTTATCGGATAATAACTCCCACGTAATCCCAGCTATAGGTAAAATACCGAAATTGCCCCTATCTCTAATTCGAATAATAAACACTTTATTATTTTCAGAAAGACAAATGTCAGATACAATGAACCTAGACACATTCTAGATTCATTGAATCTGGACATAAAGCTCGTTAGCTCGTCTATGCGTGTGACCCTGTAGGTTCATCTCACAATGGCAATGAAAACACACTTAGTAGTAGTGTGAGTCCATAAATCACAAGCGGTCCCTAGCAGGACATTGTGACTACCCAAAGTGAATGAATATACAACGAAACCTAATATCAATCCACTATTTAATCCCTTTGTCTCGCGATATCCTAATTAAGCATAAGGCATGGTGGTCGTCACCCTTATTAAGCTTAATTGTATTTATGCTCGATCTCCCGGGTAGATCATGTTTCGACAAATAGCATTTGATAACCACTTTATCAAATACATTTGAGCACGGCCATGCATTTAAACAATCTTTCCCTATCGAGGGGCCCATGGATATCTCTCTCTAATAATAGAGAGGGACAAATTCCTTACCATGTCTCTCACATTCAAGCTATGATAGGACACTACATACGATCATCAGTCGTATTGATTACTCTGTTACAAGTAACGTCCGACTGAGTCAAAACGTGGCTCCATTCATACTAGAATCAATGAAGACATAAGGTCTAAGGATTCTAAAATAGTATTGACGAAGTAATACTTATGACTTAAGACCATGAAGTATTACTTCTCAAACGGATCACGTCCAATACAATGTATCCCTATATATATTGCATCTATGATGTGATTTGTATCCATTACACATGATCAGTAAAACAAGATCATCAATCAACAATCATACTAGTTTTATTTCATAGTAAATAAGTATTACATAAAACTAGGGACTTCTAGAATAGTAATTACATAAGCTAATGAGTTTTACTATCAAATCACACATTTGATAATCAAAAGCGTAATTAACTATTCAATTACATGCTCAAAAGGTAATAAAACGCACAACATGTGCTAATGGTCCTAGGGCACTACTAACACTAGCCCTCAAATCGGTTGATTTTGATGTAGTTGAAATCTTTGCTGCCCCATTTGTACCCGCGACTGTTTTTGCAATTCCCAAACTGCCCTTTGCTTGATTTTGGTTCGGCAATGCATTAGAATTGTTTATGCACTGATTTGGCTGTTTCCCAGATTGGAAATTTACCGAATTGGTCCTTGAACTTTTCTCTTTTTGTTGCCGTTCAATCTGTTCAGCATAATAAACCATAGAAATAAGATTATGAAGATTAGCACGTTCTACCTTAGGTCTAATTTTGTCATTGAGACCAGCCAAGAACCGAGCCAAAGTAGCTTCATCATCTTCATGGATATTTGATCTAATCATCGCCATCTCCATCTCTTTGTAATATTCATCAACGGTCTTTGTCCCTTACTTTAATCTTTGTAATTTATTGTATAAATCACGAGTATAACTTTGAGGTACAAATCTCCGTGTCATGACCGCTTTCATATCATCCCATGAATCAATTTGTCTTTGTCCCGTTCTTCTCCGTTCATTGGACTCATTATCCCACCAAATTGATGCATACTCTCCAAACTCCATGGCTGCCAATTTAACCTTTTTCTCTTCCGAATAATTGTGAACATAAAAAACATGGTTAACTTTGCGAGTCCAATCTAAAAATAATTGAGGATCGTTTGTACCTTGGAAAGATGGGATCTTTGTCTTTATTGCATCAAGATTATTATCATACCTTTGATTTTGAATATTGGCTCTCGGTTCAAAGGCTAAATTGTCCTCCATTCTTGGAATTTCTCTCGGCACAAAGGGTAAATTTTCATCCATTCTTGGAATTGCTCTCGACACAAATGGAGTATTTTCCCTTCTTTGTCGCAAGTTGTCTCTCAAATATTGTTCATTGGATTCTTGAGACCCTTCATCATCTTGAACATCAAAGTCTGCGGCTTTCCCTTTGTCTGCTTGGTTCTTGATTTCAAGATTCTCCAACCGTTCTTGGATTTCATCCATTCTTTGCATCATTCTCTTCATGCATTGTTGTATTGATTCGTAGAATAATTTGTCACCTCCATTGGAACCTTGAGCCGAAGTACCTTCAATAGAAGACATTATCTTTGCAAAGAAAAAAATCACTCAAACCGTTAGTTAGGAAAAAAAAATCTCTGTTTATTGCAACAATACTTGTCAAGAACTTCAACTCTAGATGAATTAAGGGTTCCTAACTTGTTGCGTTCATAAAAAGCTGAAAAATATGGGAAAGAATTCCTATCTTGACCTAAACAAAAAGTTTAGAAAGAAATATAAGAGTAATCCTTAAAAAGATGTGATATTTACGCTTCTTGATTTTGTTGAAAATTGAATTTTAATTCTCCGATGAACAGTAGCATGAATAGTACCGAAAATAAAAAATTCTTGAACAAATTGTTTCTTGATTAATTTTCTTACCTTTTTACCACAGACTTACCCTTTTCTTGGCCACACAATATCAAGAACTCCGGATTAGGAAGATTTTACCTCGATTTGATGAATTTGTTGGCGGCTTTTCAAGAACAAGTGGGATAAGAGCCGATTCCTTTGTGTCTCAAGGACAAGGAAGTTTGCTTTTGGTTTGATCCTTGTCTAAATAGGATACCCCGGGTGGCTTTTGCGTAGGTAGTATTTCTTTTTGTAATTTTCTCGGTCTATTCCAAGCAAACAAGAAAACATTTAATGAAAAGCGTAAAGGTACACCAAGAAGTGCACACTTTATTTGTGAGTTATGATAATTCAAAGTGTGCACTTTGATTGTGAGTGTTGTAATGTAATGAGAAGTGCACACTTTGATTGTGAGTGATGGAGACCAACCGAGGGCAACCAATCCAAGCAAAGGAGATCCTTTTCAAATTCATGGAGGTCCTATTACAAGAGCAAGACCTAAACAAATTAATAAAGCTATGATGAGTCTAATTGCTGAAATTAAAGACAAAGTACAAGAGAACTCATTAGGAGATCAAATGGTGAATGTTCTTCAAGTTATTGGGCCGAAATGCATCCAAGAAGATGGGCAAGAGCTAAAATCTGAATTTGGCACTTAAATTGCTGATTGTGGGCTGCCAAATTCGTGCAAGACGTGAAGCCCAAGAAGAAGTTTTCATTTAATTAATTTTTAGCCTAGAAAGTGTGTTTTTAAGCCATTTAATTAGTCAAACTCTTTAGTTATTCAAGGAGTCTTGATGCGAAACCTTGATGGGTTATATCAAGATTCGGCTTAAAAGAAGATCTTTCTCTATCTCGAATAGTTTCTATGGGAATATACTTAACACAGTCCCGGAAAGGCTAAGTATCAATGGAGGTTGAAACACCACAACTAGAGAAACCAACTAGTTGATACAGTAACTTAAAGGAATATGAAATTCAACCGGAAGTTCATAAACAAGTATCAAAGGATTAAACTTAATCAAAATATCAATATATCAAGTCTAAGTAAAAGAGGTGGCCGAAATTCCCTTTAAGTAGAAGGAAATTCGGTTCCAACTCAAACTAGGAAAAGGAAATAAGAGTCCTTGAAGAATTAGGACTCTTGAATAACAACTTGCTATCAAGTAACTACCTAAACAAGATAATAGGGACGTATGCCTATTATCTTGGCGGCATAAAGTAAAGTAACTACCAAAATAAAGAAGAGTCCTAGTTGCATTAGGACTCTTAATAACCAACTAACTAACACATGGACAACATGTCCTTTATTATTGCAACTCTTGCTATACACGGCTGAAATTAATAAAACAACAATACTAAAAATAATTAAAGTCTAGAATAGTCTAGAATAGGCTAGAATAGACTTTAATGTGTGAAAAGACTAAAGTGCCCTTTTTAGCCACTTTGCTTATTTGGGCCGATTTGAATGCCTTCAAGAGTTATTAGTTGGAGTTGAACTTCATCTTCTAGATGTAGCTTTGACTCTTCTTTGTGCTTTAGCTCTCGGATCAATGTAGACATTTGTTGATTAACTTGCTTAGCTCTTGATCTAGTCATTGGTCCTATGATGTTGGATAAGGGATGCCTTTTATGAGGCAGCTCTCTAGATGGTCCCGCATCATCCCCTCCTTCTTGAAAAGGATTTGACCTCAAATCATCATCGTGATCAACATCATCTGAATCGAATTCAAAAGGAGATAAATCAGTAACATTAAAAGTGGAATATACTCCATACTTACCTTCCAAGTTGATTTTGTATGCGTTGTCATTAATCTTGGACACAACTTGAAATGGTCCATCTCCACGGGGATGGAGTTTACTTTTCCTCTCTTTAGGAAATCTCTCCTTCCTAAAATGTATCCAAACCCAATCACCCGGTTCAAATGTAATTGGCTTGCGGCCTTTGTTGGTTTGTATGGCAATACGCTCATTCTTCCTTTTGATATTGGCGGCAACTTCAAGATGGAGTCTTTGAACAAAATCAGCCCTTGAATCACCTTCTATATTATAGTACTCATCAATAGGAAGAGGGGTTAGATCTAAAGGGGTTAGGGGGTTAAAACCGTAAACAACTTCAAAAGGTGAATTATTAGTAGTTGAATGTAAAGTACGATTATATGCAAATTCAGCAATAGGTAAACATTATTCCCACCTTTTTAAATTCTTTTGAATAAGTGCCCTAAGTAAAACCCCTAGAGTTCGATTGGTTACCTAGGTTTGTCCATCGGTTTGGGGGTGACTTGATGTAGAAAATCGCAATTTAGTCCCCAATTTACTCCATAATGTTTTCCAAAAATAACTTAGGAACTTTACGTCCCTATCACTTACGATTGTTTTTGGAACACCATGCAACCGAATGAATTCTTTGAAGAATAGATCCGAAACATGGCTTGCATCATTTGTTTTCCTACAAGGTATAAAATGAGCCATTTTAGAAAATCTATCAACAATAACCATTATACTATCATTACCTCTTCTAGATGTTGGTAAACCAAGAATAAAGTCCATGGAAAGATCTATCCATGGTGAAGATGGAATTGGTAAAGGCATAAGCAATCCGTGAGCCTTGGATGTGCTTTTTGCCTGTTACATTTAAAACAAATATTCTCATAACATCCTTTTTCATTTTAGGCCAATAAAAGTGTTCTTGTAAAATATCTAATGTTTTAACAACACCAAAATGTCCCATTAAGCCGCCACTATGTGCCTCTCTTACCATTAATTCTCTCATAGAACAAGATGGTACACATAATCTATTGCCTTTAAACAAGAAATCTTCAAATATATAAAAATCCTTTTTAGCCGAGACATGGCAAGCTGAGTATAAATCAAAAAAATCGTTATCATCTTTGTACAATGCTTTCAAATGTTCAAAACCAAGTAATTTAGTTTGCAAAATTGAAAGTAAAATGTACCTTTTAGATAGAGCATCCGCAACAACGTTTTCCTTACCTTTTTTGTATTTGATGACATAAGGAAAGGTATCAATAAAAGAAACCCACCTTGCGTGTCTCTTGTTTAGCTTACTTTGCCCTTTTAGATACTTGATTGATTCATGATCCGTGTGGATTACAAATTCTTTTGCAATCAAGTAATGCTGCCATGTTTCTAAAGCTCTCACAATAGCGTACAACTCTTTATCATATGTAGGATAATTAAGTGAAGCGCCACTTAATTTCTCACTAAAATATGCCAAAGGTTTGCCTTGTTGTTGTAAAACAGCCCCAATACCTATACCTGAAGCATCACATTCAACTTCAAAAGTTAGATGAAATTGTGGTAAAGATAGAATAGGGGAAGAAGTAAGTAATTGCTTAAGCTTAATGAAGCTCTCTTCTTGCGGCTTATCCCAAAAAAAGGATACATCTTTCTTCACGACTTCATTCAATGGTGCGGCTATTGAGCTAAAATCACGAACAAATTGCCTATAAAAGCTTGCTAGACCATAGAATGAACGGACTTGCGTAGCTGATGTTGGTCTCGGCCAGGATATAATGGATTCAATTTTGGCCGGATCAACCTTAATACCACTTGAACTAACAATATATCCAAGAAAGTTAATAGAATTAGTGCAAAAAACGCATTTTTCTAACTTGGCATAGAATGTTTGCTCTCTTAATATAGTAAAAACAGCCTTAAGATGTTGAACATGCTCTTCTAAGTTTTTACTATATACAAGAATGTCATCAAAATAAACTACAACAAATTTACCAAAACAATGACGGAATATGTAGTTCATTAATCGCATGAAAGTACTAGGTGCATTACTTAGACCAAAAGGCATTACAATCCATTCATATAATCCATATTTAGTCTTAAAAGCAGTTTTCCATTCATCACCTTCTTTCATTCTAATTTGGTGATAGCCTTGAGTTAAATCAATTTTAGAAAAGAAAACAGCGCCACTTAACTCATCTAGCATATCATCTAAGCGAGGTATAGGATGTCTATATTTAATAGTTATCTTATTAATATCGCGACAATCCGTACATAATCTGAAAGTTCCTTCTCTTTTAGGTACCAAAATAACCGGACTAGCACAAGGACTTAAAGATTCACGTACTTGCTCTTTTTCTAAGAGTAAATCGACTTGCCTTTGTATTTCTCGGGTCTCATCTGGATTGGCTCTATAGGCTGCTCTATTTGGAAGATTTGATCCCGGAATGAAGTCGATTTGATGTTCGATGCCTCGGATTGGAGGTAGACCTCTCGATAACTCCTTTGGAAAAAGTTCCTTGAATTCTTTCAAAACATCAATACAAACACTAGGAAGAGAAGAAGTTAAATCATCAAAATTCAAAGTGTTAAGAAGAGATAACCTCTCGGTTTCTCTAAAAACAAGTAAAACAAGGGGTGTATTTGCACGTAAAGCCCTTTCTACCTTTGCAAAATTGATAAATAAGCAATCTTTCTTTTCTTTTTGCGAGTATACCTTTTTGCTTGTTAAACTCTCGGCTTTTTCAGCCCCTTTTACCTCGGTTTTGGCCTTTTGGGCAGGGATATGTGATTTGATCAACTCCCGCTCTTGTCTTCTTTTCTCTCTACCTTCGGCCAACCTTTGTAGCATCTCACAAACTTCAATGGGTGACATATGATGTAAATTATAGAGAACTTTATCCCTTGTCACCGCATAAACATTCCTTTTACCCATATGATCTACATTTCTATCATATTGCCAAGGTCTTCCCAAAATAATGTGACTTGCGGTCATCGGGACCACATCACAAGTGACCGAATCTTTATAGTTGCCAATGCTGAAATTTAGTTCCACTTGTTTGTCAACTTTAATCTCACCGCTATCATTTAACCAAGAAACCTTATAGGGCGTTGGTTGTGCTTTCAAGGGTAAATCTAAAGCCGTAACCATCTCAAAAGAACAAACGTTAGTACAACTACCGCTATCAATAATAAGTAAACAAATCTTTCCTTGAATTGTGCATTTTGTTTGAAATAGATTGTTCCTTTGTTGATGCAAATTATCTAAAGGTTGAGAATGTAAAAGTTGCATATTTACCAAAAGATAATTGTTACCATTATCCGGACGAGTCTCCTCGGCTTCTTCCTCCAAAAGTGCCTCTTCGGTTATTTCCTCATCTTCACTAACCCACGATCCATCGTCCATCATGATCATGGTGCTTTTATTAGGACAATCCCGAGCGAAGTGTCCTTTGCCGTGACACTTAAAACAATCCCGATCATTTGATGTAGTTCAGTTAGTCCTCAAATCGGTCGGTTTTGAAGTGTTTGATGTCCTTGCTGCCCCAAAAGAAGCCGTGGCCACTTTTGTACTTCCCGAACTGCCCTTAGCATTATTTTGGCTCGGCAAAACAGTAGAATTGTTTAAGGACTGATTTGGCCGTTCCAAGATTGGAAATTGGCCGAATTAGTCCTTGAACTCTTCTCTTTTTGCTGCCTCTCAAATTGTTCAGCAAAATAAACCATATCAATAAGAGAAGTAAGGTTAGCATGTTCTACCTTTGGTCTAATTTTGTCATTTAGACCAGCCAAGAAATGAGCCAAAGAAGCTTCACTAGCTTCCCGAATGTTTTGCTCTAATCATGGACATCTCCATTTCTTTGTAGTATGCATCAACGGTCTTTGTTCCTTGCCTCAATCTTTGGAGTTGATTGTACAACTCACGGTTAAAATTCTGAGGTACAAATCTTCTTGTCATGACCGCTTTCATATCATGCCATGTATCAATTGGTCTTTGCTCCGTTCTTATCCGCTCACTGATTTCATGGTCCCACCAAATTGATGCATAGTGATGAAGAACCGCAAGGTTCGACTTAAGTTTGAGCCCGATCTTTCTTCAATTCTCGAACTAGTTTCTATGGGAATTTAATCAACGCAACACTAAGGGAGGTTAATTAACAATGGAGGCTGAAACACCACAACTAGAGAAACAAGCTAGTTGATACAATACTCAAAGAATGAATGAAGTTCTACATAGAAGTTCAAACACGAGAAGCTAAGGAATAACCTTACCAAAATATCAATATATCTAACGTAAGTATTACAATGGCCGAAATCTCCCTTAAGTAAGGTTGAGATTTCGGTTGAAACTCATAAAAGAAATAAGAGTCCTTAAAGGATTAAGACTCTTGAAAACAAATAAGAGTCCTTGAAGAAGTAGGACTCTTAAATAACAACTTGCTATCAAGTAACTACCTAACAAGAAAGTGGCGGCTAGAAAGGATACTAACTACCAATCTATGAAGAGTCCTAGTTGCATTAGGACTCTTTATTAACAAACTAACTAACACATGGACAACATGTCCTTTATTATAGCAACTACTTGCTATTACACGGCTAAAAGGGAAATAACAATACTTAAAATAATTAAAGTCTAGAATAGTCTAGAATAGGCTAATATAGACTTTAATATGTAAAAAGACTAAAATGCCCTTTTTAGCCACTTTGCTTCTTTGGGCCGATTTGTATCTTCTGGAAAGTTAAGAGGTTGACTTTGTCATTATCTTCTAGATGAAGGTTCACTTCCTCTTTAACTTTGATGTCTCGGATTAGGGCTGCCATATTCTTTAAGGTCTTGATCGATCTTGATCTTGTCATTGGTCCTTGAATGTTGATAAGAGGATCTTTGAAGTAGGGCTGCCCTTGTCTTGGTCCCGTATCATCCCTCCCCCTTGAAAAGCATGATTCGTCCCCGAATCATCATCGTGATCAGCCACCAAGTCTTCATCAAAATCAAAAGGAGATAAGTCAGAAACATTAAAAGTAGAATGTACGCCATACTCACCTTTTAAATCGATTTTGTATGCGTTATCATTGACCCTTGAAACAACTTGGAATGGTCCATCGCCCCTTGGATGTAATTTACTCTTTCTTTCATTTGGGAAACGATCTTTCCGAAGATGTAACCAAACCCAATCACCAATATCAAAGGAAATGTGCTTGCGGCCCTTGTTGGCTTTATTTGCCATTTGTTGATTCCTTTTCTTGATATTCTTGGCTACTTGTTGATGTAACCTTTGTATATAATCAGCTCTAGAATCACCTTCTATATTATAATACTCATCAACAGGTAAAGGAGTTAAATCCAACGGGGTTAAGGGATTAAAACCATAAACAATTTCAAACGGAGAATTATTTGTAGTAGAATGTAGAGTTCTATTATATGCAAATTCAGCAATAGGTAAACATGCTTCCCATCCTTTTAAGTTCTTTTGAATTAAAGCACGAAGTAAGACCCCTATAGTTCTATTTGTTACCTCAGTTTGGCCTTCGGTTTGAGGATGACTAGATGTGGAAAATAGCAATTTAGTCCCCAATTTATTCCATAATGTCTTCCAAAAGTAACTTAAGAACTTTACGTCCCTATCACTTACTATTGTTCTCGGAATTCCATGAAGCCGCACTACTTCTTTTAGGAATAAATCTGCCACATGACTTGCATCGTTTGTTTTCCTACAAGGAACAAAATGAGACATTTTAGAAAAACGATCTACGACGACCATGATACTATCATTACCTCTTTGAGATCTCGGTAATCCTAAGATGAAATCCATGGATAAGTCAATCCAAGGTGAAGAAGGAACAGGTAAAGGCATATATAATCCATGAGCTTTGCTTGTACTTTTAGCTTGTTTACATTTGAAGCAAAGTTCACATATTTTCCTAACATCCCTTTTCATTTTAGGCCAATAAAAGTGTTCATGTAAAATATCTAAAGTTTTAACAACACCAAAATGACCCATTAAACCGCCACAATGTGCTTCCCTAACAATTAACTCTCTAATAGAACATGAAGGAATACACAATCTATTGTTTTTAAACAAGAAATCTTCAAACCTATAATATGAATTTTGAGCCGAGAGCTCACATTGAGCATATAAATCTGAAAATTCTGAATCATCCTTATATAATGCTTTGATATGATCAAACCCAAGTAATTTAGCATGCATTAAAGAAAGTAAAGTATATCTTCTAGAGAGAGCATCGGCAACGATGTTTTCTTTACCTTTCTTGTATTTGATGATGTAAGGAAAAGTATCGATAAAAGAAACCCACCTTGCATGTCTTTTTATTCAACTTACTTTGGCCTTTAAGATACTTTGATTGACTCGTGATCGGTATGAATGACAAATTCTCTTGCGATCAAATAGTGTTGCCAAGTCTCCAAGGCTCGAACAATGGCATATAGTTCTTTATCATAAGTAGGATAATTAAGCCAAGCATTGCTTAATTTCTCACTAAAATATGCTAAAGGCTTACCTTGTTGTTGCAAAACAGCCCCTATACCTAAACCTGAAGCATCACATTCAACTTCAAACATTAAATCAAAATTAGGTATAGCTAAAATGGGAGAACAAGTAAGTAATTGTTTCATCTTCTCAAAACATTCCTCTTGCGGCTTGTCCCAAAAAAAATGAGACATCCTTCTTCATTACTTCATTTAATGGGGCAGCCATCGTGCTAAAATCACGAATAAAACGCCTATAAAAGCTTGCTAACCCATAAAACGATCTAACTTGTGTCACACTTGTTGGTCTCGCCATTCTTGAATGGCTTGTATTTTAACCGGATCAACACAAATACCTTGAGAACTAACTATATAGCCAAGAAAGTTAACCGAATTAGTGCAAAAAACACATTTTTCAAGTTTAGCATATAAGGTTTCTTCTCTTAAAATAGTAAAAACAGCTTTAAGATGTTCTAGATGCTCCTCTAAGCTTTTACTATAAACAAGAATATCATCGAAATAAACTACAACAAACTTGCCAAAACAGTGTCTAAATATGTAGTTCATTAATCTCATGAAAGTACTAGGTGCATTAGTAAGACCAAAAGGCATAACAATCCATTCATATAATCCATATTTAGTCTTAAAAGCAGTTTTCCATTCATCACCTTTCTTTCATTCTAATTTGGTGATAGCCTTGAGTTAAATCAATTTTAGAAAATATCAAAGCGCCACTTAACTCATCTAGCATATCATCTAAGCGAGGAATCGGATGTCTATATTTAATAGTTATTTTATTAATATCACGACAATCCGTACATAATCTGAAAGTCCCTTCTCTTTTAGGTACTAAAATGACAGGACTAGCACAAGGACTTAAAGATTCTCTTACCTGCTCCTTTTCAAGGAGTAAATCGACTTGCCTTTGTATTTCTCGGGTTTCATCCGGATTGGCTCGGTAGGCAGCCCGGTTTGGCAAACTTGCTCCCGAATGAAGTCGATTTGATGCTCGATTCCTCGACTGGAGGCAGCCCCTCGGCAATTCCTTGGGAAATACATCTTGGAATTCCTTCAAAAGATCAAAAGCAAGACTAGGAAGAGAAGATAATGTTAGATTAAAAGAAAAATTATTAGAAGGGAGAGACCTTTCGATTTCTCGAATACCAACAAAACAAGGGGGTTGTTTTGCTCGTGATTGCCCTATCTACCTTTCCTTGGCTTGTAAACAAACACTCTTTTCTCTCTTTGATGGAACTTGCCTTTTGTCTCACTAAGTTCACGGCTTTTACTTCATTTTTCCTCTCGGTTTTTACCTCAAGGGTTGGGACACTCGGCTTTTTCCCCTCACTCTCTTTTCTTTGCTTTTCTCTCTTTTCTCTATTGATGGCCATTTGTTTATGAATCTCACAAGCTGCATTTAAAGATAAAGGAATTAGTTTAAACTTTACATCATCCTTTTGAAGCACATATGTATTTTCTCTACCCATGTGATTTGCACTTCGATCGTATTGCCATGGCCTTCCCAATATTATGTGACTTGCAGTCATCGGGACTACATCACATAAAACCGAGTCCTTATATCTCCCGATCTCGAACTCTATCTCAACTTGCTTATCTACCTTGATTTCACCATTATTATTCAACCACGATAATTTATAAGGCATAGGATGTGCCTTACATGGTAAATCAAGTGCATAAACCATATCATAAGAGCAAACATTTGTACAACTTCCATTATCAATAATGACTAAAACAGATTGACCTTTTACCTCACATTTGATTTGGAAGAGATTACTTCTATGTTGGTGAAGATCATCCAAAGGTTGAGAATAAAGAAGTTTCCGTGTAACCAAAATGTTCCCACTACCCGAATCTTCCTCATATTGTTCGGTTTCTTCCTCCAAATCGGGTGTCTCGGCTTCTTCATCACTTACCCATGATCCATCGTCCAACATTATCATTGTATGCTTTGTAGGGAAGTCCCTAGCAATATGTCCTTTGCCCCTACATTTAAAGCATTCACGAGGCACAATTGGAGTCGAATTTACCTTTGTATTGCCCGGATTTGATGTGTTTTGAGACCTTGCTGCCCCAAACTGTCCCGGGGCTGTTTTGCCCTCATAAAATACCTCTTTGCCTTTGTTTTGGCTCGGCAAAACAGTAGAAAATTGCTGAGTTGAATTCGGCTTCCTCCAAGCTTGGAAAGTTGTCGGTTTTGCATTTAAACCCTTTTCCTTTTGGTGCCTTTCAATTTGCTCAGCAAAATATAACATATCAGTAATATTATCAAGCTTAGCACGTTCTACCTTCATCCGGATTTTGTCATTGAGGCCAGCCAAGAACCGAGCCATTGTTGCCTCATCACTTTCACAAATATCGGCGCGAATCATTGCAATTTCCATGGCTTTGTAGTATTCATCGACGGATTTATCGCCTTGCTTTAATCTTTGTTGACGGTTGTAAAGTTCCCTTAAGTAGTTTAAAGGAACAAAACGTCGTTTCATAACCGCTTTCATCTCAACCCAAGTAGAAATTTCCGGTTGTTCCACTTTTGCCCTTGTTGCGGATTCTTTGTCCCACCAAATGGATGCATATCCATAAAACTCCATGGCTGCTAACTTTACTTTCTTTTCTTCCGAATAGTTATGAACAGAAAAAACATGGTTAATTTTACGAATCCAATCTAAAAATAATTCGGGATCATTTGTACCTTCAAAAGGGGGAATCTTGGTCTTGATGGAACCAAGATTGGCATCAACTTGCTGAATGTAATCCCCTCTTCTCTGCTGATATACCGGATTGTTGATAATCCGATTTGCTTGAATTGCCGGAATTGCCGGATTTGCCACATTTACCCTCGGCAATTGTGGTGCCCTTGGCGGTTCCATGTTCTCAGCCCTTTGAAAATGATTCTCGGCAATGTCTTGAGGAAGACGTTGTTGATTATCAATTTGTTGAACATGTTGATTTGTCTCGGCAAGTTGGCCTTGCAATGAATCAATTTTACTTGTCATGGCAGCCATGTTTCTCGTCATATCTTCTATCATTTTGTACATCTTTTCTTGATCAAAGGTTTCACCTTTCTTTGATGGAGATCCTTCATAAGACATTGTTATAAGATAAGAAAAACAAAAGAAAACACTCAAAAACGTTAATAGCAAAGAAAGATTCACTCTTTATTCCAACACCGCTCGTATAGAACTTCAAACTCTAGATTTAAAGAATGGGTTCCTAACTTGTTGCGTTGACACAAGGCTGAAAAATAAGGAAAGAAATCCTATCTTTGACCTAAACAAAAAACTTTAGAAAGAAAAAGATGAAGAAATGAATTCCTAATCGAGAAAAGAAACCGATTCTTGATGATCTTGATCTTCTTGATGTTCTTGATGTTCTTGTTTGTTTGAATTTTCCCTTGATCTTGACCGAATTAATCAAGTAGTGAGGCTCTATCGCTATCAAAACTCAATTTATGGTATTATTTCGGCTCAAAAGTACAAGGAGGAACGTTTGCCAATTCTTGAACGAGGCTCGATCGCTATCAATCCAAGAAGTTTGCTTATGGCTTTATAGTTCACTATTGAATCTATACTAACTTGGCTGCCAATTTCTTTACACCAAGAGGCTTTTTCTTTGATGACACTCGGCTGCCCAATATTTCTTTTTTTATGCCGCGGCTTTTGTATTTTGTTTTGGTCAATTTCTGCAAACAAGAAAAAAAAATTTGTGCGTAGGGTACACCGGGAATTGGAGAAGAACCTTTTGCTCGATACCACCCTGATGAAGAACCGCAAGGTTCGACTTAAGTTTGAGCCCGATCTTTCTTCAATTCTCGAACTAGTTTCTATGGGAATTTAATCAACGCAACACTAAGGGAGGTTAATTAACAATGGAGGCTGAAGCACCACAACTAGAGAAACAAGCTAGTTGATACAGTACTCAAAGAATGAATGAAGTTCTACATAGAAGTTCAAACACGAGAAGCTAAGGAATAACCTTACCAAAATATCAATATATCTAACGTAAGTATTACAATGGCGAAATCTCCCTTAAGTAAGGTTGAGATTTCGTTGAAACTCATAAAAGAAATAAGATTCCTTAAAGGATTAAGACTCTTGAAAAACAAATAAGAGTCCTTGAAGAAGTAGGACTCTTAAATAACAACTTGCTATCAAGTAACTACCTAACAAGAAAGTGGCGGCTAGAAAGGATACTAACTACAAATCTATGAAGAGTCCTAGTTGCATTAGGGACTCTTTATTAACAAATAACTAACACATGGACAACATGTCCTTTATTATAGCAACTACTTGCTATTACACGGCTAAAAGGGAAATAACAATACTTAAAATAATTAAAGTCTAGAATAGTCTAGAATAGGCTAATATAGACTTTAATATGTAAAAAGACTAAAATGCCCTTTTTAGCCACTTTGCTTCTTTGGGCCGATTTGTATCTTCTGGAAAGTTAAGAGGTTGACTTTGTCATTATCTTCTAGATGAAGGTTCACTTCCTCTTTAACTTTGATGTCTCGGATTAGGGCTGCCATATTCTTTAAGGTCATGATCGATCTTGATCTTGTCATTGGTCCTTGAATGTTGATAAGAGGATCTTTGAAGTAGGGCTGCCCTTGTCTTGGTCCCGTATCTCATAGTCTCCAAACTCCATGGCTGCTAATTTCACCTTTTTCTCTTCAGAATAATTATGGACATCAAAAACATGGTTAACTTTTCGTGTCCAATCAAAATATAAATTAGGATCATTAGTACCTAAAAAAGGAGGGATCTTGGTCTTTATAGAACCAAGATTATTATCATACCTTTGAGCTTGATGGATTGCTCTCGGCTCAAATGTATCTTCATTAAAAAAAGGTCTAGTATCATACCTTTGGGCTGGTTGGTTTTGCCTCGGCTCAAACCTCTCATTAGTACCAAAAGGTCTCGGATCATACCTTACATCTTGTTGATTTTGCCTCGGTTCATAGGCAGAATTGTCCATCATTCTTGGAACAACTTTCGGCTGAAAATCAAGATTGTGCCGAATGTTGTTTCTTGAAGTATGTTCAATGGATTCTTGGAAATCTTGATTATCTTGATCAACTTTTGCTGCCCCTTTGCCTTTATCCGAGTTGGCTTTGATTTCAAGATATTCCAACCGATCTTTTATCTCATCCATGGATTGCATCAATTTTTGCATTGTTTGATGCATTGACTCTCGAAAAAATTTGTCTTCTTCCATGGCACCTTGCTGCGAAGTACCTTCACTAAAAGACATTATCTTTGCAAAAACTTCACAAAAGAATCGTTAGTAGAAAAAGATATTAAAGATTGAATCTTTTCACAAAATCTGTGAATAGTAATCTGTGAATAGTGTTATGTGAATAGTAATCTGAGAATAGTAATATGTGAATAGTAATCAGTGAATAGTAATCCGTGAATATTAATCTGTGAATAGTAATCAGATTTTGTATTCTCTCAATATCCCTCAAAATACTTGTCAAGAACTTCCAACTTTGAATGATTGAATGATTATAAGGATGGAAGGCTGAAAAAATATTGCAAGAAGTACTTTCTTGATCTAACTAAAAGGTAAGAAAGAAAAGAGTAATCTTTAAAAAGATGTAACCTTTACGCTTCTTGATTTCTTGAAAATAGACTTTGAATTTTCGGATGAATAGTGCTGTGAACAGTAACCGAAAATTTTAAAATCTTGAAAACCTTGTTTTCTTTATTTCTTTCTTTACCTTATACCTTGAGACTTACCCTTTTCTTGGCCGCCTTTATCAAGCACTTCATGTCAGGAAGATATTACCTTGATTTGGTGAGTTTGATGGCGACTAATTCAAGAACAAGAGGGAACAAGAGCCAATGTAGAAGAAGATAGAGAGGCAACAATGGCTAGATTCTTAAGCGGGTTGAACAAGGATATTGCAAATATTGTGGAGCTGCAACACTACGTGGAGCTTGAAGATATGGTGCATACATCTATGAAGGTGGAAAGACAATTGAAGAAGAAGGGATTTGTCCAAAAGAGTTACACACAAAATTTTCAGTCATCAAACAAGTTCAAGGGAGATGCATCCAAAACAAGCTCTGGGGAAACTTCTAAATCTCAGGGAGAGCTGACCAAAGTCAAGCCCATTGGAATTGACAAGGGTACAGGTATTCCAAATACTTCTTCTAAAAATAGAGATACCAAGTTGTTTTCGATGTCATGGATTTGGACATATTGCATCTCAATGTCCAAATAAAAGAATAATGATCATGAAGGACAATGGGGAAGTGGAAACTGAAAATGAGCATGAGTCAAGTGATGATGGTGAACAACTGGAAGAAACTTCACCAGAACAAGGAGAGCTTTTGGTTGTTAGAAGGGCTCTAAACATGAATGTAAATATGAACGAAGCAGAACAACAAAGGGAGAACATTTTTCACACAAAGTGTTTGGTTCAAGATCAAGTTTGCATGATAATTATTGATGGTGGTAGTTGTGCGAATGTTGCTAGTTCTGAAATGGTGGAAAAACTGAGTTTAGCTACAACTAAACACCCTCACCCATACAAACTTCAATGGCTTAATGAGTGCGGGGAAATTTGTGTGACTAAACAAGTTTTGGTGATGTTTTCAATTGGAAATTACAAGGATGAAGTTTTATGTGATGTGGTGCCAATGCATGCTAGCCATATTCTCTTGGGTAGACCATGGTAATTTGATCGAAGGGTGGTTTATGATGGGTTTCTTAACAGATACACACTCAAGCATAAAAGTAAAACAATCATGCTTGTGTCATTAAGTCCACAACAGGTTCAAGAAGATCAACTCAAAATGTCCCAATCAAGGAGAGCTAGAGAGAGTGAGGAAAAGAAAAATGTGTTTGATGGGCGAAAATTGAGTGGGAAAAAGAATGGAGAGAAAAACAAGAGTGCTGAATTGAGTGTGTTTGAGGGAGAAAAGAAATTAGTTGAAAATGAAAGTAAAAAGAAGCTGAATTTTTATGCAAGGGCAAGTGAGATACAAAAGGCGTTAGTCGAAGAAAGGAGTGTGTTGGTGATAGTCTTTAAGGAGTCTTATTTCAGCACTAACGAACTAACCTCATCTTTGCCTAGTTCAATTTTGTCTCTTTTGCAGGAATATGCTGACGTCTTTCCGGAAGAAGATCCAAGTGGATTGCCTCTACTAAGGGGAATTGAACATCAAATTGACTTCATTCTTGGGGCAACATTTCCAAACAGGCCAGGTTATAGAGCTAATCCGAATGAAACAAAAGAGATTCAAAGGCAAGTGGAGGAATTGATGACTAAAGGAAAAATTCAGGAAAGCATGAGTCCATGTGCCGTACCGGTGATCGTGGTACCAAAGAAGGATGAAACATGGAGAATGTGCACAGATTGTCGAGCTATCAATAACATCACTGTAAAGTATCGCTATCCTATTCCTAGGCTAGATGATATGCTTGATGAGTTGCATGGTTCTATGATTTTCACTGAAATTGATTTGAAAATGGGTATCATCAAATTAGAATCAAGGAAGGCGATGAATGGAAAACTGCCTTTTAAACAAAATATGGTTTATATGAGTGGTTAGTCATGCCTTTTGGTTTAACTAATGCACCAAGCACTTTCATGAGATTAATGAACCATGTTTTGCGTGACTTTATTGGAAAATTTGTGGTAGTTTATTTTGATGACATTCTCATTTATAGCAAGAACATTGAGGAACATCTTATCCATTTGCATAATGTACTTGACACCTTAAGAAGAGAGTCTTTGTACGCTAATCTTAAAACGTGTTCTTTTTGCATGGATAAAGTTGTTTTTCTTGGCTTTGTAGTAAGTGCTAATGGGATTGAAATGGAAAAGGACAAGGTTAAGGCAATAATGGATTGGCCGACTCCTAAAAATATTTCTGAAGTGAGAAGTTTTCACGGGCTTGCAAGTTTCTATAGGAGGTTTGTAAAGGACTTTAGCACCATAGCTGCACCATTGAATGAGATTGTGAAGAAAGAAATTGGGTTTCATTGGGGAGAGAAACAACAACATGCTTTTGATCTTCTGAAAGAAAAATAACCACTGCACCAATTCTTGTATTACCTAATTTTGATAAAACTTTTGAACTTGAATGTGATGCATCAGGTGTTGGTGTAGGTACTGTTTTGATGCAGGAAAGAAAACCAATTGCCTACTTTAGTGAGAAGCTGAAAGGAGCTCAATTGAACTATCCAACCTATGACAAGGAGCTCTATGCTTTGGTGAGAGCATTGCGAACGTGGCAGCACTACATGTGGCCAAAGGAGTTTGTGATCCACACGGATCATGAATCACTTAAATATCTCAAAGGGCAAGGTAAGTTGAGTAAGAGGCATATCAAATGGGTGTAATTCATTGAATCATTTCCTTATGTGATTAAGTACAAGAAAGGGAAAGAAAACATTGTAGTCGATGCTTTATCTAGGAGGCATGCTTTAGTAACCACATTGAGTTCTAAACTACTTAGTTTTGAGTTAATTACGGGAAATGTATGCTAATGATTCTGATTTTGCTTCTGTCTATACTGCTTGTGAACATGCTGCATTTGATAAGTTCTATAGGCATGAGGGGTATATATTTCGTGAGAATAAACTTTGCATCCCTAAATGTTCTATGCGTGAATTGGTTGTTCGTGAGGCCCATGGAGGAGGTTTAATGGGACACTTTGGTGTGCACAAAACTTTAGAAGTTTTGCGTGAGCATTTCTTTTGGTCGGGTATGCGTGCTGATGTGGAAAGAATTTGTGAGAAGTGCATTACTTGTAAACAAGCAAAATCAAAATTAAAGCCTCATGGATTGTATACGCCTTTACCTATCCCTAGTGAACCTTGGGTAGACATATCCATGGATTTTGTTTTGGGTTTGCCTGGGACAAGAAAGGGTAGAGATTCTGTATTTGTAGTAGTTGATCAATTTTAAAAAATGGCACACTTCATTCCATGTCATAAAAGTGATGAAGCTACTCATGTTGCTGATTTGTTCTTTAAAGAGGTTGTGCGTTTGCATGGAGTGCCTAAAACAATTGTTAGTGATAGAGATGCAAAATTCTTAAGTCACTTTTGGCGTGTCTTATGGAGCAAATTGGGGACTAAACTTCTGTTTTCTACTACTTGTCATCCACAAACTGATGGTCAAACGGAAGTAGTTAATAGAACTTTGTCTCAATTACTTAGATCCTTAATCCAAAAGAACTTAAAGAATTGGGAAGATTGCTTGTCATTTGCTGAATTTGCATATAACCGGAGTGTGCATTCTGCTACAAAGTTCTCTCCTTTTGAGGTTGTTTATGGGTTTAATCCATTGAGTCCACTTGATCTTATACCCATTCCAATTGATGAGTGTGCAAGTGTTGATGGAAAAGCGAAGGCAGAATTGATTAAGAAGTTGCAAGAAAAGGTAAGAATCAACATCGAGAAGCAAACTGAGCAATATGCTAAGCAAGCCAACAAGGGCCGCAAGCAGGTTCTCTTTAAACCCGGAGATTGGGATTGGTTGCACTTAAGAAAAGAAATTTTTCCATCAAAGCGCAAGTCCAAGTTGCAACCTAGGGGGGATGGACCTTTTCAAGTGATTGCACGAATCAATGACAATGCTTCCAGGCTAGACCTTCCTGGTGAGTATAATGTAAGTGCCACTTTTAATGTTTCTGATCTTTCTCCTTTTACTGCAGATTCAGATTCGAGGACGAATCCTTTTGAAGAGGAAGGGAATGATGGAGACTAACCGAGGGCAACCAATCCAAGCAAAGGAGATCCTTTTCAAATTCATGGAGGTCCTATTACAAGAGCAAGAGCTAAACAAATTAATAAAGCTATGATGAGTCTAGTTGCTGAAATTAAAGACAAAGTACAAGAGAACTCATTAGAAGACCAAATGGTGAATGTTCTTCAAGTTATTGGGCTGAAATGCATCCAAGAAGATGGGCAAGAGCTAAAATCTGAATTTGGCACTTAAATTGCTGATTGTGGGCTGCCAAATTCGTGCAAGACGTGAAGCCCAAGAAGAAGTTTTCATTTAATTAATTTTTAGCCTAGAAAGTGTGTTTTTAAGCCATTTAATTAGTCAAACTCTTTAGTTATTCAAGGAGTCTCTTAGTATAGTTTCAAGAAATCATTTCTATTTCCTAAATGTATTAAATTCAGTCAAAGAGGCCTTTGAACTCCCTTAGGTAAGCTGAATTTCGGGATTCACTTGAAAAGCCTTCATGTTTGCCTATAAAAGGCCATCTAATGCTATGTAAAATTCAGACTTTGATAAATAGAAATAGACATTTGTCTTGTGAGATTAAATTATCTTTGTTGAGCTTCTATAGTTCAAGAACTTATCAAGATCGGTGAGCAAGATCTTGTGGTGTTCATCATACCTTTGGTTCTTGGTTCTCTTATAACCAAGGGTCAAGGTTTCCTTTGCTCTTGGTAAGATCAAACTAGATTCTCGATCTAGGGAGACCGCTGCCAATCATTATACTTAGGGTTCTTGGATCATTATATCCAACGGGTCCTTCGTTCTATCCGCATCAGCGAGAGTTGTAATTCAAAGTGTGCACTTTGATTGTGAGTATTGTAATGTAATGAGAAGTGCACAATTTGATTGTGAGTGTTGTAATGTAATGAGAAGTGGGCACTTTGATTGTGAGTGTTGTAATTTAAATGAGAAGTGTAAACCTGTGTTTTTAGTAAGATAATTGGTTATGTAATGTTATTTTTGAGTTTATTGATCATTTTTGCTATTTGGGATCTTATTAATAATGTTTCTGGTGCGTATTTTCGTGGGTATTGCTGTTTTTTATAATAGTGATTTAATTAAATTTCAGATTTAATTTTTTAAATAAAAAACAATTTAGCGCCCAAAATATCGTGTGCTATAGTTTCTATCGCTATTCAGTCGCTAACAAGTCCAAGTCAAACGTTAACATTGTTGACCATTCGATCGGTATATGGTGACCCAATATTCGGTAGCTAGAGTATCCATCGGTATTCGGTCTTTAACAAGTCAAAGTCAAAGTCAACATTGTTGACTATGCGGTCGGTATTCCGTCGCTATATGGAGACCCAAGATTCGGTAGCTAAATAAGCCGTCGGTATTCGGTCGTTAACAAGTCAAAGTCAACAATGTTGACCAGTCGGTCGGTATGTGGCGACTCAATTTTCAGTCGCTAGACTCTCCGTCGGTATTCGGTCGTTAACTAATCAAAGTCAAAAGTCAACAATGTTGAATGTTCAGTCGGTAATCTGTCGGTATATAGAGAACGAATACTCGGTCGCTATATATTCCGTCGGTATTCGGTCGGTAATTTGCTTAGCGACGAAAAATACACGACCACGTAATTTCATCGTTAATCGGTCGCTAAACTGAGTTTAGCGATGGAAATGTCCGTCCCTATTACACAGTTTTCTTGTAGTGTAAAATGGTATTTGGATTTTAAATTTACAATCAAAGACTTTGGAGTTCTCAAGTATTTTTGTGCATAGAAGTAGCACATTCACCCAAATGTTTGTTTTTGTGTCAAAGAAAGTATGTCATTGAATTATAACAGAATGTGATTTATCTGGTTCACGACCATGTTCTATACCAATGGAGACACAACTTAAGTTGACGACTGAGGATGATAGAGGAAGGTTAATCAGAGATTCAAGGAAATATAGGAGATTAGTGGGGCGATTATTTTATCTCACCATAATGAGGCCTGACATCACTTATGCAATCCATAATCTTAGTCAATTCATGCAAAATCCAAGGGAAAGACATTGGGATGCTGCAATTCGAGTTGTTCATTATGTCAAAGACAATCTTGGAAGAGGAATTTTTCTGCCTAGAAACAACCCCAATACAGGACTGGTGGCTTATTGTGATTCTGATTGGACCGTTTTCCCCCACAACTAGGAGGTTTGTTACATGGTACTTTGTTCAATTAGGAAATGCTCATATTTCTTGGCGATCCAAGAAACAACAAGTTGTCTCTCGATCTTCAGTAGAAGCCAAATACAGAGCTATGGCAAACGCAACAAGTGTGCTAGTTTGGCTAAGATAATTGTTCAAATCTCTTGGAGTCACTTTGGGCCAGCTAAGTTGTATTGTGACAGTCAGTCGGCGCTCCGCATTGCAGCCAATCCACCCGATCGATTGTCACTTCGTTCGTGAAAATGTCCATAATGGGACACTTGTAACTTGTCATGTGGGAACAAATGAGCAACTCACCGACGTGTTAACCAAAGCTTTGAGTAAAGGGCAGTTTAATTATCTGGTTAGCAAGTTGGGTGTTCTCGATATCCACACTCCAACTTGAGGGGGATTATTGGAAGTTGCTATGTTAGTATTACCTAATTAATTAGGAAGTGTCTAATTGATGGTTGATTAATTAGGACATTTACATAATTGATTTCTACCCAATGTATAGTAATTACCTGAATAGTGTATTGGTAGTTAACTAATGTAGTGTAGGAATACATGTACTAGTTCTTTATTTTGTAAGAGTAAAATATATATTTTCCCTTCAAATCTTTTACTTATGAATAAACAAAGGACAAATGTATAACTCCTCATCAATTGTGACAGGAATCGGGTTCAATGGACTCCTAACCTCTTTGAAGGAGCAAAGTTTTATATTTATATCTGGGAAGTTTGAATTCTTCAAAACCTCGTGAACATGTGGAAGAGAAATCTAAGACTAAAATACAACTTTTACTTCTTGAAATAACAATTAAGCTGAAATAGGGTCAAGAAAGAGAAGAGTGGAACTGCAATTGTAAATTGGATTGACAACCAAGTATATAAATAAAATGAACCGTAAGTAGTCTTACCTTAATGCATAGTGTAAATATATTCTGCAGCCAGTGATCTATCCTAGGAATGTTATCTTCTAAGTCACCTGCTTTAAAAAAATAAAAAAAAGCATATTCAGACTAACATTGATATTACTATTTCTACTGTAAATACTGTTGGAGTACATTTAATCTAAGGTGCGCCAATTCGATTGGGCCGGGCCGGGTTTCGGGCCGGGATTGGATTGGGCCCTTAATCGGGTTGGGCCGACCAATATGATTGGGCCGACCGACCCGTTTGGACCGACCTTATGGCTGGAATGTTAGACATAAATTCAGCCCTCTTGATGGTGGTTGAAGTGGTGGAGAGAGTGGAGGAGTAATTCTCTCCATGATCTCCCACTTCCCCCATTATCTCACCCACTCTCTCTTGATAGACTAGAGGAAAAATTCAGATTTTTCCTATCATTCTAATCAGTTTTCTCCAGCCTTTTGAAGCTAAGAGAATAGAGAGAAAAAGACAAGACAAATTTCTGGAATTTTTTTCTTGCATTTTTGCTAATAGAAAAGAAGTTAGAAAGCTTGTTTCTTGTTCTTGAAAAGGTCGTTCATACTCCATCCATTGAAGAGTGTCTTCAAAGCTTCGACAAGGCGTTGGCTAGCACCAAGCAGTAGAAGACCATCTCCGGAAGATCGAGTGGATACCGGAAGAGACGGAGCCCTGCAAGCGTGGTGTTCCGTTCGTTACAACAAACCGCTGAAGCGTTTCAGCCATTCTAGCATCCATATAAGGTAAAACACTATCCCATAGTCGTAGGTACTTACTCGTGAAAGATCCTGATAGAGGCGGGTCAAAGTTATTTCCGCTGCGCTTATGTGTATGACCCGGTTATTCCTCTAACAAATACATATCAACCCTGTGCGGCAATATTATATAAACCAACCAATAATTTTATCTGAATTTACTACGTAATCATTTTAATCTATATGTATATGTCATATTTTTTTTAACATAACATGTTTGTATACTTTAAATTAGTTAAATTAGTAGGTAATTTGTTTATTTATAAAATTTTGGCTTCGAAAGAGTTTATCACCCATTATTTTTTTACCGAGAAACACTGTGAATCACCCTTTGTAACAAAAATTCTTGCCTCATACAATCTTTTTATGCCCCCGAAGACTCATTCAAACCATTTGACAACAAACATTTATAGAAAAATCTCTGACTTTGTCCTAGAATTTCTCGTGATCATCAATCCTTTGTATTCTGTAATGACCACCTCATGTCACTGTCTGTCATCATCATCGTCATCCCAACTTCATTTCTCTGAAGGCATGGATCTCTCTCTTTGAACAATTATCTTGCCTCTTCTAAGGCCTTCCAAAAGCCGGTTTTCGTCTCCGCTCTCCCTTCGGGCCCCACCATCCTCCCTCTTGCATCTTTTCTTATCATTATTTTCCCTTCTTGTTTCTCTTTTTGGTGTTATTCCCTCCCCTCCTTCAATGGGGAACTGCTGCTCCCGAGGCAATGCTGCAGATGCTCCCGAAGAGGTCGCGGGAGGAACCGGAGAAACTGATCCAAAAAATGACAAAAATGCTGCCAGTCAATCCATGCATGATTCTAATGAACCTGCTAAGACGCCACCTCCTTCAGCTTCTCCTAATCATTCTTCTTCAAAGGCTTCCAAACCCGCTTCTGTGGGGCCGGTTTTAGGCCGTCCCATGGAAGACGTTCGTACGACTTATACCATCGGAAAAGAGCTAGGAAGAGGACAATTCGGCGTAACACATTTGTGTACGAATAAACAAACGGGAGAACAATTTGCATGTAAAACTATAGCCAAAAGGAAGCTTGTGAATAAAGAGGATATTGAAGATGTGAGAAGGGAAGTTCAAATCATGCATCATTTGACTGGTCAACCTAATATTGTTGAACTTAAGGGAGCTTATGAAGATAAGCATTCGGTACATTTGGTGATGGAGTTGTGTGCCGGAGGAGAGCTGTTTGATCGGATCATTGCCAAGGGCCATTACACCGAGCGCGCTGCGGCGTCATTGCTAAGAACCATTGTTGAGATTGTTCACACTTGCCATGCTATGGGGGTAATTCACAGAGATCTCAAGCCCGAAAACTTCCTTCTCTTAAACAAAGAGGAGAATGCTCCCCTAAAGGCTACCGATTTCGGTTTATCAGTGTTTTACAAGCAAGGTATTTCTTTCTTATCCTTCCTATCTAATTATTCTTTCAGCCCGGAGTTAAATATTAATACAAAATGACGAAATACCCTTGATGTAAATAAAAATTATAATTCAGGAAAAAAAACCAACCAAATATACATCTGGTCTAAATTAATGAAAATGTTCCTAGTACTAAATGACAATTACTCTTGGTGCGAAATTACAAAAATGCGCGTGGTTCAAAACCACAGTACACAGTGAAAAATAATGAAGTAACCATACAATAATAATAATAACAAAACCCATTAAATCCCCAATAAATGGGGTATGAGCGAGGATGGATAGGAGACAGAAATAATTTTTGACAATAAATGAAATAAGTAGTTGTTCCCATAATACTATTGAAACTGATGGATTTAAGACTGACCTAACCTTTGGCAAATGCATGTAGTGGTTGCTTACAGAATACCACTGAAATAGTAGTACCCTATAAATACACAAAGTAAGCTTGGTGCAAAATAATTTATTCCGATGACTTTCTTCTATGACTTGTTTTTATAATACTCTCTCCCAGAGGCGGAGACACATGGTGGTGAAAGTATGCTCAGGACCACCTAAGATTTTTAAAAATACTACTATTTATCGAAATTTTATGTGCATTTTGGAAAATTTTATCAGTTTCGCCCCCAAGAATTTTTTACCACTTTTGCCGATAATCGTTTTCTTCTATATTTTAAATTGTTGAGGGACCACTCTAAATTTTAATCCGGGACCCGCCCCTGCTCTCTCCATCGGTATTGAATGTCCATTTTTCTATACCAAATGAATAAGAAAGTGGATATTAAGTTCCGGATGAAGGGAGTAGTGTTTTAATTTTTGTAATTTAAAAGGCCTTTAATGCCGAAAGTAGCAAACTAGTGGATACTTAATCTGAAACATTTTGTAACATGAAACAGTATGGTTCTCTGAGATGGAGGTGCCTTACTTTTCTATCAATTTTCTAAAGAATTAGTGGACATAAAATTTTAGACAAAGGATAGCCAGAAGAAGTGTATACTTCCTCCATTCCCATTTAGTTGTCGTTTAATAGATTTATCGGCATCTAGATTAATTGTCCCTATTTTTTCCTTTCTTTTATTATGCTATAGAAGTGTGAGAGAGGGGTAATATTGAAACTTTCGGTGAAAATGACAAGTTCATTAATTTTCTAAAGAGTCTTATATTTAGGAATGGAGGGAGTATTAACTTGTCTGAAGATCCCATTGTGCCTCGATCTTTATTGCAGGAGATACGTTTAAGGACATTGTGGGGAGTGCATATTACATTGCACCTGAGGTACTCAAGAGAAGATATGGACCTGAAGTTGATATCTGGAGTGTTGGGGTCATGTTATACATTCTTCTTTGTGGAGTTCCTCCTTTTTGGGCTGGTAATTTTTTCCATATAAATGTGACCTCTTATCCATATTCTTCATGTTTTGTAACGTGCAAAGCTTTGAATTGTATTTGCAGAATCTGAAAATGGGATATTCAATGCAATTCTACGTGGCCACATTGATTTTACAAGTGATCCATGGCCTTCAATTTCAACTGGAGCTAAGGACCTCGTAAGAAAAATGTTGACTTCAGACCCAAAGCAAAGACTCTCTGCAATGCAAGTACTAAGTATGTGTCGGAACATGCTAGGTCGAAATTTTCGCATTTTATTATCATACTCGTAACATAAAATAGTGTAGATTGAAAGAATCTTCCACATGACAAGATTCAAAATATTTTCTTTATGATTTTTTTTATTAGTATAGACGTGACCTAAAAGAATGATGGTGATATTGAATTACCTATTCATGACATGCTACATTATGTTTTTGCCTCTCAAAAGTTCAGTCCTGCATCCTGCATTGCCTAGAGCGTCTGATTCCGTTAATACTGTATTTATGTTATTATGTACTCTAATTTTCAGGTCATCCTTGGATTAAGGAGGATGGAGAAGCGCCGGATACGCCTCTTGACAATGCTGTTCTGGATAGGCTCAAACAGTTCAGAGCTATGAACAAATTCAAGAAAGTTGCTCTTCGGGTATTCATTTTTTTTTTCTTTTTGTTTTTTGCACTTTATCTGATTTTCCATAATTCCTTGAATTTGAACTTCAACAAGTCTTATCTATTTAAATATAGATTATCCTCAAAACTTCTCAAGAATTAGTTACTTAGGTAAAATCCCCCCAAAAAACAAAATCAACCGAATGGATTCATTCTAGTATGAGAAAAGATTTTAACAAGTAACTACTAATAAAAGTTATTTTTCAGCTGTCTTATTTTATACTTAAGTTTCAATTATGATGTTCAAAGGGTGTCTAACACTGAAACTTCTAACCGTCTATCTCTCTTTCACTAAACAGGTTATTGCAAGCTGTCTCTCTGAGGAAGAAATCATGGGACTAAAGCAAATGTTCAAAGGCATGGATACTGATAATAGTGGTACCATAACACTTGAGGAGCTTAAGCAAGGATTGGCTAAGCAAGGGACAAAGCTATCAGAATATGAAGTTAAACAATTGATGGAAGCTGTAAGCATCCCAAAATCAACTACTGCCTCTATTTGAATTTATCTATCACTTGGATATACTTTTCTTTATTTCTAATTATTTGTTGCTTTACAAAATTAAGAGAGCATTGAATCTCTCTCTGTTTTTTCTCAAAAGAAATTCATATTCTTCATTGGGCCTATCAAACAAACAACTAATTTAATGTCCCCCTATTTTTTTTTTTTTTTAAAAAAAAATTAGACCATTTATAAGTATGGTCTAGTTTATTACAATTTATTTATTATAAGACCTCACCCGAGGAGGAGTAGTAGAAGCCCGTTGAGCGGGTGTCGTAGAAGTCCCGTTGAGCGGGTGCCCCGTGAGGGGAGTATAAGACCCACACAAGGGAACCCAAAGAAATTACAATTAAATCATTCCCCTTGTGTGAGGTGGGTATCGAACCTGGACCTCTTGGTCACAGGCAGTGGATGTTACCCACTGGGCTACCATGCCTTCGATAATGTCCCCCTATTTGCATTGTAGTAAGTCTTTAAAAAAGAGTTGTTATCTGTTCCCCATGTAAAACTAATATTTTCCCAACGAAGACTTCATTGCATTGGTACTCTTGTAATCCAAAAAAATGTTGAGGAGTATTAGCACATCGAGAAAAGAACAATACAGTCTATTTATCCTTCAAATTATATCACTCAATTATTTTCTTAATCCAAATGTACGATCCTAAAATTAGAGATGAATATAAATAAAGGGAGTACATAATCACGTGGTATTAAATGCACACCCACATCATTCTTTCTGAATTCCACATTTTTTTATTATGTATATAATGCTTCCACTTCCCTTTTTTTTTTTTGGAAAATCAGGCTGATGCTGATGGAAATGGTACCATAGATTATGAAGAATTCATTACAGCAACAATGCATATGAATCGGATGGACCGAGAAGAGCATCTTTACACTGCCTTCCAATATTTTGATAAGGATAATAGCGGGTAACCTTGGTTATGATGGCCTTCTATTCAAATTATTTAGTTTTCCTTTCATTTTTTTTATATTGCTGAAACAAATTAAATTTTGTTCTTCCTTTTCTAATCAGGTATGTTACAATAGAAGAACTAGAACAAGCACTGCGTGATTTCGGTATGAGCGATGGAAAAGACATAAAAGAAATTATTTCTGAAGTCGATGCTGACAATGTAAGTAAATAAAATTTAGTATAATACCCTAATTATTAAGAATTTAATGAGTTGTATTATTATTGTTGTTGTATAAGATTTTTATTCATTGCCTTAAAAACATTATATTCCAGAAATAAGTGTTAATTTTCTTGTTCATTTACAGGATGGCCGAATCAATTATGATGAGTTCGTTGCCATGATGAAGAAAGGTAATCCAGACGCAGCAGCCAATCCGAAGAAGAGGCGAGATGTATTTGTTTCATAATTTGAGGCTTTGAGAAATTAGAGGCAAGATGAAAAGGTATCATGTATTGTTTCTAGAATCTGCAGTGGAGGGAAATAGGAATAGTTTCCAAACATGAAGGTTGTAGATGAACCTTTCAAGTTATAAATACTCTCATGTATTATATATATATATATTACCAATAGAACTGGGAAAAGAATGCGGATTAAACATGAGGAAAACTCCATTGCAAGAGAAGAACAGTATTCTTATCATGTTCTGAAGTTTGAGGGTTGAGTTATTGTACTTTGTCGAGATTGTAAGTACCGAAATGTGGTCAATGTTACTCGTTCTTTGTTTAGGATCAAGTGAAATGTGTGATAACTTATTAACATAGAAATAGATAGTGAATTAGTGATGCATTTCAGTTAGTTTCTAATGTCTAATATGTAATTTTATTTTTAGTTATTGTATTATTAGAGCAGAGGGTGTCATACTTGAGACTAATTTTTTTAAATCAAAAGTTCTAAGCCAACTATTCTAGCATTCCTTAAAGGTGTAATAGTTAACTTATTCAAGTTGTACAACTAGGTTAAAATTACAGTAAATTCTAGAACTATCAAAAGGCAAAATGATTATCAACAAGATCGATCTATTTTCAAATCTCAACATCTCCTTCCGTATTTGGTTAATTATATTTTCTTCATCCAAGATTGTTTAAATTACAATTTAATTCCTCTATTTTAAACAAATTAAAAGTATATTCTTATCGTTTTTAAATTCATAACTGTAAGACCCGGATCCTTTGGAAAATAAAAACGAGAAATATATTTTGTTTTCAATAATTAGAATAAGATGGATTCTTTTGAAATTGTATATGGTTATTGATGCGAAATTTGAAAGTGCACAAATATCAACAAGACATTAAGTGATAAGTAAAAGATCGTCCCAACGAAGTTTGATTAAATTAATTAAAAATAACTAAGAATGAATGACAAATCAAATAAAGCAAATATGTGATTTATATGAAGATAATATGTGGAATGAATGAACTAAGACACCTTTAATCAAGTATACTCCCTTTATGGACTAATGAATGATCTCTTTAGTTTAAGTCTCAACTTGGTTAATGGTAGAATTCCCGAATATAAGTTAGACCCAATCTCTTGGCGAAAAGCTCCTAGCTTTAGAGAATAAATCAGTCGTATCTCTACGTGATTTTAAAACCTAAAACCGCATAAAACTCCGTGGACTTCCCTAACTTTTGTTTCCTACTCGCTAGAAACCACACAAGGAAATCGAATCTATCTCTAGTCAATTTTACGTCATGTTGTTATTATCTTTGATCCAATTAAATCTTGAACTTCTCATCCTCTAGAAGAAATTTAGATTCATGCAATAGTTGATCAAAAAATCGCAAGCATTAAGAACAAATAATAGCAATTAACCCTATTGTCCAGATACATAAATTTATATAAATCAAATATATCCATAAAAGTTTCGAGCTTCAAAGAAGGTCTTAGTCTCAAGAAAATATAGCTAAAAATAACCAT
Source organism: Vinca minor (assembly GCA_026122235.1). Classification (NCBI taxonomy): domain Eukaryota; kingdom Viridiplantae; phylum Streptophyta; class Magnoliopsida; order Gentianales; family Apocynaceae; genus Vinca; species Vinca minor. The sequence continues at coordinate 293,810 of JAOCZM010000032.1, read as the reverse complement.
AAACTAAAATAAAAATAAAGAAAGAAGTAGCCTGATGACGAAACGATCCCCTAATTCCAAACTCCTCTTCTTCCTGTTCTGCTCCCTGGATTGAATTGTATGTACAATGGATTATTTTCCTAGCTACTAGCCACAGGGTCTCTTATATAGGTAGTGGAATACTTTGATTTCAAATCCATAAAGGAATAGAAGTAAGACATCATTAGGTAACTAGCTTATTAGACACATGGACATTTGGCTTTTGATTTCTCTTTAAACAATTGCCTATTCTTGCTTCAATTCCATTCAGGATTCTTCTAAGTTGGAATTATAGTAATGTTCAAATTCTATTCCTTTTCGAATTCAACTTTTGGTAAGTAATATATTTGCATATCTTCAATCTTCTAATTCAAGTTGGAATCTGTTTCCAATGACATTTTAGCACATGCCAAGTATAATTCTTCTTTAACTTTAATGTCTGAAATTCCCTTAACCTGTATCAAATATTAGAAAATTAGTGAATTAATTTGTTGATGAGGGATTGGACAGCTTTGCGACAGTTTGGTATAATGGTCATAACTTTCGGTCTAGATATCCAATGGAGCTGATTCAAGTTGCATATGAAAAATAAGAGGCAGATCTACAACTTTCATGAGATCACAAGATCAGATTCTGCCATCTTGGTGTACGAAATCGTCGTACAAGTTGATACAACATGTTGTCCAGATTTTGGACGCATTTATATCTTCCTGTCCGAGTTTAATTAATATTAATTAGGGAATTTTAGCTTTATTAATTGTTATTTTAATTCCTTTTAATTAGTTTAGAGTGGTTGCTAGATAATATGACATGTTGTCCATTATCTTAGATAGTGTTTTATTTTTATAACAAATTTGTTATGCTAGAGATTGAAGAGCTCTAATTCAATTAGGACTCTTCCTTTGTAAGTCTAAGACAACCAAATTCCACCTCTATATAAAGGAAATTCGACCACCTTATTATTTAAGTTATATACAATATATTTTTGGAAATATAATGTGAGGTTTTTACCTTTCATGGTTCTTTGGAGAATCGAAACTTTTCATAGTGGATTCTTTGATTAGTTCTTGAATTATTGTATCAATAAGTTTAGTTTACGCTTATTGTGGTGTTTCAGCCCCCATTGATAATCAACCTTCTTGGAGTTGCGTTGATTATATTCCCCCGTAAACTGAGTTCAAGTTAGAGAAAGACCTGTTTCAACCTTTTGTGTCGAATCTTTGAACTTAAAATTCAAGGGCTTGCCCTGCTCAAGAGATCCTTTAGCCAATATACATGGACCAATGACAAGGTTTAGAGCAAGAAATGTGGATCAACTTATTTCATCATTGATCAGAAATGTAAAGGCCAAAGAGGAAGCTAAACTACAACTAAAAGATGAAGTCCAAGTTAACCTCTTAACTTTACAAAGTGTACAATTCAGCACAATCAAGCAAAGTGGCTAAGAACCGTGTAATAGCAAGTAATGGCTATAATAAAGGACATGTTGTCCATGTGTTAGTTAGTTAGTTAATAAAGAGTCCTAATGCAACTAGGACTCTTCATAGATTTGGTAGTTAGAAGAGGTTCTAGCCGCCACCTTTTTGTTAGTTAGTTACTTGATAGCAAGTTGTTATTCAAGAGTCCTACTTCTTCAAGGACTCTTATTTGTTTTCAAGAGTCTTAATCCTTTAAGTACTCTTATTTCTTTTATTGGTTGTAACCGAAATCTCAACCTTACTTAAGGGAGATTTCGGCCACGGTAATACTTACGTTAGATATATTGATATTTTGGTAAGGTTATTCCTTAGCTTCTCGTGTTTGAACTTCTAGATAGAAATTCATTCATTCTTGAGTTACTGTATCAACTAGCTTGTTTCTCTAGTTGTGGTGTTTCAGCCTCCATTGTTAATTAACCTCCCTTAGTGTTGCGTTGATTAAATTCCCATAGAAACTAGTTCGAGAATCGAAGAAAGATCGGGCTCAAACTTAAGTCGAACCTTGCGGTTCTTCATCAGGTGGTATCAGAGCAAAAGGTTCTTCTCCAATTCCCGGTGTACCCTACGCACAAATTTTTTTTTCTTGTTTGCAGAAATTGACAAAAAATACAAAAACAACCGCGGCATTATATTAATATTAGGCAGCCGATTGTCATAAAGAAAAAGCCTCTCGGTGTAAAGAAATTGGCAGTCGAGTTAGTATAGATTGAATAGCGAACTATAAAGCCATAAGCAAACTTCTTGGATTTATAGTGATCGCGCCTTATCCAAGAATTGGCAAACGTTCCTCCTTTCCATTTGAGCCGTGTCTAAAAGATCTACATACATCAAGAATTGATAGTGATCGAGCCTCATTCTTTGATACCTCTCGGCCAAAGGTAAGGGAAAATTCAAGCAAACAAGAACATCAAAGACATCAAGAAGATCAAGAACATCAAGAAGATCAAGATCATCAAGAACCGGTTTCTTTTCTCGATTAGGAATTCGTTTCTTCATCTTTTTCTTTCTAAAGCTTTTTGTTTAGGTCAAAGATAGGATTTCTTTCCTTATTTTTCAGCTTTGTGTCAACGCAACGAGTTAGGAACCCATTCTTTAAATCTAGAGTTTGAAGTTCTATACGAGCGGTGTTGGAATAAAGAGTGAATCTTTCTTTGCTATCTAACGTTTTTGAGTGTTTTCTTTTGTTTTTCTTATCTTATAACTATGACTTTCCAAGATTCTCCATCAAAGCAAGCTGAAAGTTCGGATATGGAAAAGTTAATTAAGATGATGGCGGAGATGACGGGAAAAATTGATTCGTTACAAGGCCAACTAGCCGTGACAAATCAACATGTTCAACAAATTGAAAATCAGCAACGTCTTCCTCAAGACAATGCCGAGAATCCTAATCAAAGGGTTGAGAACATGGAACCACCAAGGGCGCCACAATTGCCGAGAGTAAATGTGGTAAATCCGGCAATTCAAGCAAATCGGATTATCAACAATCCGGTATATCAGCCAAGAAGAGGGGATTATATTCAGCAAGTTGACACAAATCTTGGTTCCATCAAGACCAAGATTCCCCCTTTTGAAGGTACGAATGACCCCGAGATATTTTTAGATTGGATTCGTAAAATTAACCATGTTTTTGTTGTTCATAACTATTCGGAAGAAAAGAAAGTGAAGTTAGCAGCCATGGAGTTTTATGGATATGCATCCATTTGGTGGGACAAAGAATCCGAAACAAGGGCAAAAGTGGAACAACCGGAAATTTCCACTTGGGTTGAAGTGAAAGCGGTTATGAAGCGACGTTTTGTTCCTTTGAATTACTTAAGGGAACTTTACAACCGTCTACAAAGATTAAAGCAAGGCGACAAATCCGTCGATGAATACTACAAAGCCATGGAAATTGCAATGATTCGCGCCGATATTTGTGAAAGTGATGAGGCAACAATGGCTCGATTCTTGACTGGCCTAAATGACAAAATCCGGACAAAGGTAGAACGTGCTAACCTTGATAATATTACTACCATGTTATATTATGCTGAGCAAATTGAAAGGCAACAAAAGGAAAAGAGGTATTTCATAAGGGAAAAACAGCCCCGGGACAGTTTGGGGCAGCAAGGTCTCAAAACCAATCAAATCCGGTCAATACAAAGGTAAATTCGACTCCATTTGTGCCTCGTGAATGCTTTAAATGTAGGGGCAAAGGACATATTGCTAGAGACTGCCCTAACAAGAGTACAATGATAATGTTGGACGATGGATCGTGGGTAAGTGATGAAGAATCCGAGACACCCAATATTGAGGAAGAAACCGAACACATTGCGGAAGATTCGGGTAGTAGTACAATTTTGGTTACACGAAAACTTCTTCATTCTCAACCTTTGGATGATCTTCACCAACATAGAAGTAATCTCTTCCAAATCAAATGCGAGGTAAAAGGCCGATCTGTTTAGTCATTATTGATAATGGAAGTTGTACTAATGTTTGCTCTTATGATATGGTTTCCGCACTTGATTTACCATGTAAGGCACATCCTATGCCTTATAAATTATCATGGTTGAATAATGATGGTGAAATCAAGGTGGATAAGCAAGTTGAGATAGAGTTCGAGATCGGGAGATATAAAGACTCGGTTTTATGTGATGTAGTCCCAATGACTGCAAGTCACATAATCTTGGGAAGGCCTTGGCAATACGATCGAAGTGCAAATCACATGGGTAGAGAAAATACATATTTACTTCAAAAGGATGATTTAAAGTTTAAACTCATTCCTTTATCTTTAAATGCAGCTTGTGAGATACATAAACAAATGGCCATCAATAGAGAGAAGAGAGAAAAGAAAAGAAAAGAGAGTGAGGGGAAAAAGTCGAGTGTCCCAACCATTGAGGTAAAAACCGAGAGGAAAAATGAGGTAAAAGCTGTGAGCTTAGTGAGACAAAAGGCAAGTTCCACCAAAGAGAGAAAAGAGTGTTTGTTTATAAACCCGGGAAAGGAAGATAGAGCAATACGAGCAAAACAACCACTTGTTTTATTGGTATTCTGAGAAACCGAAAGGTCTCTCCTTTCTAATGATTTTTCTTGTGATCTAACATCATCTTCTCTTCCTAGTCTTGCTTTTGATCTTTTAAAGGAATTCCAAGACGTATTTCCCAAGGAGTTGCCGAGGGGGCTGCCTCCAATTCGAGGAATCGAGCATCAAATCGACTTCATTCCGGGAGCAAGTTTGCCAAACCGGGCTGCCTACCGAGCCAATCCGGATGAGACCCAAGAAATACAAAGGCAAGTCGATTTACTCCTTGAAAAGGAGCAGGTAAGAGAATCTTTAAGTCCTTGTGCTAGTCCTGTAATTTTAGTACCTAAAAAAGAGGGGACTTTCAGATTATGTACGGATTGTCGTGATATTAATAAAATAACTATTAAATATAGACATCCGATTCCTCGCTTAGATGATATGCTAGATGAGTTAAGTGGCGCTTTAATATTTTCAAAAATTGATTTAACTCAAGGCTATCACCAAATTAGAATGAAAGAAGGTGATGAATGGAAAACCGCTTTTAAGACTAAATATGGATTATATGAATGGATTGTTATGCCTTTTGGTCTTACTAATGCACCTAGTACTTTCATGAGATTGATGAACTACATATTTAGACACTGTTTTGGCAAATTTGTTGTAGTTTATTTCGATGATATTCTTGTTTATAGTAAAAGCTTAGAAGAGCATCTAGAACATCTTAAAGCTGTTTTTACTATTTTAAGAGAACAAACCTTATATGCTAAACCTGAAAAGTGTGTTTTTTGCACTAATTCGGTTAACTTTATTGGCTATATAGTTAGTTCTCAAGGTATTTGTGTTGATCCGGTTAAAATTCAAGCCATTCAAGAATGGCCGAGACCAACAAGTGTGACACAAGTTAGATCGTTTTATGGGTTAGCAAGCTTTTATAGGCGTTTTATTCGTGATTTTAGCACGATGGCTGCCCCATTAAATGAAGTAATGAAGAAGGGACGTCTCATTCTTTTTGGGGACAAGCCGCAAGAGGAATGTTTTGAGAAGATGAAACAATTACTTACTTGTTCTCCCATTTTAGCTATACCTAATTTTGATTTAATGTTTGAAGTTGAATGTGATGCTTCAGGTTTAGGTATAGGGGCTGTTTTGCAACAACAAGGTAAGCCTTTAGCATATTTTAGCGAGAAATTAAGCAATGCTTCGCTTAATTATCCTACTTATGATAAAGAACTATATGCCATTGTTCGAGCCTTGGAGACTTGGCAACACTATTTGATCGCAAGAGAATTTGTCATTCATACCGATCATGAGTCAATCAAGTATCTTAAAGGCCAAAGTAAGTTGAGTAAAAGACATGCAAGGTGGGTTTCCTTTATCGATACTTTTCCTTACATCATCAAATACAAGAAAGGTAAAGAAAACATCGTTGCTGATGCTCTCTCTAGAAGATATACTTTACTTTCTTTAATGCATGCTAAATTACTTGGATTTGATCATATCAAAACATTATATAAGGATGATTTAGAATTTTCAGATTTATATGCTAAATGTGAGCTCTCGGCTCAAAATTCATATTTTAGATTTGAAGATTTCTTGTTTAAAAGCAATAGATTGTGTATTCCTTCATGTTCTATTAGAGAGTTAATTGTTAGGGAAGCACATTGTGGCGGTTTAATGGGTCATTTTGGTGTTGTTAAAACTTTAGATATTTTACATGAACACTTTTATTGGCCTAAAATGAAAAGGGATGTTAGGAAAATATGTGAACTTTGCTTCAAATGTAAACAAGCTAAAAGTACAAGCAAAGCTCATGGATTATATATGCCTTTACCTGTTCCTTCTTCACCTTGGATTGACTTATCCATGGATTTCATCTTAGGATTACCGAGATCTCAAAGAGGTAATGATAGTATCATGGTCAGTCAGTAGATCGTTTTTTCTAAAATGTCTCATTTTGTTCCTTGTAGGAAAACAAACGATCCAAGTCATGTGGCGATTTATTCCTAAAAGAAGTAGTGCGGCTTCATGGAATTCCGAGAACAATAGTAAGTGATAGGGACGTAAAGTTCTTAAGTTACTTTTGGAAGACATTATGGAATAAATTGGGGACTAAATTGCTATTTTCCACATCTAGTCATACTCAAACCGACAGCCAAAGCCCGAGGTAACAAATAGAACTGTAGGGGTTTTACTTCGTGCTTTAATTCAAAAGAACTTAAAAAGGTGGGAAGAATGTTTACCTATTGCTGAATTTGCATATAATAGAACTTTACATTCTACTACAAATAATTCTCCGTTTGAAGTTTATGGTTTTAATCCTTTAAAGTATTATAATATAGAAGGTGACTCTAGAGCTGATTATATACAAAGGTTACATCAACAAGTAGCCGAGAATATCAAGAAAAGGAATCAACAAATTACAATTCAAGCCAACAAGGGCCGCAAGCACATTTCATTTGATGTTGGTGATTGGGTTTGGTTACACCATCGGAAAGATCGTTTTCCAAATGAAAGAAAGAGTAAATTACATCCAAGGGGTGATGGACCATTCCAACTCGTTGCAAGGGTCAATGATAATGCGTCAATGATAATGCGTACATGATAATTCGCACTATGAATCAAGATGATACGAGACCAAGCCAAGGGCAGCCCTACTCTAAAGATCCTCTTGTCAACATTCAAAGACCAATGACAAGATCAAGAAGGCAGAATACTTTAAAGAATATAGCTGCCCTAATCAGAGACATTAAAGTTAAAGAGGAAGTGAACCTTCAACTAGAAGATGATGACAAAGTCAACCTCTTAACTTTCAAGAAGATACAAATCGGCCCAAAGAAGCAAAGTGGTTAAAAAGGGCATTTTGGTCTTTTTACACATTAAAGTCTATTTTAGCCTATTCTAGACTTTAATTAATTTAAGTATTGTTATTTCTCTTTTAGCCGTGTAATAGCAAGTAATTGCTATAATAAAGGACATGTTGTCCATGTGTTAGTTAGTTAGTTAATAAAGAGTCCTAATGCAACTAGGACTCTTCATAGATTTGGTAGTTAGAAGAGGTTCTAGCCGCCACCTTTTTGTTAGTTAGTTACTTGATAGCAAGTTGTTATTCAAGAGTCCTACTTCTTCAAGGACTCTTATTTGTTTTCAAGAGTCTTAATCCTTTAAGGACTCTTATTTCTTTTATTGGTTGTAACTGAAATCTCAACCTTACTTAAGGGAGATTTCGGCCACGGTAATACTTACGTTAGATATATTGATATTTTGGTAAGGTTATTCCTTAGCTTCTCGTGTTTGAACTTCTAGATAGAAATTCATTCATTCTTGAGTTACTGTATCAACTAGCTTGTTTCTCTAGTTGTGGTGTTTCAGCCTCCATTGTTAATTAACCTCCCTTAGTGTTGCGTTGACTAAATTCCCATAGAAACTAGTTCGAGAATTGAAGAAAGATCGGGCTCAAACTTAAGTCGAACCTTGCGGTTCTTCATCGTATGTTCTTAAGATGAAGGGCTATCTTGACCAACTTGAGAAACTTTGGGCTCCCGTAGGTCCTGACATGGCCACATATATGATCTTGGGCTCACCCCCACCGGAGTATGACCAGTTTGTCATGAACTTCAACATGCATGGCATGGAGAAGTCCATACATGAGATACACGGGATGTTCAAGTAGGCTGAACTGAACTTTAAGAAGACCCCTGATGTCTTAATGGTTCAAAAAGGGAATTTCAAGAAGAAAGGAAAGGAAAAGCCCATGGCCAAGAAGGGCAAAGGCAATAACGAGCCCAAACCCAAGGCCAATGCACCAAAGGAAGGAGTTTGCTTCCATTGCAATGAACCAGGTCATTGGAAACGGAACTGCAAGCTCTATTTGGAAGAAAAGAAAAAAGGGGCAAGCCAGTTTGACTGTCTCTCCGGGTATTTATGTTATTGAAATTAACATGTCTGCTCCTACTTCATGGGAATTAGATACCGGTTGTGGATCTCACATTTGTTGTAGCTTCCGGGACATTTAATTTAGTTTTTCCAAGTGGCCTTATTATAAAACCGAATAATTGTCTTTATGTTCCAACTTTGAGTAGGAGTATTATTTCAGTTTCTTGTTTGGATATTGAAGGTTTTGAATTAAATATTCTGAATAAAATTTGCACCATTCATAAAGATCGTATCTTCTATGGAGATGCCTCTTTGATGAATGGGCTTTATGTTCTTAACCTCGATGAATCCATTAAAAGGCCCATTTATAACATTAATACTAAGAGGTTTAAATCCAATGACTTAAACCAAACCTACTTTTGGCACTGTCGTTTGGGCCACATAAATGAGAAACGCATATCAAGATGGAATTTTGACATCATTTGACTTAGAGTCTTATGAGACATGTGATTCTTGCTTGTTAGGCAAAATGACTAAAGCTCTCTTTACTGGACAAAGTGAGAGAGCTTCTAATTTGTTGGGCCTCATGCATACAGATGTATGTGGACCTATAAACACAAGTGCTAGAGGAGGGTTTCAGTACTTCATCACATTCGAAGATGATTTCAGTAGATATGGCTACGTCTATCTAATGAAACATAAATCAGAATCTTTTGGAAGATTTAAAGAATTTCAAAATGAAGTACAAAATCAACTTGGTAAAGGTATTAAGATACTTCGATCCGATCGAGGTGGTGAATACTTTAACCAAGAGTTTGACGAACATCTTAGGGGTTGTGAAATTGTTTCACAATTAACAACCTCCTGGCACACCACAATGGAAGGTGTATCGGAACGGAGGAATCGCACCTTACTGGATATGGTTCGATCTATGATGAGTCAAACTAGTCTTCCAATTTCCTTTTGGGGCTACGCCCTAGAAATTGCTGCATTCATATTGAATAGAGTTCCATCGAAAACGGTTCAGAAAACTCCATATGAGATATGGACTGGGAAACGACCTAGTTTGTCATTTCTCGAAATTTTGGGATGCGAGGCATATGTAAAACGCTTATTATCCGATAAACTTGCCCCTAAATCTGACAAGTGTTTGTTTGTGGGATATCCTAAAGAAACTAAAGGATATTACTTCTATCTTCCATCAGAGAACAAAGTGTTTGTTGCTCGTAATGGTTTATTCCTTGAAAGGAAATTTATTTCCAAAGAGGATAGTGGGAGTAAGATCCATCTTGAGGAAATTCAAGATCCCCAAACAACATCTGAACCATCTTTGGAACTTCAAGTAAGCTCACGTGCTGATACTGAGCTTCAATCTTTGACACAAGGCCCAAGGAGGTCAAGTTGGGTACATCAACAGCCTGAGAGATATTGATTTCTCGTGACTGATGATCATCATATTGAACTGATTGATCAAGATGAACCCACTACCTACAAAGAGGTAATTCATAGTTCTGAGTCAGATAAGTGGCTAGAAGCTATGAAGTCCGAGATGCAATCCATGTACGATAACCAAGTGTGGACTTTGGTTGACCCACCCGAATGGTGTAAGGTCATTGATAACAAATGGTGTTTCAAAAAGGAAACCGACATGGATGGTAATGTACACACTTTTAAATCTCGACTAGTAGTTAAAGGTTATAGAAAAGTTCATGGTATTGACTATGACAAAACCTTTTCTCTTGTTGTTATAATAAAGTCTATTAGGATTTTACTTGCCATAGCCACATATTATGACTATGAGATATGGCAAATGGACGTTAAGACTGCGTTTCTTAATGGAAACCTTCTCGAGGATGTGTGTATGACACAACCTGAAGGGTTTGTTGATCCATCGAATCCTAGCGAAGTGTGTAAGCTTCAAAGGTCCATTTATGGATTGAAGCAAGCATCTCGAAGCTGGAATCGTCGATTTGATGAACGTATTAAAGAATTCGGTTTCATCAAAAATGAAGACGAGCCTTGTATTTATAAGAAAGTAACGAATAATGCATTAGTGTTCCTTGTGCTTTATGTGGACGACATCTTACTGATTGGAAATGACATCCCCACATTACGAAGTGTAAAAGCTTGGTTAGGGAAGTGCTTTTCCATGAAAGACTTAGGCGAGGCTATATACATTTTGGGTATAAGAATCTATAGAGATAGATAAAACAAAATGATTGGCCTAAGCCAGAGTGGATACATTGACAAGGTACTGAAACGGTTCAGTTTGCAAGATTTCCAAAAGGGATTCTTGCCCATGTCACATGGCATTAAACTCAGCAAAACTCAATGATCTTCCCCAAAGGAGGACCAAGGGCGCATGAGTAAGATTCCATATGCATCAGGCATTGGATCTATTATGTATGCCATGATATGCACTCGTCCGGATGTCTCGTTCTCTTTAAGTATGACTAGCAGATATCAATCTGACCATGGAGAGTCACATTGGACTGCAGTCAAGAACATTCTTAAGTACTTGAGAAGGACTAAAGATATGTTCTTAGTTTACGGAGGTCAGGAAGGAAGTCTGGTTGTAAATGGTTACACAGACACAAGCTTCCAGACCGACGTAGATGATTATAGATCGCAATCTAGTTTTGTGTTTTGTTTGAATGGAGGTGCTGTGAGCTGGAAGAGCTCAAAGCAAGAAACTGTGGCCGACTCTACAACAGAAGCTGAGTATCTAGCTGCCTCTGAAGCAGCTAAAGAAGCTGTTTGGATCAGGAAATTTGTTGATGAATTAGGTGTCGTCCCTAGCATTGTGAACCCAGTGGACCTCTATTGTGATAGTACTGGCGCCATTTCACAAGCTAAGGAACCTAGATCTCACCAACGATCCAAACACATTCTCAGGCGTTTCCATTTGATTAGAGAGATCATTGATAGAGGAGACATTAAAATTTGCAAAGTTCATACAGACGAGAACATTGCCGATCCATTGACCAAGCCACTCCCCGCAGCCTAAACATGAGAGTCATACTAGGTCAATGGGATTGAGGATCATGTATGATTGGACCTAAGGCAAGTGAGAGATTGTTAGTAGTGCCCTATGACCATTAGCATATGTTGTACGTTTTATATCTTTTGAGCATGTAATTGAATAGCTAATTTTGCTTATGAACATCAAATGCGTGTTTTAATAGTAAAACTCATTAGTTTATATAATTACTATTCTAGTTGTCCCTAGTTTTATGTAAGCTTCTTTACAATGAAATAAAACTAGTATGATGTTTGATTGATGATTATGTTTTACTAATCATGTGTAATTAATACAAATCATATCATAGATGCAATGCATTGAGATATATTGTATCAGACGTGATCCGCTAGAGAAGTAATACTTCATGGTCCTTAGTCATAAGTATTACTTCCTCAATACTATTTTAGAATCTTTAGACCTTATGTATCCATTGATTCTAGCATGAATGGAGCCACGTTTTGACTCAGTCGGACGTTACTTTTAATCGAGTAATCAATACGACTGATGATCGGATGTAGCGTCCTATCATGGCTTGAATGTGAGAGGCATTGTAAGGAATTTGTCCCTCTCTATTATTAGAGAGAGATATCCATGGGCCCCTCGATAGGAAAAACTGTTTAAATGCATGGTCATTCTCAAATATATTTGATAAAGTGATTATCAAATACTATTTGTTGGAACAGTTTGCTCGGAGATCGAGCATAAATACAATTAAGCTTAGTAAGGGTGACGACTACCATGCCTTATGCTTAATTAGGATATCGCGAGACAAAGGGATTAAATAGTGGATTGGTATTAGGTTCCACCGTAAATTCATTCACTTTGGATAGTCACAATGTCCTGCTAGGGACCACTTGGGATTTATGAACACATACTACTACTAAGAATGTTTTCATTTCCATTGTGATATGAACCTACAGGGTCACACGCATAGACGAGCTAACGAGCTTCATGTCCAGATTCAATGAATCTAGAATGTGTCTAGTTTCATTGTATCTGACATTTATTTTTCTGAGAATAATAAAGCGTTATTATTCGAATTAGAGATAAGGGGCATTTTCGGTATAGCTGGGATTACGTGGGAGTTATTATCCGATAAAGACTCCCACTACCAGCAGAAGTTTAGAGGACGTGGGAGTTATAGACTCCCACTGCCAAAAGAGGTGGATAGGACGTGGGAGTTCTCCTTGGAACAAACTCCCACTCCCTATATAAACCTCTCTTGGCCGATGCCCTTGAGAATAATGCTTTAGCTAATGCCCTTGAGACTAATGCTTGAGCCGCAATAATACCATAACCTAGAAATATGATTTCTTGATTTCGGCCTCCTTTTTCTCTCTAGACAAATCGTAACCCAGAAAAACCGTAGAGCTAACACTCGCTGCTTGTTTCATCGCGTGGATACCGTTAGGGAGTAATTCCGCAAGGGAGGACACTGAAGGGATTCATGGGCAAAAACTCGTTCTAAACACCCATGAGTCCGCCCCTAAAGGATCTGCGCATACGAAAACTTACATATTTCTATTAAGGTTTTGATCTCATATTCCGTGCTGCTGCCACCAATAGTTTTCCCTTGCGGAATTGCTCTCTACCGGTAACCATGCGACGAAACAAGCAGCGAGTACTGGCTTTTCGTTTCTGAGTTTCAAATAATCTAGAGAGAAGGGAAGGGCAGAAAACAAGAAATTTGATTTTAGGGTTTTGGTTTATTGGGGCTCAATCAAGAATAACCTAGGGTTTTGGCCAAAAGAGGATTATATAGGTGTGAGAGTTTGTTCCGAAAACAACTTCCACATCCTATCAACCTCTTATGGTAGTGGGCGTCTTTATCACATAATAACTCCCATGTAATCCCAGTTAAAACCAAATACCGAAAATGCTCCTCCTTAATCTCTAATTTGAATAATAACATTTTATTATTCTCGGAAAATAAACGTCAGATACGATGAACCTAGACATATTCTAGATTCATTGAATATGGACATGAAGCTCGTTAACTCGTCTATGCGTGTGACCCTGTAGGTTCATATCACAATGGCAATAAAAACATACTTAGTAGTAGTATGTGTTCATAAATCACAAGCAGTCCCTAGCAGGACATAGTGACTACCCATAGTGAATGAATATACGGTGTAACCTAATATCAATCCACTATTTAATCCTTTGCCTCGCGATATCAAATTAAGCATAAGGCATGGTAGTTGTCACCCTTACAAAGCTTAATTGTATTTATGCTCGATCTCCAGGCAGACTGTTCCAACAAATAATATTTAATAACCATTTTATTAAATACATTTGAGCACGGCCATGCATTTAAACAGTCTTCCCTATCGAGGGGCCTATGCATGTCTCTCTCTAATAAGATAGGGACAAATCCCTTACAATGCCTCTCATATTCAAGCCATGATAGAATACTACATCCGATCATCAATCGTAGTAATTACTCATTTAAAAGTAACATCCGACTAGCCAAAACGTAGCTCCATTTATGCTGAAAATGATGAAGACATAAGGTCTAAGGATTCCAAATAGTATTGAGGAAGTAATACTTATGACTAAAGAACCATGAAGTATTAATCCTCTAATGGATCACGTCCGATACAATATATCGGCTATGATATGATTTGTATTCAAAACACATGATCAATAAAACATATTCATCAATCAAACATCATACGAGTTTTATTTCATTGTAAAGAACATTACATAAAACTAGGGACAATCTGAATAGCAATTGCATAAGCTAATGAGTTTTACTATCAAATCATACATTTGATGTTCAAAAGCAAAATCAACTATTCACATGACATGCTCAAAATATATATAAAACGTACAACGTATGCTAGTAGTCCTAGGGCACAACTAACAATCTCCCACTTGCCCTAGGTCCAATCATACACGATCCTCAATCCCATTGACCTAGTATGACTTTCATGTTTAGGTTGCAGGAGTGGCTTGGTCAATGTGATGTTGTCGTCTATATGAACTTTGCAAATTTTAACGTCTCCTCTATGAACGATCTCTCTAATAAGATGGAAACGCCTAAGAATGTGTTTGGATCATTGGTGAGATCTAGGTTCCTTAGCTTGTGAAATGGCACCACTACTATCACAATAAAGGTCCACTGGGTTCACAATGCTAGGGATGACACCTAATCCATCAACAAATTTTCAACAAATTTCCTGATCCAAACAGCTTCTTTAGTTGCTTCAAAGAAAGCCAGATACTCAACTTCTGTTGTAGAGTCGGCTACGGTTTCTTGCTTTGAGCTCTTCCAGCTCACAGCACCTCCATTCAAACAAAACATAAAACCAGATTGCGATCTAAAATCATCTACGTCGGTCTGGAAGCTTGTTTTGTGTAACCATTTACAACTAGACTTCCTTCCTGACCTCCGTAAACTAAGAACATGTCTTTAGTCCTTCTCAAGTACTTAAGAATGCTATTGACTGCAGTCCAATGTGACTCTCCAAGGTCAGATCGATAACTGCTAGTTATACTTAACACGAATGAGACATCCAGATGAGTGCTTATCATGGCATACATAATAGACCCAATGGCTGAAGCATATGGGATTTTACTCATGCGCTCTTGGTATTCCTTTGTGGAAGGTCCTTGAGTTCTGCTGAGTTTAATGCCATGTGACATGAGCAAGAATCCCTTTTTGGAATCTTGTAAACTAATCCGTTTCAGTACCTTGTCAATGTATCCACTCAGGCTTACGCCAATCATTTTGTTCGATCTATCTTTATAGATTCTTATACCCAAAATGTATGTAGCCTCGCCTAAGTCTTTAATGGAAAAACACTTCCCCAACCAAGCTTTTACGCTTTGTAATGTGGGAATGTCATTTCCAATCAGTAAGATGTCATCTACATAAAGCACAAGGAACACTACTACATTATTAGTTACTTTCTTACAAACACAAGGCTTGTCTTCGTTTTTGATGAAACCAAATTCTTTAATTGCTTCATCAAAGCGACGATTCCAGCTTCAAGATGCTTGCTTCAATCCATAAATGGACATTTGAAGCTTACACACTTTGCTAGGATTTGATGGATCAACAAACCCCTCAGGTTGTGTCATATACACATCCTCGAAAAGGTTTCCATTAAGAAACACAGTCTTAACGTCCATTTGCCATATTTCATAGTCATAATATGCGGCTATGGCAAGTAAAAACCTAATAGACTTTATCATAATGACAGGGGAAAAGGTTTCATCATAGAAAATACCATGAATTTTTCTATAACCTTTAACTAGTAGTTTAGATTTAAAAGTGTGTACATTACAATCCACGTCGATTTTCTTTTTAAAACACCATTTGCTATCAATGACCTTACACCATTCGGGTGGGTCAACCAAAGTCACTTGGTTATCGTACATGGATTGCATCTCAGATTTCATAGCTTCTAGCCACTTATCTGACTCAAAACTATGAATTGCCTCTTTGTAGGTAGTGGGATCCACAACCGATATCTAATACCCATTAAGTAGGAGCAAACATGTTAATTTTAATAACATAAATACCTGGAGAGACAGTCAAACTGTCTTTCTCCTTTTTCTTCTCTTGCAAGTAAGGCTTGCAGTTCCGTTTCCAATGACCTGATTCATTGCAATGGAAGCAAACCCTTTCTTTGGTGCCTTGGGCTTGGGCTTGTTATTGCCTTTGCTCTTCTTGGCCAGTGGCTTTCGCTTTCCTTTGTGAAACATTAAGACTTCAGGGGTCTTCTAAATGTTCAGTTAAGCCTGCTTGAGTATCCTGTGTATCTCATGTATGGACTTCTCCAAGGCATGCATGTTGAAGTTCATCACAAATTTGTCATGACCTACGAAAGCCCCAAGTTTCTCAAGTTGGTCAACATAGCCTTTCATTTTATGAACATGTGCACTTACAGAGGTGTCAGGGGCCATCTTGCAACTGTTCAACGCCTTAGTGGTGATGAACCTTTCTCGACGGGCTTGCTCTTGGAAGATTTCCTTGAGCTGACCTATCATCTGGAAAGCCTCAACCCCTTCAAACTGTTTTTGAAGCTCAGAGCTCATTGTGACTAGCATGAGACAAGTCACATCGTTAGAATCATCACAATGCTTCTTCCAAGCATCTTTCTCAGATCTAGGGGCGTTGTTTGCAGGCTGTTCAGGAATATCAGTATCAAGAACGTATAGTTTTCTTTCCTGCATAAGGACAATCCTTAAGTTGTAGGCACAATCAAGGAAATTGGACCCACATAGTTTTTTCATTTCAAGAACGGATCACAATGAATTGTGAAGTGTTGGTTTCCATTATCTAGCAAAGTCATTAATTAGTTTTGAGCAAAAACTTTCCACAATTTCAACACTTGATAAATAGTGGAAAATACCATTTTACGATAGTTATAAGTAAACTTTGGCTTATCACCCATAATTAAAGTAAAATCAACCCATGGGAATGACATCTACATGTCTCGGCTATTTCCCATGTTATGCCCTAGGCTCAAAACTATTTTGGTAGCCTATATAAGTCGAACCATGTCTAAGCATATGGAAATCACTATTTTCCCATCTTCTTTTGCTTAGATAACCACTTATCTGTTGCTTTGGCAAGCAGACAAAATGATGATCCAAGCTGAAGAAGTGCCTAGGATATTGTAGGAATTTTAAGACTTAATTAAAACAATTTAATGTGACGTATAAATAATTAAGCCCCCATAAGATATAATGTAAGCATCACATGTAAGATATAAAACGTAAATGTACACGTGAGATAGCGTGGCTTAATCCTATGCTGACTCCTACGAGCCTTGTGGGAGCCAATGGTCAATCTAGCGTCCTCCAGTCTTGTTACATAAATGCATGGGCATACCCAGCCTTCAAGATAAAGCGATAAAACTAATCTAAGAAAGCAATTACAATTTTACAACTTTGAAAAATGACTCGCAGGCCGTATTATAAAATTACAACCCAATAAATGTAAAGAAAGAGGGGGTACAGTAGGCCATTCTATTCACCATGCTAGAACTCCCATAAAGCATAATAAATAAGGTAACGAGCACAAATACAAGGTCTTAGGTGTTGCCACTATGCAGAGCAGTCGGCGGTCCCGCTATCGAATGAATTTTTCTGCCCCGATTTAACCCCCAATCGCCTAACATACATAATCGAATAAATAGGTTTATACGATAACATAAACCGTTTTATGCAGTAGTTAATTGGATTAACGACATGAAACATGCAATCACAGTTTATGCGTAATTAATCATAATAATAACATATCTAATCATGCGATAGCAGTTTATGCAATATAATCGAATTAAAACAGATTAACATATATCACATATATTGTAACCAAAGAAACAATCTTTTCTGTTTCACACATACACATGCCAAATCGAATTTGATACGTGTTATGATGTGATTAACATAATCGAATTCGAATAGTATGAGCAAGGCTCTGATACCACTGAAGGGATTCATGGGTAGAAACTCGTTCTAAACACCCATTAGTCTTCCCCCGAAGGATCCTCTCATATCATGGTAATCGAAAATTCAGACGAAAACTTACATTTTTTGGTTAAGGTTTTGATCTCAGATTGCGTGCTGCTGCCACCAATAGCTTTCCCTTGCGGAATTGCTCTCTGCCGGTATCCATGAGACAAAAACAAGAAGCGAGTGCTATCTCTTCGTTTCCGAGTTTCGAATAATCAAGAGAGAAGGGAAGGGCAGAAAACAAGAAATATGATTTTCGGGGTTTTGTTTTATTAAGGCTCAATCAAGAATAACCTAGGGTTTCGGCCAAAAGAGGATTATATAGGTGCGAGAGTTTGTTCCGAAAACAACTCCCACGTCCTATCAACCTCTTCTGGAAGTGTGCGTCTTTATCACATAATAACTCCCACGTAATCCCAGATAAAACCGAATACCAAAAATGCTCCTCCTTAATCTCTAATTCTAATAATAACTTGTTGATGCGTGTGACCTTGTAGGTTCATATCACAATGGCAATAAAAACATACTTAGTAGTAATATGTGTTCATAAATCACAAGCGATCCCTAGCAGGACATTGTGACTACCCATAGTGAACGAATGTACGGTGGAACCTAATATCAATCCACTATTTAATCCTTTTGTCTCGCGATATCCAAATTAAGCATAAGGCATGGTAATTTTCACCCTTATAAAGCTTAATTGTATTTATGCTCGATCTCCTAGTAGATTGTTCTAACAAATAGTATTTAATAACCACTTTATTAAATACATTTGACCACGGACATGCATTTAAACGGGCTTCCCTATAGAGGGGCCCTTGGATATCTCTCTAATAAGGGAGGGACAAATCCCTTACAATGACTCTCACATTCAAGCCATGATAGGATACTACATCCAATCATCAATCGTATTAATTACTCGATTAAAAGTAACGTCCGACTGAGTCAAAACTTAGCTCCATTCATGCTGGAAACAATGGAGAATAAGGTCAAAGGATTCCAAATAGAATTTGAGGAAGTAATACTTATGACAAAAGAACCATGAAGTATTACTTCTCTAACGGATCACGTCCGATACAATATATTGTATCTATGATATGATTTGTATTCATTACACATGATCCGTAAAACATAATCATCAATCAAACATCATACTAGTTTTATTTCATTGTAAAGAACATTACATAAAACTAGGACAATCAGAATAGTAATTGCATAAGCTAATGAGTTTTACTATCAAATCACTCATTTGATGTTCAAATGCAAAATCAACTATTCACATGACATGCTCAAAAATATATATAAAACGTACAACATATGCTAATGGTCCTAGGGCACTACTAACATTATTAATGTTAGATATATGATATTTGGTAAGGTTATTCCTTAGATACTTGTGAATTGAACTTCTATTTAGATTTTCTTTGATTCTTGAGCTACTGTACCAACAAGCTTGATGAGGGACCTTCCAAGGGGCTGCCCTATTCAAAGGATCCATTAATCAACCTTCAAGGACCTATGACAAGAGCAAGGGCAAAGAGGACTCTAGAAGGAATTGCAACTTTGATCCGAGATGTAAAGGCTAAAGAGGAAGCTAAGTGACAACTTGATGATGATGTTAAAGTCAACCTCTTAACTTTACAAAGAGTACAATTCGGCCCTATCAAGCAAAGTGGCTAACAAGGGCATTTTAGTAATCTTGTAAATTAAAGTATATTCTAGACTTTAATTAGTTTTCAGCTTTATTTCTATTTACCAGTTGTGTGATAGCCGCATTATCTCTTAGTGTTGCTATAATAAAGGACATGTTGTCCATGTGTTAAATAGTGGGTAGAATATAGCAAGTGTTATTTATCTAGTAGTTTTAGAGTCCTAATTATTCAAGGACTCTTCTTTGTAAGGCTATGCTAGCTGAAATCCTACTCTATTTAAGAGGGATTTCGGCCACCATTGTAATTACGTTAGATATATGCTATTTGGTATGGTTATTCCTTAGATCCTCGTGAATTGAACTTCTGTTAGAACTTTATTCATCTTTGAGTTACTGTATCAACAAGTTAGTTTCACTTGTTGTGGTGTTTCAGCATCCATCGATACTTAGCCTACTTTATAGTTGCGTTGAGTAAATTCCCATTGAAACTAGTTCAAGAATAGAGAAATATCTGAATTAAAAACATCGTGTCGAATCTTTGATACTTGTTATCAAGGTTCCTCATCAGGTGGTATCAGAGTAAAAGGTTCATCTCATTCTTGGTGTACCTTTATCGTTTTCTTGAAAATAATTCTTGTTTTCTTGAGAAAATAAAAGAGAAAGAGCATTCAACATAAAAAAAAAAAACAGTTGTGAGTTGAATTGTGAACTATAAAGCCAAAAAGAAAACTTCTTGTTTCATAGCATAGGAGCCTCGTTCCAAGAATTGGCAAATGTTCCCCCTTTAATTTTTTAGTCGTGACCTTCATTACTATACATCAAAGATTGATAGCGTAGGTGCCTGATTCCTGATATATCTCTGCCAAGAAGAAGGGTAAATTCAAGAAAAAGAAAAAGAAAGAAAAGAATTCAAGAATCAAGAACGAAAAGATTGAGATTCTTCCTTTCCTAAACACAAAAGAGTACCCTTAAAAACTATCACTTTTCTTGATTAGGTCTAGGATTTTTCAAGATTACTCTTTTATTCTTTCTTTATCTTTTCGTGTAGGTCAAGATTGGACTTATTTCCATTGTTTTTCAGCTTTGCCTCAACGCAACAAGTTAGGAACCTTAAATTCATCTAGAGTTGAAGTTCTTTTACGAGTATTGTTGGAATAAAGAGTGATTTTTTTCTATCTAACAGTTTGAGTGTTTTTCTTGAAAGTATAACACGTCTCAACAAGGAAATCCATCCAAGCAACCCGAAGTCTTCTAGGAAGACAAGCTTTTTAAGGAAGCAATGCAATAAATGATACGCCAAATGCAACAAAGGATGGATGAGATGGCGGAAGAGATGGAACTTCTTAGAGTATGAAATCAAATAGGTAATGATGTTAATGATGCCGAGAGTGATGAAGAATCACTTGAAGCCATTGAACGGCCAAGGGAGAATCTTGGGCCGCGGGGTGATAAACAATCAAGATTTTGAGCCAAGAAGAGGTTATCGAAGGTTCAGATAACAATCTTGGTGCAATCAAGACCAATATTCCATCTTTCCAAGGTACAAACGATCCCGAATTATTTTTAGATTGGATTCATAAACTTAACCTTGTTTTTTCTATGCATAATTATTTCGAGGAAAAGAAAGTCAAATAGGAAGCCATGGAGTTTTGTGATTATGCATCAATATGGTGGGATAAAGAAGCCGAAACAAGAAGAAGGGTTGGTCAAAGACAAGTTGATACTTGGGAAAAGCTGAAAGCGGTTATGAAGCGTCGTTTTGTTCCCCAAAATAATATTAGGGAAATTTGCAACCGCTTACAAAGATTGAAGCAAGGAGCCAATTCGGTTGATGAGTACTACAAAGAGATGAAAATTGCAAAGATTAGAGCCGATATTCAAGAGGGTAACGAGGCTACCCTTGGTAATATTACATCTATGTTGTACTATGCAGAGCAAATCGAAAGGCAGCAAAAAGAAAAGAGTTCGAGGACTTAAGCAAATTTCCAATCTTAGAAAAAGCAGAATCAGCCCCGAACTTTATCTACTGTTTTGCCGAGCCAAAATAAAGGAAAAGAGGCTCAAAGTGTGATAAAATCAGCCACGGCTTCAATAGGGGCTGCCAAGACATCTTCTACAACCGGTCCATCAAATTCGAGGGTAAATTCTACTCCTAATCTTGATAGAAAATGTTTTAAATGTAGATGAAAGGGGAACAATGCTAGGTACTTCCCAAAAAAAAGTATTATGATCATGTTGGAAGACGGAACGTGGGTTAGTTATGATGAACCCGAGGGGGCTGATTTGGGGAAAAAACCGAGACCATGGAGGAACTTCTGGAAGATGGAAATCAACTTTTGATTACGATGAAGCTTCTTCATTCACAACCATTGGATGATGTTCATCAACAAAGGAGCAACTTATTCCAAACTAAGTGCAACGTTAAAGACAAGCTTTGTTTATTAATTATTGATAATGGGAGTTGTAGTAACGTTTGTTCTTATGATATGGTTACCGCGCTTGATTTACCATGTAAGGCACATTCTATTCCTTATAAACTCTCTTGGTTGAACAATAGTTGTGAAATCAAGGTGCATAAGCAAGTAGATATTAAGTTTTGAATCGGAAGGTTCAAGGATAAGGTTCTATGTGATGTGGTTCCAATGACCGCAAGTCACGTTATCTTGGGAAGGCCATGACAATATGATAGATGTGCGGATCATATTGGGAGAAAGAATGTGTACCAAGTTACTATGAATAATATTTTTTTACTTTGCATCCCTTAACACCTAGTCAAGCTTGTAAGGTACATAATCAAATGGCCGAGAATAGAGAGAAAAGAATGAGAGAAAAAAATGAGAGTGAGTTGAAAAAGAAGAGTGATCCTACTCATGAGGTAAAAAGTAAAGAAAAAGTCGAGCCTAATGTGAGACAAAAGGAAAGTGCTCTAAAGGTGAGAAAAGAGTGTTTGTTTATCAATCCAGGAAAGGTAGTTATGCCTTTTGGTCTTACAAATGCACCTGGTACTTTCATGAGATTAATTAACTACATATTTCGGCATTTCTTTGGAAAGTTTGTTGTAATTTATTTTGATGATATACTTTTTTATAGTAAAAACCTAGAGGATCATATTGAGCATCTTAGGGCTGTTTGTACTTTTTTAAGGGAGCAAACTTTGTATGATAAGCTTGAAAAGTGTGTTTTTTGCACTAATTCTATTAACATTCTTGGATAAACTCGAATTTCCCTATCTACCTTTCCCGGATTAATAAACAAACACTCTTCTTTTTCAACTCACTCTCATTTTTTTCTCTTAATCTTTTCTCTCTATTCTCGGCCATTTGTTTATGTACCTAACAAGCTTGACCAGGTGTTAAAGGACTTAAATTATAATGAATATTATCCATAGTAACTTGGTACACCAAGCGATTATAGATTGGCCGAGACCAACAAGTGTTACTCAAGTTCGTTCATTCTATGAGTTTTTTTTTTAGCGGGGTTTGGGGGTGTTAGTGGTCTGGGCACTGTAGCCCGGTGTCGAACTCAGGACCTCTCGGTCGTGAGCGAAGGGGAGCCCCACTGGGCTACGGCCTTCTTAACCGTTCCTTGTATGGGTTGGCAAGCTTTTATAGGCGTTTTATTCGTGATTTTAGGACGATTGATGCACCATTAAATGAAGTATTAAAAAGATGTCCCATTCTTTTGAGATAAGCCGCAAGAAGAATGTTTCGAGAAGCTAAAGAAATTACTTACTTATTCCCCTATTTTATCTTTACCTAACTTTAATTTAACGTTTGATGTTGAATGTGATGCTACAGGGATAGGTATTGGGGCTGTTTTGCAAGAACAAGGAAAACCTTTAGCATATTTTAGTGAGAAATTAAGTGGTGATTCACTTAATTATCCTACATATGATAACGAGTTATACGCCATTGTTAGAGCTTTGGAAACATGGCAGCACTACTTGATCGCAAGGGAATTTGTGATACATACCGACCATGATTCCATCAAGTATCTAAAGGGGAAAAGTAAGTTGAACAAGAGACATGCTAGGTGGGTTTCTTTCATTGATACATTTCCATATATTATCAAATACAAGAAAGGTAAGGAAAACATCGTAGCCGATGCTCTCTCTCGAAGGTATACTTTACTTCCCGTTATGCATGCTATATTACATGGATTTGAACATCTTAAAGCATTGTATAAGGAATATAATGAATTTTTAGATTTGTATAACTCTTTTGAGCTCTCGGCTTAAAAATATTTTTATAGATTTGAAAATTTCTTGTTTAAAGGCAATAGATTGTTCATTCTATCTTGTTCTATTCGAGTTTTAATTGTTAGGGAAGCACATTGTGGAGGATTAATGGGTCATTTTGGTGTTGTTAAAACCATAGATATTTTACAAGAACACTTTTATTGGCTTAAGATGAAAAGAGATGTTAGAAAAATATGTGAACTTTGTTTCAAGTGTAAACATGCTAAAAGTACAAGCAAAGCTCACGGATTATACATGCCTTTACCTATTCCATCTTCACCTTGGATTGACTTATCCAAGGACTTTATTCTTGGATTGCCGAGATCTCAAAGAGGTATGGATAGTATAATGGTTGTTGTAGAAATTTATTCTAAAACGGCTAACTTTATTCCTTGCAGGAAAACGAGTGATGCAAGCCATGTTGCGGATTTGTTTCTCAAAGAGGTGGTCCAGCTCCATGGGATTCCGAAAATCATTGTGAGTGATAGGGATGTAAAGTTCCTATGTTAGTTTCAAAAGAACTTATAAATGTGGAAAGAGTGTTTACCTATTGCGGAATTTGCTTACAATAGGACTTTGCATTCTACTACAAATAATTCTCCTTTTGAAGTTGTTTATGGCTTTAACCCCTTTGGATCTAACTCCTTTACTTGTTGATGAGTATTATATTTAGAAGGGTATTCTAGGGCAGAATATATACAAAAGTTTCATCAACAAGTTCAAAAGAATATTGCAAAGTGGAATCAATAAATGGCGAGGAATGCCAACAAAGGCCGCAAGCATGTTTCCTTTGAAACCGGAGATTGGGTTTGGTTACCCCTTAGGAAAGATCGATTTCCTAATGAAAGAAAGAGTAAATTTCACCCTAGAAACGATGGTCCTTTTCATGTTGTTGCCAAGATTAATGATAATGCATATAAGATTGACTTGAGAGGTGAGTATGGTGTACATTCTACTTTTAATGTTTCTGACTTGTCACCTTTTGATTTTGATGTTGATTATGTTGATGATGATGATTTGAGGATGAATCATGCTTTTCAAGGGGAAAGGGATGATGAGGGACCATCCAAGGGGCTGCCCTATTCAAAGGATCCACTAGTCAACCTTCAAGGGCCTGTGACAAGATCAAGGACAAAGAAGAATTTAGACAAAATTGCATCATTGATCTGAGACAACAAAACTAAAGAGGAAGATAAACTTCATCTAGAAGAAGATGTTCAAGTCAACCTCTTAAGTCTACAAAGTATTCAATTCGGCCCCATTAAGCAAAGTGGCTAAGAAGGGCATTTTAGTATTTTTGTACATTAAAGTCTATTCTAGACTTTAATTATATTTTCAGCTTTCTATTTACTATTTTTAGCCATGTTGGACGCATATTAGTAGTGTTTGCTAGATAATAGGACATGTTGTCCATTATCTTAGACATTGTTTTAGTTGGTTAGCAAGTTTGTTATCGAAGAGTCCTAATTCTTCAAGGACTCTTCCTTTTGGTTCAATTGAGCCGAAATCCTACTCTATTTAAGAGGGATTTCGGCCACCATTGTAAGATACGTTAGATATATGCTCTTGGTAAGCTTATTCCTTAGATACTTGTGAATTGAACTTCTTTATAGATTTCATTCATTCTTTGAGTTACTGTATCAACAAGTTAGTTTCACTTGTTGTGGGGTTTCAGCCTCCATCGATACTTAGCCTTCTTTAGAGTTGCGTTGAGTATATTCCCATTGAAACTAGTTCAAGAATAGAGAATGATCTGAAGTATAAACCTAAGTGTAGAATCTTGATACTTGTTTTCTCAGTTCTTCATCAGATTGAATGAAGTTCTACATAGAAGTTCAATTCATAAGTAAATAAGGAATAACCTTAAGAAATATGCCTTCCAATTGTGTATCTTTCCTTCAAATGCTATTAGATGGATTTGATCCTTGTGGGCATTCTTGGAAGGATTCTTTGTCTCTTGAGGCTTTAGATTAAATACTTTGAACACTTGGAACAAAGGCTTTACTCGGAAACTTGTATTTGGAATGCATGAGTTAAGGATGTGGTCATTAGGATGAATGACCTCTTTTATCTTCACTGTTGATCCCTCATCAATTAGTCTCACTCCCTCAAGGGGCCCAAGATATCACACTTGTTATACATGAGGGGCAAATCATTTCTTAATCACACCTCATTCTACACATGGCTCGTAACATACCCAACACATGCCTTTATAGCTCATCAAGTTATAGATATCGTTTGACACCATCAAAGCATATAACTAGCCATGTCGGAAATCTTGTGAGATTTCAATTTGAAGGATTATATGTGTTTGCATCCACGAGATCCACGATCGGTTTATATGTTTTAATGTTTATTTTCATCTTGAATCCTTTAGACGTATGAGTGCATGTTTAGGATTCCTTTAGATATCTTAAACATTATGTTTAAGATCATGTTTAAGTGTTAAACTAGTTCTAGAATGAATTGTCGTTCAAAAAATTGTCCAGACATATCATTCGCAGAAATTGCATTGCTTTTAGCATATTTGTAGACGAAGCATCACCCGTACGGATCGTCTGCAAGAAGAAAGAAAGTCACAGCATCTCTGCGGGCGATCTGTACGGGCAATACCACGGACAAACCATTCATCCGCGGAAATGCAGGTTTGATATTTTATGGGTTTTTATGTTTTTGAAAGCAGGTGATGAGGAACCTTGATAACTTGTATCAAGATTCAACAACAAAAGTGTTGAATGGATCTTTCTCTTCTTGAAATAGTTTCAAAGGGGAATATAATCAACGTAACTCTAAGAAGGTTAATTATCAATGCGCGGTGAAACACCACAACAAGTGAAACTAGCTTGTTGATACAGCAACTCAAGAATGAATGAAAATCTTAATATAAGTTCAATTTAGAAGCATCTAAGGAATAACCTTACTAAATATCATATATCTAACGTAAATAATATGTTTGCTTAATTCCCTCTTAAATAGAGTATGAATTCGGCTCAAGAGAACCCACAAAGGAAGAGTCCTAATCTAATTATGACTCTTCAATATCTAGCATAACAAACTTGTTATAAAAGAAACACTATCTAAACACATGGACAACATGTCCTTTATTTTAGAACCACTAACATTATGCGGCCTAAAAAACTTAATAATAATATTTATAAAAGCTAAAAATCTAATTAAAGTCTAGAATAGACTTTAATGTATAAAGTTCCTAAAATGCCCTTTTAGCAACTTTGCTTAGTTAGGCCGATTGTAACACTTTGGAAAGTTAAGAGGTTGACTGAATATCATCTTCTAAGCTTAGCTTGGCTTCCTCTTTAGCTTTGACTTCTTGGATGAATGTAGATATGCCTTGATTAATCAACCTTGCTCTTTGTCTTGTCATAGGACATTGAATGTCGATTAAGGGATCCTTTGAGTAGGGCAACCTCTTAGATGGTCCCTCATCATTCCCTCCCCCTTGAAAAGGATTCGTCCTCAAATCATCATCATCATAACCTGAATCAAAATCAAAAGGGGACAAGTCAGAAACATTGAAAGTAGAACTTACACCATACTCACGTGTCAAATCTATCTTGTAAGCATTGTCATTGATATTTGCAACAACTTGAAAGGGTCCATCTCCTTGCGGGTATAACTTAGACCTTCTTTCATTAAGGAATCTCTCTTTCCTAAGATGCAATCAAACCCAATCTCCAACTTCAAAAGACATATGTTTGCGGCCTTTGTTGGCATGTCTTACATAAGCTTCATTCCGCTTTGCAATCGTAGCTTGACCTTTTTGATGAAGTCTTTGAATATAATCTGCCCTAGAATCACCTTGTACATTATAATACTCATCAACAGGTAAAGGAATTAGATCTAAAGGGGTTAGGGGATTAAAGACATAAACAACTTCCAAAGGTGAATTATTAGTAGTAGAATGCAAAGTCCTATTATATTCAAATTCAGCAAAAGGTAAACAATCTTCCTGATGAGGAACCTTGATAACTTGTATCAAGATTCAACAACAAAAGGGTTGTATGGATCTTTCTCTTCTTGAAATAGTTTCAAAGGGGAATATAATCAACACCAACTCTAAGAAGGTTAATTATCAATGGGGGCTGAAACACTACAACAAGTGAAACTAGCTTGTTGATACAGTAACTCAAGAATGAATGAAAATCTAAATAGAAGTTTAGCTCACAAGTATCTAAGGAATAACCTTACCAAATATCATATATCTAACGTAAATAATATGTTGGCCGAATTCCCTCTTAAATAGAGTAGGAATTTGGCTCAAGAGAACCCACAAAGGAAGAGTCCTAATCTAATTAGGGCCCTTCAATATCTAGCATAACAAACTTGCTATAAAAGAATCACTATCTAAACATATGGAAAACATGTCCTTTATTCTAGCACCACTAACAGATGCGGCCTAAAACACTTAATAATAATAAATATAAAAGCTGAAATGTAATTAAAGTCTAGAATAGACTTTAATTTACAAATTTCCTAAAATGCCCTTTTAGCCACTTTGCTTAGTTGGGCCGTTTGTAACACTTTGGAAAGTTATGAGGTTGATTTGAACATCATCTTCTAAGCTTTGCTTGGCTTCCTCTTTAGCTTTGAATTCTTAGATGAATGTAGATATTCCTTCATAAGTCTTCTTTGCCCTTGCTCTTGTCCTAGGACCTTGGATGTTGATTAAGGGATCATTTGAGTATCACAGCCCCTTGGATGGTCCCTCGTCATGCCCCCTCCCCCTGAAAAGTATTCGTCTTTAAATCATCATCTGAATCATCTGAATCAAAATCAAAAGGAGACAAGTCAGAAATATTGAAAGTAGAACTTACACCATACTCACGTCAAAAACATTGAAAGTAGAACTTACACCATACTCACCTTTTAAATCTATCCGGCAAGCATTGCCATTGATCTTTGCAACAACTTGAAAGGGTCCATCTCCTCTTAGGTGTACCTTAGACTTTCTTTCATTAGGAAATCTTTCTTTCCTAAGATGCAACCAAACCCAATCTCCAACTTCAAAAGAAATATGCTTGCGGCCCTTGTTGGCATATTTTGCATATCTAGCATTCCGCTTTGTAATTGTATCTTGAACTTGTTGATGAATTATTTGTATATAATGTTAGCCTTGAGGGCAAACGAACTCGTTTTTGATGATGGACAAACACTTGATGTTTGCGTCTAATGTTTTCATCTATGTGATAGAATATTGGAACTCAATATGGAAGCTCTAAGTACTTCAATCATGCCTTGATCAAGCTTCAAAGATTTCATTCAAGACACTTTCGTCAAGCTTGAAGATTGAAGACTTAGGTTGGTTAGATTAGCTTTGTTGAAAATGGTATTTATCCTTAAGCTCTAACCAACGCTCTCTTGAACATAAGCTCTTCACTATAGTCTTGCATTGCATGTTTTCATAAACACGTTTTTGAAAGGCTAAGTTTCAAATAGTGTTCGTATTTCAAAAGCCTTCGATTTCAAAGTGTAAGTCTTGTAAAATGGTTTTCCAAAGTGCTCTTACTTGTTATATACTAAGAAAACATTTTAGACTTCAAAAGATTTCAAAACGTGTGAAAAATATGCTCAGGAAGGTCGGTCAACCGAACTAAGGTCGGATCAACCGACCAGAAACTGAGAGTTTCGAAATATGAGGTCGGTCGACCTAATGGGTACTTCGGTCGACCGAAGTGAAGCTCGGTCAACCGAAGCTTGGCTAGTGGATCCGAAGTGTCTGCTCGGTCCACCGAACTCTGCTTTTTACTAGCCGTTTTCTGACCGTTATAGAGTCGTTTTTCAGCCATAGTTTGAAATGTATATATACTCCAAAGCTTTAGAATGACTCTAACACTTTGATAGACTTGCAAAACATATTCTTATTGATTCCTTATCAAGTCTAAACACCTTGAAAGCAAATGCACTTCATTGTCATGATCTAAATGCTTTCAAAGGTGAAATTGCAAAAGCAAGACAAAGAGTGAGCTTATTATGTTCAAAGAGCCAACAAGATGAGCTTCAAATGTAATTATCTTTCACTTAGAAGAGTGAACAACATTGTGCTTAATCATTCATCTTATCCCCTTTCTTAGTGATAGGGTAATTGTTGTAAAAGTCCTACTTTGTGTGGGCAATTGTATAAGTCCTACCTAGTGTGGGCAAGCTCTTAGTGAGCTTCTTGTTTAGTGGTTGTTTGTAAAACTCTTGGTGAGTTAGCCACTAGTGTAAAGTCCTACTTTGTGTGGGCACATTCTTCTTAGTGAAGTTGGCAAAATCCTTGGGTGCGGCTCAAGGTAGTGGAGGTAGATTCTTAGTGAATCGAACCACTCTAAATCTCTTGTCTTGTGATTTGCATTGGGTTTTGCTTTAGCTTTTGTTAAACTTGCACTTACCTAGAAAAGATTGGAAATAGTTTGCAAGATTTATATAAACCCAATTCACCCCCCCTCTTGGGTTCCCTCATATAATTTTCCCTAGAATCACATTTTACATTATAATACTCATCAACAAGTAAAGGACTTAGATCCAAAGTGGTCTAATAAGAAGTTCAATTCACAAGTATCTAAGGAATAACCTTAACAAAAATCATATATCAAGTCTAAATAATAAGTTGGCCGAATTCCCTAAGGAATAACCTTAACAAATATCATATATCAAGTCTAAATAATAAGTTGGCCGAATTCCCTCTTAAATAGAGTAGGAATTCGTCCAAAAGGAACCCACAAATAAGAATCCTACGTGAAATAGGACTCTACAAATCCTAGAGAACTAAAACTTGCTATAAAAGAAACACTATCTAAACACATGGACAACATGTCCTTTATTCTAGTATCACTAACATAATGCGGCTAAAACACTTAATAATAAATAACATAAAGGATGAAAATCTAATTAAAGTCTAGAATAGATGATGAGGAACCCTACATGAAGCTAAAAGAGGTCATTCATCCGAATGACCAAGTTCTTAACTCATTCATCCCAAATCCAAGTTTCCGAAGAAAGCCTAAGTTCCAAGTTCTTAAAGTATTTAATCTAAAAGTTCATGGGACAAAGAAGCCTTCAAACAATGCAAGACATAAACATCAAATACACTTAATCTCATTTGAAGGCAAGATACACAATTTGAAGGAAAACGGTTAAAGGACAATTTAGGAACTTTGTAAATTATTATTACTAAGTAGAATTTCAGCTTTATTATTATTATTATTATTATTATTATTATTAAGTGTTTTTAGGCGCCTCATTTAGTGGTGCTAGAATAAAGGACATGTTGTCCATGTTTTTTGATAGTGGTGCTATTATAGTCAGTTTGTTACTCTAGGATTGAAGAATTCTAGCTAGATTAGGATTCTTTCTTTGTATTTTGGACAAAATTCCTACTCTATTTAAGAGGGAATTCGGCTAACTCTATTTAATAAAGCTGAATTCTAATTAAAGTCTAGAATAAACTTTAATTTACAAAGTTCCTAAAATGCCCTTCAACCATTTTCCTTCCAATTGTGTATCTTGCCTTCAAATGAGATTAAGTGTATTTGATCTTTATGTCTTGCATTCTTTGAAGGCTTCTTTGTTCCATGAACCTTTAGATTAAGTACTTTAAGAACTTGGAACTTAGGCTTTCTTCGGAAACTTGGATTTGGGATGAATGAGTTAAGAACTTGGTCATTTGGATGAATGGCCTCTTTTAGCTTCATATTGGGTTCCTCATCAATAGACTTTAATTTACAAAGTTCTCACATTTGGCTTGGCTTTTTCATCATTTTTTTAACTCGGATTTTACCTCAAGGGTGAGATCACTCTTCTTTTGCAACTCATCTCTCATTCTTTTCTCTCCATTCTTGGTCATTTCTGTATAAACCTCACTTGCGGCATTTGGTGTCAAAGGATGCAATGTAAACCCTACTTTATTAATGGTGACTTGATAAACATTCTTCCTCCCAATAAGATCCGCACACTTATCATATTTCCATGGTATCTCTAAAATAATATGAATTGCAGTTATTGGAACCACATCACATAACACTTTATCCTTGAACCTTCCAATCCCGAACTCTATCTCAACCTATTTATCCACTTTGATTTCACCACTATTGTTCAACCAAGAAAGCTTATAAGGAGTTGGATGAGATTTCCAAGGTAAATCTAGAGCGGTGACCATATCAAGAGACAAAACATTGGTACAACTTCCATTATCAATAATAAGTAAACAAAGCTTGCCTTTAACACTGCACTTAGTTTGGAAGAGATTGCTCCTTTGTTGATGTTCATCATCTAATGGTTGAGAATGTAGAAGCTTCATAGTCACCAAAAGTTGATTTCCATCTTCGGGTTGTTCCTCAAAGGTCTCGGTTTCATCCTCCAAAACAGCTTCATCGGCTTCCCCATCTCTTACCCAAGTTTCATCATCTTGCATGATCATTAAGCTTCTATTTGGGCAGTCCCTAGAAAAGTGTGAAGGGATTCATGGGAAGAAACTCGTTCTAAACACCCATGAGTCCTCCCTTGAAGGATCCGCACATACAAAAACGAATCGAATAAAACCGAAAAACTTACGATTCTTGATGAACGATTCTGGTTTTCTTGGTGAAAGATTCTGGTTTTTGGTTCTCAGCAGCAACCACCTTGAGTCTTTCTTTGCGGAATCTGGACATGAAGCTTGTAAGCTCGTCTATGTGTGTGACCCTGTAGGTTCATATCACAATGGAAATGAAAACATACTTAGTAGTATGTGTTCATAAATCACAAATGGTCCCTAGCAGGACATTGTGACTACCCAAAGTGATTGAATTTACGGTGGAACCTAATATCAATCCACTATTTAATCCCTTTGTCTCGCGATATCCTAATTAAGCGTAAGGCATGGTAGTCGTCACCCTTATTAAGCTTAATTTTGTTTATGCTTAATAACCACTTTAGTATTTAATAAATAGTATTTAATAACCACTTTATCAAATACATTTGAGCACAGCCATGCATTTAGACAGTCTTCCCTATCGAGGGGCCCATGGATATCTCTCTCTAATACGAGAGGGACAAATTCCTTACAATGCTTCTCACATTCAAGCCATGATGGGACACTACATCCGATCATCAGTCATATTGATTTCTCGATTAAAAGTAACGTCCGACTGAGTCAAAACGTGTCTCCATTCATGCTAGAATCAATGGAGACATAAGGTCTAAGGATTCCAAAAGAGTATTGAGGAAGTAATACTTATGACTAAGGACCATGAAGTATTACTTCTCTAACTGATCACGCCCGATACAATATATCCCAAAGTATTGCATCTATGATATGATTTGTATTCATTACACATGATTAGTAAAACATAATCATTAATCAAACAACATACTAGTTTTATTTCATTGTAAAGAACATTACATGAAACTAGGGACAACTAGAATAGTAATTACATAAGCTAATGAGTTTTACTATCAAATCACGCATTTGATGTTTCATAAGCAAAATTAGCTATTCAATTACATGCTCAAAAGATGTAAAACGTACACCATATGCTAATGGTCCTAGGGCACTACTAACAATCTCCCACTTGCCCTAGGTCCAATCATACATGATCATCAATCCCATTGACCTAGTATGACTCTCATTTTAGGCTGCGGGAGTGGTTTGGTCAATGGATCGGCTATGTTGTCGTCTGTATGAACTTTGCAAATTTTAACTTCTCCTCTATCAATGATCTCCCTAATCAGATGGAAACGTATGAGAATGTGTTTGAATCGTTGGTGAGATCTAGGTTCCTTAGCTTGTGAAATGGCACCAATACTATCACAATAAAGGTCCACTGGGTTCACAATGCTAGGGATGACACATAATCCATCAAGAAATTTCTTGACCCAAACATCTTCTTTAGCTGTCGTAGAGTCAACCACGGTTTCTTGCTTTGAGCTCTTCCAGCTCACACCACCTCCATTCAAACAAAACACAAAACCAGATTGCGATCTAAACCCATCTACGTCGGTTTGGAAGCTTGCTTCTGTGTAACTATCTACAACCAGACTTTCTTCATGACGTACGTAAACTGAGAACATATATTTAGTCCTTCTCAAGTAATTAAGAATGCTCTTGACTGTAGTCCAATGTGACTCTTCAGGGTTAGATTGATATCTGCTAGTCATACTTAAAGAGAAAAAGACATCCGGGCGAGTGCATATCATGGCATACATTAGTAGACCCAATGCCTGATGCATATGGAATCTTACTCATGCGCTTTTGGTCCTCATTTATGGAAGGTCCTTGAGTTCTGCTGATTTTAATGCCATGTGACATGGGCAAGAATCCCTTTTTGGAATCTTGCAAACTGAACCGTTTCAGTAACTTGTCAATGTATCCACTCTGGCTTAGGCCAATCATTTTGTTGGATCTATCTCTATAGATTCTTATACCCAAAATATATGTAGCCTCGCCTAAGTCTTTCATGGAAAAGCACTTCCCCGTCCAAGCTTTTACGTTTTATAATGTGGGAATGTCATTTCCAATCAGTAAGATGTCATCCACATAATGTACAAGGAACAGTACTGGATTATTAGTTACTTTCTTATAAACACAAGGCTCGTCTTCGTTTTTTATGAAACCTAATTCTTTAAATCCTTCATCAAAGAGATGATTCCAGCTTCGAGATGCTTGCTTCAATCCATAAATGGACCTTTGAAGCTTACACATTTTGCTAGGATTTGACGGATCAGCAAACCCCTCAGGTTGTGTCATATACACATCCTCGAGAAGGTTTCCATTAAGAAACGCAGTCTTAACGTCCATTTTCCATATCTCATAGTCATAATATGCGGCTATGGCAAGTAAATCCTAATAGACTTTATCATAACAACAGGAGATGATGAAGAACCGAGATAACATGTATTAAGATTCGACACTAAAAGGTTTAAAACAGATCTTTCTCTAGCTTGAACTAGTTTAAATGAGAATATACTCAACGCAACTCTAAAGAAGGCTAAGTATCAATGGAGGCCGAAACACCACAACAAGTGAAACTAACTTGTTGATACAGTAACTCAAAAATTAATGAATTCTATAAAGAAGTTTAATTCACAAGTATTTAAGGAATAACCTTAACAAATAGCCTATATCTAACGTATCTTAAAATGGTGGCCGAAATCCCTCTTAAATATAGTAGGATTTCGGCTCAATTGAACCAAAAGGAAGAGTCCTTGAAGAATTAGGACTCTACAATAACAAACTTGCAAACAACTAAAACACAATCTAAGATAATGGACAACGTGTCCTATTATCTAGCAAGCACTACTAATATGCGGATAATATGGCTAAATGTAGTAAATAGAAAGCTAAAAATATAATTTACAAAAGACTAAATGCCCTTCTTAGCCACTTTGCTTGATTGGGCCGAATTGTACAGAATTGTACACTTTGTAAACTTAAGAGGTTGTGATGCGGAACAAACGTACAACATATGCTCATGGTCCTTTGGCACTACTAATAATCTCCCACTTGCCTTAGGTCCAATCATGCATGATCCTCAATCCCATTGACCTAGTATGACTCGCATGTTTGGGTTGCGGGTGTGCCTTTGTCAATAGATCTGCAAAGTTGTCGTCTATATGAACTTTGCAAATTTAAACGTCTTCTCTATCAATGATCTCCCTAATCAGATGGAAAAGCCTGAGAATGTGATTCAGATAGTTGGTGAGATCTAGGTTCCTTAGCTTATGAAATGGCACCAGTATTATCACAATAAAGGTCTGTTGGTTTCACAATGCTAGGGATGACACATAATCCATCAACAAATTTCTTGACCCAAACATCTTCTTTAGCTGTATCATCGGTAGCCCAGATACTCTGCTTCTGTCGTAGAGTCAACCACGGTTTCTTGCTTTGAGCTCTTCCAGCTCACACCACCTCCATTCAAACAAAACACAAAACCAGATTGCGATCTAAACTCATCTACGTCGGTTTGGAAGCTTGCTTCTGTGTAACTATCTACAACCAGACTTTCTTCATGACGTACGTAAACTGAGAACATATATTTAGTCCTTCTCAAGTAATTAAGAATGCTCTTGACTGTAGTCCAATGTGACTCTTCAGGGTCAGATTGATAACTGCTAGTCATACTTAAAGAGAAAAAGACATCCGGGCGAGTGCATATCATGGCATACATAATAGACCCAATGCCTGATGCATATGGAATCTTACTCATGCACTTTTGGTCCTCCTTTGTGGAAGGTCCTTGA
Source organism: Vinca minor (assembly GCA_026122235.1). NCBI lineage: Eukaryota > Viridiplantae > Streptophyta > Magnoliopsida > Gentianales > Apocynaceae > Vinca > Vinca minor. The sequence goes on along the minus strand of JAOCZM010000032.1, from coordinate 257,846 downwards.
GTTCTGCTAAGTTTAATGCCATGTGACACGGGCAAGAATCCCTTTTTGGAATCTTGCAAACTGAACCGTTTCAGTAACTTGTCAATGTATCCACTATGGCTTAGGCTATCATTTTGTTAGATCTATCTCTATAGATTCTTATACCCAAAATGTATGTAGCCTCACCTAAGTCTTTCATGGAAAAGCACTTCCCCAACCAAGCTTTTATGATTTGTAATGTGGGGATGCCATTTCCAATCAGTAAGATGTCTTCCACATAAAGCACAAGAAACACTATTGCATTATTCGTTACTTTCTTATAAACACAAGGCTCGTCTTGGACCTTTGAAGCTTACACACTTTGCAAGGATACACACTTTTCAATGTAAAGTAGTAAAACTAATCTAAGAAAGCAAATACAATTTTACATCATTGGAAAAACGACTCGTAGGTCGTATTATAAAATTACAACCCAATTAAATGTAAAACAAGAGAGGGTATAGTAGGCCATGATATTCACCATGCTAAAACTCACATAAAGCATAATGAAATAAAAACGAGTACATATACAAAGTCTTAGGTCGGCGGAACTACAAGCGTCAACGTAACAGCGGTCCCGCAAGCCGGTTAGCGCAGGGGGGTCAAGGGTGTAGATAGTAAGATAAACAGACACAGTTTATGCATGTAATCGAATTACGGGCAGAATGATAAACATTTTATGCATATAATCGAATTAATAACATACATAACAATTTATGCACATCAGAATCACAGAAACTTATAAAATCAGTCAAAGAAACAATCTTTTTTTCTGTTTTTACACATACACATACTAAATCGAAATTGATATGTGTTATGATGTGATTAACAATATCGAATTCGAATTGCATGAACCTGGCTCTGATACCACTGAAGGGATTCATGAGAAGAAACTCGTTCTAAACACCCATGAGTCCTTCCCTAAAGGATCCGCTCATACAAAAACGAATTGAATAAAACCGAAAAACTTACGTTTCTTGATGAACGATTCTGGTTTTCTTCGTGAAAGATTCTGGTTTTCGGCTCTCAACAGCATCCACCTTGAGTCCTCCCTTGCGGAATTACTCCCTACCGGGATCCACGCGACGAAACAAGCAGCGCGTGCTAGCTCTTCGGTTTTTCTGGGTTACGAATTGTCTAGAGAGAAAAGGAGGCCGAAATCAAGAAATCAGATTTCTAGGTTATGATATTATTGCGGCTCAAGCATTAGTCTCAAGGGTTTCGGCCAACAGAGGTTTATATAGGGAGTGGAAGTTTGTTCCAAGGAGAACTCCCACGTCCTATCCATCTTTTTTGGCAGTGGGAGTATATCACTCTCACGTCCTCTAGACTTATGTTGGTGGTGGGAGTCTTTATCGGATAATAACTCCCACGTAATCCCAGCTATACCGAAAATTCCCCTTATCGCTAATTCGAATAATAACGCTTTATTATTCACAAAAAAATAAATGTCAGATACAATGAACCTAGACACATTCTAGATTCATTGAATTTGGACATGAAGCTCGTTAGCTCGTCTATGCGTGTGACCTTGTAGGTTCATATCACAATGGCAATAAAAACATACTTAGTAGTAGTATGTGTTCATAAATCACAAGTGGTCCCTGGCAGGACATTGTGACTACCAAAAGTGAATGAATTTACGATGGAACCTAATATCAATCCACTATTTAATCCATTTTTCTCGCGATATCCTATTTAAGCATAAGGCATGGTAGTCGTCACCCTTATTAAGCTTAATTGTGTTTATGCTCGATCTCCGGGTAGACTGTTCCTACAAATAGTATTTAATAACCACTTTATCAAATACATTTGAGCACGGCCATGCATTTAGACAGTCTTCCCTATCGAGGGCCCCATGGATATCTCTCTCTAATAAGAAAGGGACAAATTCCTTACAATGCCTCTCACATACATTCTAGATTCATTGAATCTGGACATGAAGCTCGTTAGCTCGTCTATGCGTGTGACCCTGTAGGTTCATATCACAATGGCAATGAAAAGATACTTAGTAGTAGTATGTGTTCATAAATCACAAGTGGTCCCTATTAGGACATTGTGACTACCCAAAGTGAATGAATTTACGGTGGAACCTAATATCAATCCACTATTTAATCCCTTTGTCTCGCGATATCCTAATTAAGCATAAGGCATGGTAGTCGTCACCCTTATTAAGCTTAATTGTGTTTATGCTCAATCTCCGGGTAGACTGTTCCAACAAATAGTATTTAATAACCACTTTATCAAATACATTTGAGCACGGCCATGCATTTAGACAGTCTTCCCTATCGAGGGCCCATGGATATCTCTCTCTAATAAGAGAGGGACAAATTCCTTGCAATGCCTCTCACATTCAAGCCATGATAGGACACTACATCCGATCATCAGTCATATTGATTACTCAACTAAAAGTAATGTCCGACTAAGTCAAAACGTGGCTCCATTCATGCTAGAATCAATGGAGACATAAGGTCTAAGGATTCCAAAATGGTATTGAGGAAGTAATATTTATGACTGAGGAGCATGAAGTATTACTTCTCTAATGGATCACGTCCGATACAATATATCCCAATATATTGCATCTATGATATGATTGGTATTCATTACACATCATTAGTAAAACATAATCGGCAATCAAACATCATACTAGTTTTATTTCATTGTAAGGAACATTACATGAAACTAGGGGCAACTAGAATAGTAATTACATAAGCTAATGAGTTTTACTATCGAATCACGCATTTGATATTCATAAGAAAAATTAGCTATTCAATTACATGCTCAAAAAATATAAAACGTACAACATATGCTAATGGTCCTAGGGCACTACTAACATTGTGACCCTTTCCTCTACACTTAAAACATTCTTTTGCAAGGTTAGGAGTGGTACTTAACCTCGAATTGGATGAATTTGATGTAGAAGATGTCTTGGCTGCCCCACTTCATGCCCTGGCTGATTTGGCTGCTCAAAACCATATTGCGATCTAAAATCATTTACGTCGGTATAGAAGCTTGCGTCTGTGTAACCATTTACAACCAGGCTTTCTTCCTGACCTCCGTAAACTAAGAACATATCTTTAGTCCATCTCAAATACTTAAGAATGCTCTTGACTGCAGTCCAATGTGACTCTCCAAGGTCAGATTGATATCTGCTAGTCATACTTAAAGCGAAAGAGACATCCGGGCGAGTGCATATCATGGCATACATAATAGACCCAATGCCTGATGCATATGGAATCTTACTCATGCACTCTTAGTCCTCCTTTGTGGAAGGTCTTTGAATTTTGCTGAGTTTAATGCCATGTGACATGGGCAAGAATCTCTTTTTGGAATCTTGCTAACTGAACTATTTCAGTACCTTGTCAATGTATCCACTCTGAGTTAGTTCAATCATTTTGTTAGATCTATCTCTATAGATTCTTATACCCAAAGTGTATGTAGCCTCGCCTAAGTCTTTCATGGAAAAGCACTTCCCCAGCCAAGCTTTTACGCTTTGTAATGTGGGGATGTCATTTCCAATCAGTAAGATGTCATCCACATAAAGCACAAGGAACACTACTGCATTATTAGTTACTTTCTTATAAACACAAGTGATACGGGACCATCTAGAAGGATACATCATCCTTTACAAAGAATCCATAGACCAATGACTAGATCAAGAACAAGACAAAGGAATCAAGAACTAGCCACATTGGTCCGAGAGTTGAAGTCTAAAGAAGAAGCCAAGCTTCATTTAGAAGATGAAGTACAAGTTCAACTTCTAACTCTTGAAAGCATTCAAATCGGCCCAAACAAGCATTTTGGCTAAAAAGGGTATTTTAGCCTTTTCACATATTAAAGTCCATTCTAGACTATTCTAGACTTTAATATTTTCAGCAATGTTATTTGTTTTATTGTTTAGCCTAAATAAATGACATGTTGTCCATGTGTTAGTTAGTTGGTTATTAAGAGTCCTAATGCAACTAGGACTCTTCATTATTTTGGTAGTTATTTCTATTTATGCCGCCAAAATAATAGGCACATGTCCCTATTATCTTGTTTAGGTAGTTACTTGATAGCAAGTTGTTATTCAAGAGTCCTAATTCTTCAAGGACTCTTATTTCCCTTTTCCTAGTTTGAGTTGGAACCGAATTACCTTCTACTTAAAGGGAATTTCGGCCACCTCTTTTACTTAGACTTGATATATTGATATTTTGATTAAGGTTAAACCTTTGATACTTGTTTATGAACTTCCGGTTGAATTTCATATTCTTTTAAGTTACTGTATCAACTAGTTGGTTTCTCTAGTTGTGGTGTTTCAACCTCCATTGATACTTAGCCTTTCCGGGATTGTGTTAAGTATATTCCCACAGAAACTATTCGAGATAGAGAAAGATCTGCTAAAAGCCGAATCTTGATATAACCCATCAAGATTTCGCATCAAGTGGTATCAGAGCAAAAGGTTGATCTCTATCTTGGTGTACCCTTTACAGTTTTTCTTGGAAATTTTTTTTTCTTGTTTGCTTGAGAATAGCCGAAAGATAACAAAAAAAATTATACCCCAACGAAAAAGCCATCCGGAAGTAAAGAAATTGGCAGCCGGGTTAGTACAATACGGGTTCATTACCCAAAGAAAAAGCCACTCGGATATAAAGAAATTGGCAACCGAGTTATCCCACAAAAGACAAGGATACAATCCAAAAGCAAACTTCCTTCAACAAGGAATTGGCTCTTGTTCCCTCTTTATCTTGAATTAGTCACCATCAAGGTAAAAATATCAAGGTAACATCTTCATACCATAGAAGTTCTTGATCTGTGTGGCCAAGATAAGGGTAAGTCTTGGGTAAGAAGATAAGAAAGGCTTCAAGAAAAAGCAATTTCAAGAAGAAAGAAAATCAAGAAACATAAAGGTTACATCTTTTTCTTATTCTTGTTACAATTACCCTTATACTTTTTCCCTAGCCTTTTTGTTAAGTCAAGAAAGTACTTCTTGATATATTTTTTCAGCCTTCCATCACCATACACATACAATCATCCAAAGTTGGAAGTTCTTGACAAGTATTTTGAGGGATATTGAGAGAATACAAAATCTGATTACTATTCATGGATTACTATTCACTGATTACTATTTCCAGACTACTATTCATAGATTACTATTCACTTAACGTCCATTTGCCGTATCTCATAGTCATAATATGCGGCTATGGCAAGTAAAATCCTAATCGACTTTATCATAACGACAGGAGAAAAGGTTTCATCATAGTCAATACCATGAACTTGTCTATAACCTTTAACTACTAGTTGAGATTTAAAAGCGTGTACATTACCATCAATGTCGGTTTTCTTTTTGAAACACCATTTGTTATCAATGACCTTACACCCTTCGGGTGGGTCAACCAAAGTCCAATCTTGGTTATCGTACATGAAAGATTGGTCTGACTCATCATAGATCGAACCATATCTAATAAGGTGTGATTCCTCCGTTCTGACACGCCATTCTATTGTGGTGCGCCAGGAGGAGTTAATTGTGAAACATTTCCACAATCTCTAAGATGTTCGTCAAACTCTTGGTAAAGGTATTCGCCACCTCGATCTGATCGAAGTATCTTAATACTTTTACCAAGTTGATTTTGAACTTCGTTTTGAAATTCTTTGAATCTTCCAAAAGATTCTGATTTATGTCTCATTAGATAGACGTAGCCATATCTACTGAAATCATCTGTGAATGTAATGAAGTACTGGAACCCTCCTCTAGCTCGTCTATGCGTGTGACCCTGTAGGTTCATATCACAATGGCAATGAAAACACACTTAGTAGTAGTGTGTGTTCATAAATCACAAGCGGTCCCTAGCAGGACATTGTGACTACCCAAAGTGAATGAATTTACGGTGGAACCTAATATCATTCCACTATTTAATCCCTTTGTCTCGCGATATCCTAATTAAACATAAAGTATGGTAGTCGTCACCCTTATAAGGCTTAATTATATTTATGCTCGATCTCCAGGTAGACTATTCCATCAAACAATATTTAATAACCATTTTATTAAATACATTTGAGTACGGCCATGTATTTAAACAGTCTTTCCCTATCGAGGGGCCCACGGATATCTCTCTCTAATAAGAGAGGGACAAATTCCTTACAATGCCTCTCACATTCAAGCCATGATAGGAAACTACATCCGATCATTAGTCGTATTGATTACTCGATTAAAAGCAACGTACGACTGAGTCAAAACATGGCTCCATTCATGCTCGAATCAATGGAGACATAAGGTCTAAGGATTCTAAAATAGTATTGAGGAAGTAATACTTATGACTAAGAACCATGAAGTATTACTTCTCTAACGGATCACGTCTGATACGATATATCTAAATATATTGCATCTATGATATGATTTGTACTCATTACACATGATTAGTAAAACATAATTATCAATCAAACATCATACTAGTTTTATTTCATTGTAAAGTAGATTACATAAAACTAGGGACAACTAGAATAGTAATTACATAGGCAAATGAGTTTTACTATCAAATCACACATTTGATGTTCATAAGCAAAATTAACTATTCAGATGAAATGCTCAAAAAGATATAAAACGTACAACATATGTTAATGGTCCTAGGGCACTACTAACACATATTATTGATTTGGCGCTTCAAAAAGTTTCAGTCTTTCGGTTATATCCGCCAATTGTTGCATAAGTTTGCGCAACACTTGTGGTGTGGCTTCCCGCAAAAGTTTATCATCTCCAAAGATCTCTCCTTGCTTTGATGATTCTTCCTGTTGAGACTAAAGAAAACACTCAAACTGTTAGCTAGGGGGGAAAATCACTCTTTATTCCAACAATACTCGTAAAAGAACTTCAACTCTAGATGAATTAAAGGTTCCTAAATTTGTTGCGTTGAGACAAAGCTGAAAATAAAGGAACATAAATCCTAGAGTTACACGAATAGTTTAAAGAAAGAATTATAGAGCAATCTTGAAAAGACTAGACCTAATCAAGAAAAGAAGATACTTTTTAGGTATCTTTTTGTGTTTAGGAAAAGGAAGATCTCAATCTTTACGCTTCTTGATTCTTGTTCTTGAATCTTTTCTTTCTTTTTCTTACTTGAAACCTTTATTTTTTTTCCGTAAGGAGCCAAGAATTGCGGCTCCAACGTGTGTCAATTCATGGATAATAATTATGTATTTCGGCTAAAAAGCAAAGGTGTGAAATTTTGCCAATTCTCTAAACGAGGCTCTAAGCACTAGGAATCAAGAAGTTTGCTTTTGGTTTATTATCACTACTTGAGACAACTATCTCGGCCTTGTATAAATTTTTTTTGCTCTTTTCATTTTTTTTCCTATTAAACAAGAAAATTTTCAAGAAAGCAGTAAAGGTACACCAAGAAAGAGATCAACCTAGAGCTCTGATACCAACTGATGAGGAACCTTAATAACTTATATCAAGATTCAACAACAAAAAGGTTGAACGGATCTTTCTCTTCTTGAAATAGGTTCAAATGGGAATATAATCAACGCAACTCTAAGAAGGTTAATTATCAATGGGGGCTTATACACCACAACAAGTGAAACTAGCTTGTTGATACAGTAACTTAAGAACGAATGACAATCTAAATAGAAGTTCAATTCACAAGTATCTAAGGAATAACTTTACCAAATATCATATATCTAACGTAAATAATATGTTGGCCGAATTCCCTCTTATATAGAGTTGGAATTCGGCTCAAGAGAACCCACAAAGAAAGAGTCCTAATCTAATTAGGGTTCTGCAATATTATGCATAACAAACTTGCTATAAAAGAAACACTATCTAAACACACTAGCAACATGTCCTTTATTATAACACCACTAACATGCTGCGGCCTAAAACACTTAATAATAATAAATATAAAATATGAAAATGATGAAGATCCTTGACAATTTGCATCAAGATTCAACATTAAAAGGTTGAAGCGTATCTTTCTCTTTCTTGAAAGTAGTTTACGGGGGAATATAATCAACGCAACTCTTAGAAGGTTGATTATCAATGGGCGAATGAAACACCACAATAAGCGTAAACTAAACTTATTCATACAATAACTCAAGAATGAATGAAAAGGTAAAAACCTCACATCATGTTCCAAAAATATATTGTATAAAAAAAACCAATATAATTAATAAGGTGGCCGAATTCGCCTTTATATAGAGGTGGAATTCGGCTCAAAAGCCATACAATGGAAGAGTCCTACTTGAATTAGGGCTCTTCAATCTCCAGAATAACAAACTTGCTATAAAAGAAACACTACCGAACTAAATGGACCACATGTCCATTATTATAGCACCACTAAGCTAAACTAGTTAAAAGGAATTAAAATAACAATTAATAAAGCTGAAATTGTTTAATTAAATATTAATTAAACTTGGAAAACAAGATATAAATTCGTCCAAAATCTGGACAGCTTGTTGTATCAACTTGCGCAACAATTTCGGACAGTAAGACGGCAGCATATGGTCTTATGATCTCATGAAAGTTGTATATCTGCCTCTTATCTTTCCAATGCAACTTGAATCAGCTCCGTTGCATTCCTAGATCGATAGTTATGCCCATTACACCAAATTGTGACAATGCTGTCCAAGTCCTCATCATTCTCCCTTTCTTCAAAAAGATTCGTCCTCGAATCTTGACCGTTATGGGAAGATGAGCACCTAGGAGCATGGAAAAGGAACGAACAAAAAAAATCCTGGACTTATTTGAAAAAAAAGAAAAAATAAAAGAAAAGGTAAGATGAATCCTAGACCTAGGTGGAAAAAAGATACTAGAGTTGCCGAGAACTTCTCTTGGTATCCTTTGTGTTTAGGACTAGATATGATGTCAATCTTCCTTGACGTATGTGGAAAAGAAGAGATTTTTGGAAAAGAAAAGAAAAAGGAAAGAAAATGTATGATGAATCCTAGACCTAGGTGGAAAAGATATACTAGAGTTGACGGGGCACTTCTCTTTGTATCTTTTGTGTTTAGGACTAGCTATGATGTCAATCTTCCTGAAAAGAAGAGATTTTTTTATGAGGGACAATCCAAGGGACTGCCCTGTACAAAGCATCCACTAGTCAACCTTCAAGGGCCTATGACAAGATCAAGGACAAAGAAGACTTTAGACAAAATTGCAACATTGATCTGAGAAATCAAAACTAAAGAGGAAGCTAAACTTCACATAGAAGAAGATATTCAGGTCAACCTCATAAGTTTACAAAGTATTCAATTCGTCCCCATCAAGAAAAGTGGCTAAGAATGGCATTTTAGTCTTTTTGTACATTAAAGTCTAGAATAGACTTTAATTATATTTTCAGCTTTCTATTTACTATTTTTGGCCATGTTGGCTGCATATTAGTAGTGTTTACTAGATAATAGGACATGTTGTCCATTATCTTAGATAGTGTTTTAGTTGGTTTGCAAGTTTGTTATTGAAGAGTCCTAATTCTTCAAGGACTCTTCCTTTTGGTTCAATTGAGCCGAAATCCTACTCTATTTAAGAGGGATTTCGGCCACCATTGTAAGATACGTTAGATATATGCTATTTGTAAGGTTATTCCTTAGATACTTGTGAATTTAACTTCTTTATAGAATTCATTCATTCTTTGAGTTACTATATTAACAAGTTAGTTTCACTTGTTGTGGTGTTTCAGCCTCCATCGATACTTAGCCTTCTTTAGAGTCGCGTTAAGTATATTCCCATTGAAACTAGTTCAAGAATAGAGAAAGATCGGAAATATAAACCTAAGTGTCGAATCTTGATACTTGTTATCTCGGTTCTTCATCAAGTGGTATCAGAGCAAAAGGTTCATCTCATTCTTGGTGTACCTTTACAGCATTCTTTAAATATTTCTTATTTGCTTGAATAGACAAAAACCAAACATTCGACAATTAAAAAGAAAAAGCAGCCGTGAGTAATTTAGTTTGAATAGTGAACCATAAAGCCAAAAAGCAAACTTCTTGAGTCGATAGCGATCGAGCGTCATCCAGGAATTGGCAAACGTTCCCCTTTTTAATTTTTGAGCCGTGTTCTTTATTTACCATACATCAAGTACTGATAGCGATCAAGCTTCACTCTTAATATAATTCGTCCAAGAAGAAGGGAATTATTTTTTTAAGATTTTCCTGTAGGTCAAGAGAGGAATTCTTTCCATTATTTTTTCAGCTTTGTCTCAACGCAACAAGTTAGGAACCTTTAATTCATCTACAGTTAAAGTTCTTTTACGAGTATTGCTGGAATAAAGAGTGAATCTTTTTTTTCTATCTAACAGTTTGTGTGTTTTCTTAAAAGTATAACATGTCTCATCAAGCAAGTCCATCCAAGCAATCTGTGGCAGTTGATGAAGATAAGCTTTTTAGATGCAAAAGATGATGGTTCGACTGCGACAAAGGATGGATTAGATGGCGAAAGAGTTGAAACTTCTTAAAGTTTCAAATCAGCAAGGTAATGATGTAGGTGATGCCAAGAGTGATGAACAATCACTTAATGCAATTGAGCCGCCAAGGGACAATCCAATGCTGAGAGTTAATCAACAAAATCGGGTAATCAACAATCTGATTTTTTAGCCGAGAAGAGGGGAACAAATTCAAAGGATTGACAACAATCTTGGTGCAATGAAGACCAAGATTCCCTCTTTCGAAGGTACAAACGATCCCTCTTCCTTTGGTGCCTTGGCCTTGGGTTTGGGCTTGGGCTTGTTATTTCCTTTGCCCTTCTTTGCCATTGCTTACCATTTCTTTTGTTCTTAAAATTTCCTTTTTGAACCATTAAGACTTCAGGGGTCTTCTTAATGTTCAGTTCAACCAGCTTGAGCATCTCGTGTATCTCATTTATGGACTTCTCCATGCCATGCATGTTGAAGTTCATGACAAACTAGAGCCCCAAGTTTCTCAAGTTTCTCAAGTTGAGAGTGAGCCCAATATCATATTTTTTGCCATGTCATGACCTACGGGAGCCCCAAGTTTCTCAAGTTGGTCAAGATAGCCCTTCATCTTAAGAACGTGTGCACTTACAGAGGTGCCAGGGGCCATCTTGCAATTATTCAACGCCTTAGTGGTGTGAAATCTTTCTTGACGGGCTTGCTCTTAGAATATTTCCTTGAGCTGGCCCTCATCTGGAAAGCCTCAGCCCCTTCAAACTGTTTTTGAAGGTCAATGCTCATTGTGACTAACATAAGACAAGTCACATCGTTAGAGTCATCACAATGCATCTTCCAAGCATCTTTTTCAGCTCTAGGGTCGTTGTTTGCAGGTTGTTCAGGAATATCTGTATCAAGAACGTATAGCTTTTTTTCCTGGTTAAGGACAATCCTTAAGTTGCGGGCCCAATCAAGAAAATTGGTCCCGCTTAGTTTTTCTTTTTCAAGAACGGATCACAATGAATTGTGTGAAGTATTGATTGTCGTTATCGACATTAAATTATTTGCAAAGTCATTAGTTTTTGAGCAAAAATCTTTTCACAATTTCAACACTTGATAAATAGTGGGAAAAACATTTTACGATAGTTATAAGTAAGCTTTGGCTTAACACCCATAATTAAAGTAAAATCAACTCATGGAAATGACATCTATATGTTCCCGGCTTTTTCCCATTTTATGCCCTAGGCTCAAAACTATTTTGGTAGCCTAGTTAAGTCGAACCATGTCTAAGCACATGGAAATCACTATTTTCCCATCTCCTTTTGCTTAGATAACCATTTATCTGTTGCTTTGGCAAGCAGACAAATTGATGATTCAAGCTGAATGAGTGCTTAGGATATGGTAGGCATTTTAAGACTTAATTATACGATTTAATGTGACGTATAAAAATTCAAGCCCCATAAGACATAAAATAAGCATCACATGCAAGATATAAAGGGTAAATGTAAACGTGAGATAGCATTGCCTAATCTTATGATGACTCCCACGAGCCTTGTGGGAGCCAATGGTCAATCAAAGTCAATACCCATCTCATGGATAGTGTCTTCGATCCAGCGTCCTCCAGTCTTGTTACACAAATGCATGGGCATACCCAACCTTCAATGTAAAGCAATAAAACTAATCTTGGAAAGCAAGTACAATTTTACAACACTAAAAACGACTCGCAGGCCGTATTGTAAAATTACAACCCAATAAATGTAAAACAAGAGGGGTATAGTAGGACATGCTTAAACTCACATAAAGCATAATAAATACGGTAACGAGTACATATACAAAGTCTAAGGCCAGGCAACACAGACGGCGGTCCCGCTACTCATCAAATGAGTTTTCTGCCCCGATTTACCCCTCAATCGCCTAACATGTATAATCGCCTAAACAGTTTATGCGGTTTGTTAATCGGATTAACGACAGAAAGCATACAATTGCAGTTATTGCATAATTAATCAAATTAATAACATACGATAGCAGTTCATGCAATATTAATCGAATTAATAACATACATAACATTTTATGCATTGAGATCAGAATCACAGAAACTTATAAAACACAGTAAAAGAAACAATCTTTTATGTTTTTACACATATACATACCAAATCGAAATTGATATGTGTTATGATGTGATTAACAATATCAAATTCGAATACGACTGAATGGATTCATTGGCAGAAACTCATTCTAAACACCCATGAGTCCTCCCCTGAAGGATCCGCTCATAAAAAAACGAATTGAAAGCATACAAAAAGACTTACATTTTTCGGCTAAAAAATCTGATTCTTGAATGGAAGATTCTGATTCTTGGTCTTTCGGAGTATGTGTTACTGCCACCAATAGCTTTCCCTTTGCGGAATTTCCCTCTTCCGGTATCCACGCGACGAAACGAACAACGATTGTTGGCTCCTCGTTTTTCTAAGTTTCAGGAATTTAGAGAGAAATGGAGAGGCAGAAAACCGTAATCTGATTTCAGGGATTTTGGAATTGTGGCTCAACTAATTAGGCTTTAGTGTTTCAGCTAAAAGAGGTTTATATAGGTGTGAGAGTTTGTTCCCAGAACCAACTCTTATGTCCTCAACCTTTTTCGGCAGAAGGAGTTATTCACTCCCACATTCCATAAACCTCTGCTGGTAGTAGGAGTCTATATCGCATAATAACTCCCACGTAATCCCTGCTCTGGCCAAATACCTAAAATACCCCTCCTTAATCTCTAATTCGAATAATAACGTTTTATTATTCTCAGAAAATAAATGTCAGATACAATGAACCTAGCACATTCTAGATTCAATGAATCTGGACATGAAGCTCGTTAACTCATCTATGCGTGTGACCTTGTAGGTTCATATCACAATGGCAATGAAAACATACTTAATAGTAGTATGTATTCATAAATCACAAGCGGTCCCTAGCAGGACATTGTGACTACCCAGAGTAAATAAATATTCGGTGGAACCTAATATCAATCCACTATTTAATCTCGCTGTCTTGCGATATCCTTATTAAGCATAAGGCATGGTAGTCGTCGCCCTTATAAAGTTTAATTGTATTTATGCTCGATCTCCTGGTAGACTGTTCCATCAAACAATATTTAATAACCACTTTATTAAATATATTTGAACACGGCCATTCATTAAAAAAGTCTTTCCCTATCGAGGGGCCCATGGATATCGCTCTCTAATAAGAGAGGGACAAATTCCTTACAATGCCTCTCACTTTCAAGCCATGATAAGATACTACATCCGATCATCAGTCGTATTGATTACTCGATTAAAAGTAACGTCCGACTGAGTCAAAATGTGGCTCTATTCATGCTAGAATCAATGGAGACATAAGGTCTAAGGATTCCAAAATAGTATTGAGGAAGTAATACTTATTACTAAGGACCACGAAGTATTACTTCTCTAACAGATCACGTCCGATACAATATATCCTAATATATTGCATCTATGATATGATTTGTACTCATTACACATGATTAGTAAAACATAATCATACTAGTTTTATTTCATTGTAAAGAACCTTACATAAAACTAGGGACAACTAGAATAGTAATTAATAAGCTAATGAGTTTTACTATCAAATCACACATTTGATGTTCATAAGAAAAATTAACTATTCAAATGACATGCTTAAAATTCTTTCAAGCTTGCACAACAACATGTCAATAAATAAGTAACGTTATGACCTTGCTAAACAGTTTACAATACATAAGTTCAATTTCATTGTGTATTATTGCACATATAAGTACTATAACCAATGCAAAATCCATAAACAAAGTCATTTGCAAAAAAAAATAAAAAAAATACCAATTACATAATAGCCTAAAATTCTAAATTTAAAAATTGCACCTAAAAAAACTAGAAAAAATCAAACTTATTGTTTTGCAAAGATAACAGTAAGTCCAAATGTTCAAATGTGAGAGATTGCACGTCCAAATGTTCGAAATGTGCTTTGCTGCGAAGCTCCAAATTAAAAAAGGAAACAAAATCAGAAAATATATTTGCAATGGAAAAAAAAAAAAGAGGAAGTGAGAGAGGGTAACAAACCTGGCCGGAGGGTGTGCCAATAGTCAAAATGTAGGTCGGAGGATGTACGAATCGTCCAATGTTGGCGGTCAGATTAATTAGCAAATGAAGTTAGGTCACAGAGAACTCCGGTGTGAGAATGAAGGAAAACCATCAGTGGATGGTGGTCAATAGTGGCGGGGGTCGCATTCAGCTCGTGGATTTCGGGTGGCGGGGAATGAAAGTGCTAAAAGATTTTGGGGTTAAGTGTTTGAAATAATTCAGGAAGTGGTCTCAATATGCCACCATTTTGAAACCCTTTAGTGATCAGACGACGTCGTTTTGACAGCGCGGTCGCAAAGTGATCCCAATTTGCTACCCCATTATGACCGCTTTTATTATCCGAAACATATCGTAACCTATAAATACGAAATGTTACATATGGTATATAGGTAACCAATATATAGGTATCACAACCTATATATTGTCCCAGTTATATAACTATATTATTCCAGTTATATATGTTGAAAAAATAATAAATTTAGAAAGTGGTTAAAATTAGAAACCACTTAGCAACCAAATTCTAAACCCAAAACCCTAGGATGGAGACCACGTCATAGTGGTCGCTACTCATACCCCAAATTCCTAAACCCCAAACCCTAGGATTGCGACCAAGGCATGGTCGCAGAGTCGTCGCTAATATACATAAATTTCAAAATCAAAATAAATAAATTTACAGTAAAGCACCATGCCATAACCAAATACACAAATCAAGATGCTCACAAATTCAAAACCAAATTCCCAAATTAACAAATTCAAAACTATACAATTCACAAAAACATAAATAATCTATTTTTCATTATCAGGACCATCATCTAAAATGTCTCTAACTAGAAAATCACTCTCCTCATCTTTGTCGTTAGACTGGTACAGAGCAAGATTGAGTTTGTGCTCAAGTTCAGAGGCATCCAACGGGATATTGAGTTTGTCGAAGCAAGATTGAAATGTGTCAAATGGAAATCCCCTCAACTTGTCCCTTTTCATTTTATCTTGCCTATCTCTAGCCTATAACTTTAAATCCATTTCTTGTTCTGCGTGAGCGCGGATGCCTTATTCTACCTGAGCGCGGATGCTTTGTTCTAGCTAGCGACGCACTCTCTCCTCAATGTCATGGGTGATGGATTCCATCTGCGCTATACTCACAATCAGTGGATGAGAAGACGAGGCTCAGGTCTTTTCCTTGACAATCTATGATAAATACCACAACCCAGGAATAGTCCCTTTTTGCATCCCCCCTTGCTGTATCAGCAACCATATGGATTTGAGATATAATATCCGGGGCAGATGCACCACTAAAGGATGATTCTTGAGTAAGAGGATAAAATACCTGTCTTATTTTCCCCTGAAAATCAAACAAGATGTTTAAAAAACAATCAGAGTTAAATTGGCAGTAGGATTAACATGCGATCAGCTAAAGTACCTTACTAGATTACATTACTTGGCAGCATGCTTAACTATGTTATTATGTTGAAGTTGATATAAAAGAATTTTTACATAATAGGAAATAGATGCATGACTTACCGAGAACTCTCTAGCGTCCTCGTCTACCTAAGTACCATTTTTCTCTTCGTTCTATAAGTATGTAGGTCTTGGTGTAAGTCGGATAAGTTGACCTTCGGTCCTTTCTTAGCCACCTGTAAATCAAATGATAAAGAACTATATTTCCATCATTTTGAGTTTGAATGACGTAAATAAATATAAATGAAACTGGTTTTACTCACCAAGTCCTTCAAGTGGCTTAAAAAGTTCTTTGAGACTCCACTATGTTTCCGCGGGCACCCCTTCTCTCAACACGGTGTTTCTTGTTTCTGGAAAATCGAGTCTTGAACGCAATTTACTCCCAAAAGATCTCGAGTCTAGTCTAGAAATCCGGATGGATCCATCTAAGCCTAACACTAGATTTTCTATAGTCTTCCATAATTCCAGTAAGCCTCATCCTGGTTAATTTTCTCCATCCGACCATGATGGCAGACTCGTGCACTGGATTCCATCTATAAAATTTCTGCAACAGTAAAAGTTAAGATACAAATATGAAAATAAATAGTGTTAACAAGCATATATATGAACTTTTTAAATAATGACATAAATAAACTTAAATCATTACCTGAAACTCCTCCCACCACAAGAGCATAACATCTTCAGGTACATAACCCAACCTATTGTAAAGACCTCGAAAACGCCGCAAAATAATACTCGTAATCGTCTGGGCTACGTCACTACTCTCCAAGTTACTGAATATGCAATATTCAAACTTATTAAATCCAACTTTTTAGATTTACAAAATAGGCATTTGAATGAAATCAATTTGTTACGGTAACATTCACTTATGATTGCAAGCTAGGGATGATGAGCACACGGGAGTCGGCGTCGCGCTCTGATGAGGAGTCGGTGGACTGGGATAGGGGGGAAGGACCTGGCGGCTGCATACCCGTCTGATATGTTGGAGCTGCCACCGATCCCTAAGCTGACTCATGTGTAGCTGGGGGTAGAAGGAGAAATCGACGCAACAACCTGTGCTGAATGTGCAGCCTGTAGCACAACAACCTGTGTTGAATGCACAGCCGGTGGCGCAGCAACCTGTGTTGAACGTGCAGGTTACAGCGCTGACGAAGTCGGTACGCTAGATCTGTTCTCGGAACCTTGTTTATTTTTTGATTGAAGCTTGATTGTCTTCTCGGAGGCATCCTTTAATCCATAATGTTACTATATATATTATTCTAGTTATGCATAGTTAGTTAGTTAATTTCCCTTCTAGTAAATATCTAACAGATATCCAGAAAATTCCCAAAATGTGGTATTCTTCATTTCTCTGCTACATTCTTCTTTTTCTACATGAATGTTATTACATCGCTAAACATTTTACAATACATAAGTTCAATTTCATTCCATACTAATACTATTATTCAAGGAGAAGTTATCAGATTGCAATATACAAAACGAGAAATTAGACATTAGAACCCACTAACCCATACTCTAACTAATGCAAAATCCAAATGAGTAAAAATAAATAAACATCCCAATTACGTAATCGACAAACAATCAAATTGAAAAAATTGCAACTACCAGAATCGAAAAAAATTCAAACTTACTTTATATATTGGGCGGTGAAGTAGGGATAGTGGCAAAATCAAATTGAGCACTGTGGCAGTCGGATTCAGCTGGTGGCGGCGGTGGAGGATGAAGAATTTTATGCGGTGGAGAATGGTGGTGGCGGGGAAAGTATTGTAAAGGAATTTTGTGACGGGAATGAAATGAAAAGGAATTTGGTTAAGTGTACGATATAACACTCATATATGTGGATGTCGTCGTTTTGCTATGACGGTCAGAAAGTCATCCCTACATGCCGCCACTTTGTGACCGTTCCAATGATCCGATCCGTCATATTCTTGATCAGACGGTGTTGTTTTCTTGCAAGCCCACAATATTCTACTCAAATTAGACACAAGAAACTCAAGGCAAGAGCACCTATCGTTAATGTAATATAGAGTGAGCAACCAAGGTATCGTATTTGCGAAGAAGGGTAAGTACCAGTAGTGACTTTTATTTTATTGTTTAGTTGACTAAAAATTTAAGAAGGTTTGTTACTTAACTAAATTAATCTACTTATAAGCTAAAACTAAGATTTAGAGTGTTTAAAAAGAAAAATTCAATTAGGAGATTGAATACTTGAACGGGTATCCCCCTAGATGTACTTATTTGTTTAGGAAGGGGTATTGTGAATTAGAAGTCTTAGGTGAACCTATAAAGGGATTTCCAAATAAACTTCACTCATTTCTCAATTTGTGAAGTTACTCTAGGATACATCAAGTTAGTATCTCTATTTACTCATTTTACCCCAAGAGTGCATTAAACCCAAAACCCCTAATTATCCAAACTCAAATTAGGAAGAATTGCTTAAGCCTATCTCTAGGTCAAAATTAATTCCCATTAAAAGTGAGTGTTCTAGTCAAGTAATTCAATTTTTCAATTAATTAAATGACCAACAAGATAGAAAAAGATAATTCACAAATAATTTCACTAATTAACTTCAATTCACAAAAACCCACAATTGTCAACACATAAATAACAGGATAGGGTTCAACCCATTCAAGTAGTTTACAAATTTAGCTACCCATATTCATGAAGGAAAACAATAAATTAAAAGAGAGAGAGGAAGAAATTCTCATTGCTAAGTAATCTTCTTCAAGCTTCTCTTCTTCTTTGAAATCCTCTTTCTTCCTTCAAGAAAAACCAAGTCTTGAGCCACACTTCAATTTCTTGCCAAGAATCTTCAATGAAACTTCAAACTTTTCTTTTAAATCTACCTCTAAATCTATCTCTAGAATTTAGGAAGTGTTTTTCTCTCCCAAAACTCTCTTGAAAAACCTAGGAGAATAATGTCTTCCTTTTTTTCTTCAAAGTGATGAGATATGCACAAGACAAAAGGGAAGGTGTAGATATTTTTAACACTTTCTTCTATTTGCATAAAAGACCCCTGAAGTTTTAGCTCTTTTACAGTCTAGTCCATGTACTTTCGGTCTTCTACATTTTGGTCAACATTTGGTGACTTTCATCTTCTTTCATCCAAGTATCTTCCAAGCTTTAATATCTTCCACCTAAACCAAAAGTAAGAGAAAATGGAGTATAAGTAGCATCTTCCCCATGCAAATATGAAATTATGAAACAAATTATACAAGTTAAAATATTGCTTTGAGAGCAAATATCAACTCCCCCACACTTAGATCTTTGCTTGTCCTCAAGCAAAGTACATATACGCCCAAAAACATAACTCATCAATGAAGCTCCTAGTCTAAAGGGAATAACCAAGCATTTTCAACATTCTCAATGAAAAATATTTTTCAACCATTATAAGCTCAACATGAGGTGCCATTTTTCCAAGAGATTTTTATTTTCCAAAAAGTGCTCAAGTGGTGTTAGAGATTCTCAATACCATCAACACATAATCACGCAAGTGAAGTTTCAAATCCAATGTATATATAAAAGTAGTCTCCATCATTTAACATGCAAGGGATTTCAAGTGTGTGTGTGAACCTAGACATAACAAGTATTCGAGAAGTTCACTCAAGACTCCTAATTATTGGTAAACGAACCATTGGGGCATCCACGGGCATATTACTTGTGTTCCTCTACAAGAATTATGTCACTAATTTATGCTTAGATTAGATAGGACTTTAAAGCTTATAACGTAGGCCAAGGTTTATGGTTTCCAAACGACGATAGGGATATGCAAATCTAATGAGAGTTGAGCAAGGAAAAGCTATACAAACATGTCAATCAAAATCACTAATCACTCCATAACTCATAAACTCACATTTCAACAAAACTTATGAGTTCCACAATATCCCAAATCTTCTTCTTTAGCGCACAAAAGGATACCCAAAACCATTCTGAAAGATCTCAACATCATCCCATGCTATGAACATTTACATAAAACATAAAGACTTTTACATTTTCTTTTTCTTTTTTTTCTTTTATTCTTTTTTTTTTTCACTTTTTTTTCAACATAAATCATAAATAAACACTTGAAACATATAAACATGAGAAGGATGTTGGTTATCAATATCTTTCTTTCTTTCATTCAATAATCCAAAAAAACACTTTCATGCCTTTCATTTTCCCTCAACTTTCTTCATGCTTCAAGACATTTCAATAAACCCAAAATCCACATAGATTGACAAATAAGATCAACTCTCCACTAATTAAGGGTTTTATAAAGTGACTATCAACAAGAAGTTCATTCATATGAATAAAGGTTTCAATGAGGTACTAGTGATATATTTAAGTGAAGGATGGGTAAATTTGGCTCTAACGGTTCAAAGAGATGCCATGACCCTCATTTCTAAGCACAAAAAAGCTTTGCCGAGGACTACAAGAAATATGTCTGGGATGGCCCAATGGTTCTTAACCTAAAAACATAGGAAAAATTAATCATACTCCTCAAATACAAGTAAGCTAGGTGTGGAAAAGAGGTGAAATAACATAAGCATGAAAAATGATAGCAACTAATTTGTTATATACACCGGATTCTCAACAAAACTTGAGCTTCTTATACAAAATAAACAAAGAGAACTCTACTATTTCTTGAGGTTTTTTTTTTTAGGACATAAAACTAAAAACGAAAAATTTAAAATAACAACAACACATACTAACAAATATTTAAAAATAATGAGTTTTTTTTAAGACATAAAACTAAAAACGAAACATTTAAAATGACTACAACAACACATACTAACAAATATTTAAAAATAAGGAAATAGAAATAAAGATGAAACATTTATATAAACAAACTCCCCACACTTAGGACAACATTGTCCTCAATATTGAGGCGACACTAACAAACACACGAGAAACCATAAAAATACCATAATAAGAAAGGCTAACAAATTTAAAGGAGAACATGAGTTAAAAGGAAACTCCCCTAGTTTGGTTGCCATCTCCCTCATCATCAAGTGTGTTGATTGTTATAAGCTCCTCCTTATTCAAATCACTTGCAATAATGACCGGAAGCTTAGAGCTTTCCTCTAGGAAGGCATACTCTAAGTCCTCCGGTAACATCTTAAGTTCAAAAGTAGGGGGTTCCTCAAGAGATGTCTTTATCTTTGTCAACTTCTCAAAATTCATCTTCTCAATTTTTGTCTTCAAAGGAATTGACTCGAGTACTTCCAAATGTGCCAACACTTCTTGAATTGATTGACTACCCTTTTTTGCTTCTTCACCTTGAATCAAGGTTATCTCCAAAGGGTCATCAATGTACATTTCCTTCCCATAGTTAGCAACCAAATCATCCACCACATCAATCATAAAGAAAGAATCATCATGATCAAGAGAATGCTTCAAAGACTCCGAAATCTTGAGAACTACTTCTTCATTATCTACCCTATGGATCAATTTTCCTTCATGAACATCTATTAGTGCCTTCGTGGTAGCAAGAAAAGGACGACCCAAGATCAAAGGAACATGTATATCCTCATCTATGTCAAGTATAACAAAATCCCCCGGAAAAATCAAATTTTCAACCTTTACCAAAACATCTTCAATAATCCCTCTAGGGTACTTGATAGATCTATCCACGAGTTGTATACTCATCCTAGTAGGCTTAGGTTCACGAAGGTCTAGCTTCTTGAACATTTTGTATGGCAACAAGTTAATGCTAGCTCCTAAGTCGGCTAAAGCATGTCTAAAGAAAAGACTACCAATATTACAAGGGATAGTAAAACTTCCCGGGTCCTTTAACTTTTGAGGTAGCTTCTCCTTGTTTTGGAGGATGGCGGAGCATTCTTCATTTAATGTGACGGTGGAAATATCCTCGAGCCTCTTCTTCTTGGAGAGAATGTCCTTGAGAAATTTAGCATATTTCGGCATTTGGGAAAGAGCTTCAACAAACGGTAAGTTGATATGCAATTGTTTAAAGAGCTCAAGAAACTTTCCATATTGTTCACCTTCCTTGTCGTTGAGAAGGCGCCCGGGATAAGGTACGGGAGGTTTGTAAATTGGTATCTCCTTTCTTGTGACTTCTTCCTTGGCCTTTTCTTTGATTTTCACCAATTCTTCTTCTTGATCATTCTCAAGATCCGCTATCATTTCTTTCTTCCTTTCTAGCACTTGAGGTCGTGGATCTTGAAGTTCCTTTCCACCTCTTAGAGTAATTGCATTAGCTTGTTCCCTTGGATTTGGCTCGGTATTACTAGGAAGAGATCCTTGAGCCCTCTCCGATACAAACTTGCCCAATTTGACTTTCCAAATTATGTATGGAGGCTTCTTGATTCTTGAACCTAGCTTCTTGATTTTTAAACTTAGTTTCTTGATCTTGAAAACGAGCTTCCGAAATAGAAAAAAACTTAGTCATGAGATCCTCCAAAGTAGGCTTGATGGGTACATGAGAAGATGATGAGGGTTGTGCTTGATAAGGTAATAGTTGTTGAGGCCGAAAGTTTGAATAAGCTTGAAAACCCATTGGCTTCATCCTTTGACTACCCCACGAGCAGTTGTTCTCGGTGATGTTCTCTATTAAATCTCTTAGCTCTTCCGGGGTTTTTGAGCTTGTTGATCCTCCACTTGAAGCATCAATGAGTTGTTTGGAAGAGTAGTTCAAACCCGCATGAAATGTTTGCATTTGAAGCCCAAGGTCTAGGCCATGATGAGGACACTTCCTTAGCAACTCCTTGTATCTCTCCCTTACTTCATATAAAATTTCCCCTTCTTGTTGTTGGAAGGAGAATATATCATTTCTAATCTTCGCGGTTCTAGCCGGTGGGAAGTGCTTGGCTAGGAATCTCTCGGCCAACTCATTCCAAGTGGTAATACAACCATTGGGTATTGACTTCAACCATGACTTAGCCCGGTTCCTTAAAGTGAAAGGAAATAATCTCAATCTTATTGCATCATCCGAAGCTCCATTAATCTTGAAAGTATCACAAACTTCAAGGAAGTTTGATATGTGAGCGTTCGGGTCTTCTTCGGGGAGCCCATCAAATTGTATCGAATTTTGAACCATTTGTATCACATTTGGCTTGATCTCAAAATTGTTAGCATCAACTCTTGGTCTAGTAATGCTTGACTCGGACCCGGTCAAGAAAGGTCTTGCATAATCACCCATGGTTCTTCTACCATTTCCACTCACATTCTCTTGTCTTTGAGCATTTCCTTGGTTATTCTCGTTCATTTGTTCATTCACATTATGAGGGGCTTCCATATTGTTATGTTGTTGAAGACCTTCCCCAAAAATATATACCCTCTCTTGTTGCCTTACCCTTATATTCCGGTGAAATGTCTTATCAATTTCGGGATCAATATCAAGTAACTCTTCTGGATGCTTTCGGGTCATGCAACACAAGAGTCGCCTTCAAGAAACCAAAACTAACAAAGTTTAATAACAAGAAATCCAAACAAATTCAAGATAACATAATCTAAAAGATGAGTATTAACAAATATACATAAAAACCAAATCAATAAAACTAGAGCTTTTCTAATATCACCCTTCCCCGGCAACGGCGCCAAAAACTTGTTGCACCTATCGTTAATGTAATATAGAGTGAGCAAACAAGGTATCATATTCGCGAAGAAGGTTAAGTACTAGTAGTGACTTTTATTTTATTGTTTAGTTGAGTAAAAATTTAAGAAGGTTTGTTACTTAACTAAATTAATCTACTTATAAGCTAAAACTAAGATTCAGAGTGTTTAGAGAGAAAATTCAATTAGGAGTTGAATACTTGAACGGGTATCCCCCTAGATATACTTATTTGTTTAGGAAGGGGTATTGTGAATTAGAAGTCTTAGGTGAACCTATAAAGGGATTTCCAAATAAACTTCACTCATTTCTCAATTTGTGAAGTTCCTACTCTAGAATTCATCAAGTTAGTATATCTATTTACTCAATTTTACCCCAAGAGTGCATTAAACCCAAAATCCTAATTATCCAAACTCAAATTAGGAAGAATTGCTTAAGCCCATCTCTACGTCAAAATTAATTCCCATTAAAAGTGAGTGTTCTAGTCAAGTAATTCAATTTCTCAATTAATTAAATGACCAACAAGATAGAAAAATATAATTCACAAATAATTTCACTAATTAACTTCAATTCACAAAAACCCACAATTGTCAACACATAAATAACATGCTAGGGTTCAACCCATTCAAGTAGTTTACAAATTTAGCTACCCATATTCATGAAGGAAAACAATAAATTAAAAGAGAGAGAGGAAGAAATTCTCATTGCTAAGTAATCTTCTTCAAGCTTCTCTTCTTCTTTGAAATCCTCTTTCTTCCTTCAAGAAAAACCAAGTCTTGAGCCACACTTCAATTTCTTGCCAAGAATCTTCAATGAAACTTCAAGCTTTTCTTTTAAATCTATCTCTAGAATTTAGGAAGTGTTTTTCTCTCCCAAAACTCTCTTGAAAAACCTAGGAGAATAATGTCTTCCTTTTTTCTTCAAAGTGATGAGATATGCACAAGACAAAAGGGAAGGTGTAGATATTTTTAACACTTTCTTCTATTTGCATAAAAGGCCCCTGAAGTTTTAGCTCTTTTACAGTCTAGTCCATGTACTTTCGGTCTTCTACATTTTGGTCCACATTTGGTGACTTTCATCCAAGTATCTTCCAAGCTTTAATATCTTCCACCTAAACCAAAAGTAAGAGAAAATGGAGAATAAGTAGCATCTTCCCCATGCAAATATGAAATTATGAAACAAATTATACAAGTTAAAATATTGCTTTGAGAGGAAATATCAGACGACGTCATTTTGACAAAGTAGTAGCAAAGGGTTCCCAAATTGACAACACTTTGCGACAATCTGATTATCCGAATATAATAATTTTCGAATATCAATTTGTATTTTTATTCACTTAATTTGGAATGATCAATATATATATATATATATATATATATATATATATATATATATAATATTAATTTCTTTGCTGAATAATATAATATATTCATCAATTTCAAGTTTTATTAACTTAATTTGAAATGTCCAACTATCTGTCGTCTAAACATACTTACCCTTATCTTTCATTAATTTAAGAAATCGAGTATTAAATGTATTTTTTCCAAACTCACACTTATCTTTCATTAATTTAGTCAACAACCATATTTCAATACACTATATTATATCGGTTATATAACTATATTATTCCGGTAATATATGTTAAAAACAATAAATATTTAAAGTTGTCGCTAAGTGATCGCAATTAGAGACCTCTTAGAGATCAAAATCTTTGAGACCACCATATGTAGTCGCAATAAAAACAATACTCCCTCCATTCCTCAATATAAGAGGTTTAGGACACTTTGAAAAAAAATTAAGGAACTCAAACAAATAGTAATCTTTCCACCACAATTTCAATAATACCCCTTCCTTCCTCCCTCTCTTTCACTTTTCCATTAAAAGATATGCTGAGGTTATAATTTGAATAAATTGTTGACATCTAATAAAAGACATGTAAATGACGATTAATTTGGATACATAAATATCTCCTAAACGACAATTAAATGGGAATTGGTGAGGGACTATCCAAGGGGCTGCCCTACTCAAATGATCCTTTAACCAAGCTACAAGGACCAATGACAATACAAAGGACAAGGAATGTCAAACAACTAATTGCATCATTGATCCGAGACATAAATACTAAAGAGGAAGCTAAACTTCAACTAGAAGATGATATCCAAGTCAACCTAATGCGGGACCATCTACGGGGCTGCCTCATGCTAAGCATCCCTTATCAAACATACAAGGTCCAATGACTAGACAAAGAGCAAGGAAAGTGAATCAAGCCATCTCTACATTGATCTGAGAGTTGAAGGCTAAAGAGGAAGCTAAATTAAATCTAGAAGATGATATTCAAGTTCAACTCTTAAGTTTACGAGACATTCAAATTGGCCCAAACAAGCAAAGTGGTTTATAGGGGCATTTTAGTCTTTTTTGTACATTAAAGTCCATTCTAGACTTTAATTATATTTTCAACTTTATTATTTACAATTATTAGCCATGTTGGCCGAATAAGAATAAATGCTAGCTAAATAATAGGACATGTTGTCCACGATGTTAGGTAGTGTTTTGTTTTAGGAAGTTTACTTAAGTTAGGATTTAAGAGTCCTACCTAAATTAGGACACTTCCTTTATTGTTTCTTGGAACCGAAATCTTCACTCTATTTAAGAGAGATTTCGGCCAACATAATACTTACGTTAAATATATTGATGTTTTGGTTTATTCCTTAAATACTTGTGTTTGAACTTCTTATAGAATTCATTTATTCTTGAGTTACCGTATCAACAAGATAGTTTCGCTTGTTGTGGTGTTTCAGCCCCCATTGATAATTAGCCATCTTTAGGGTTGCGTTGATTATATTCCCCTTGGAAACTAGTTCGAGATAGAGAAAGATGCGTTTTAAACCTTTTAGTGTCGAATCTTGATAATCTTTTTCACGGTTCTGCATCAAATGGTATAAGAGCAAAAGGTTTATCTCTATCTTGGTGTATCTTTACTTCTTTCTTTAAAAACAATTTCTTGTTTGCTTGAAATTGACCACAAAAAAAAAACAAAAAAAAAAGCCTTGAAGTAATGAAATTGGCAGCCGTGAACATTTTTATTTAATAGACAAGGAGCAATCCAACAACAAACTTCTTGGTTCATAAGAACATTCAAGAATTGTCTCTTGTTCCCCCTTCTTCTTGAAGTTGCCCTGCACATTCCCATAAATCAAGGGTTGGAGCATCTTCAAGCCTGGGTTCTAGATACCGTGCGGGCAAGAAAAGGGTAAGTCTTTGAGAAAAGAAAGAAAAAGAAATCTAGAAATCAACTTTCAAGAAAATCAAGAAGCGTAAAGATTCAATTTTTGTTTAAAGACTACTCTTGTATTTCTTTCTTAACTTTTCGTTTAGGTCAAGATAGGAATTTTTTCCTTTATTTTTTAGCTTTGTCTCAACGCAACAAGTTAGGAACCCTTATTTAATCTAGAGTTGAAGTTCTTGGCAAGTATTGTTGGAATAAAAAGAGAATTTTGTTTATAACTAACGGTCTGAGTGTTTCTTTTTCAAGATTAAAATTTCTTTTCATGAAGGTTCATCGCAGCAAGATGCCATTTTAGGTGAGAAAAAATTGTTCATGGATTCAATGCAACAAAGCATGAAGAGAATGATGCTAAACATGGATGACATTCAAGAAAGATTGGGAGTACTTGAAATTCAAAAGAAATTTGAAAAAGGAAAAGCCGTGGATGTTGGAGAGGATGATGGGGAATCACACGAATCTAATGAGCCTTTGAGAGACAATTTACGGCAAAGATTGGATTTTAATCCAAACCAACTGAGAGCTCCTTTAAGAATGGAGGATAATCTTGCATATGAACTGAGATTGGGACATCAAACTCAAAGGTACGATAATAATCTTGGTGCAATCATGACAAAGATCCCATCTTTCCAAGGTACAAACGATTATGAATTATTTTTAGATTGGATTCGTAAAGTTTACCATGTTTTTGCCGTTCACAATTATTCCGACGAAAAGAAAGTTAAATTGGCAGCCATGGAGTTTGGAGAATATGCATCAATTTGGTGGGATAAAGAGGTCGATACAAGGAGAAAGATTGGGCAAAGGCAAATTGATACTTGGGATGAGATGAAAGCGGTCTTGAATCGGAGATTTGTTCCTCAAAGTTACACTAGAGAGATATATATATATATATATATATATATATATAGGGAGTGAGAGGTTGTTTCGAGCACAACTCCCACGTCCTATCCACCTCTTTTGGCAATGGGAGTCTATAACTCCCATGTCCTCTAGACTTCTACTGGTAGTGGGAGTCTTTATCGGATAATAACTCCCACGTAATCCCAGCTATACCGAAAATACCCCTTATCTCTAATTCGAATAATAACGCTTTATTATTCTCAGAAAAATGAATGTCAGATACAATGAACCTAGACACATTCTAGATTCAATGAATCTGGACATGAAGCTCGTTAGCTCGTCTATGCGTGTGACCATGTAGGTTCATATCACAATAGCAATGAAAACACACTTAGTAGTAGTGCGAGTTCATAAATCACAAGCGGTCCCTAGCAGGACATTGTGACTACCCAAAATGAATGAATATACAACGGAACCTAATATCAATCTACTATTTAATCCCTTTGTCTCGCGATATCCTAATTAAGCATAAGGCATGGTAGTCGTCACCCTTACTAATAGTATTTGATAATCACTTTATCAAATATATATATTTGAGCACGACCATGCATTTAAACAGTTTTTCCCTATCGAGGGGCCCATGGATATCTCTCTCCAATAAGAGAGGGACAAATTCCTTACAATGCCTCTCACATTCAAGCCATGATAGGACACTACATTCGATCATCAGTCGTATTGATTACTCGATTAAAAGCAACGTACGACTGAGTCAAAACGTGGCTCCATTCATGCTAGAATCAATGGAGACATAAGGTCTAAGGATTCTAAAATAGTATTGAGGAAGTAATACTTATGACTAAGGACCATGAAGTATTACATCTATAACGGATCACGTCCGATACGATATATCTCAATATATTGCATCTATGATATGATTTGTATTCATTACAAATGATTAGTAAAACATAATCATCAATCAAACATCATACTAGTTTTATTTCATTGTAAAGTAGATTACATAAAACTAGGGACAACTAGAAATGTAATTACATAAGCAAATGAGTTTTACTATCAAATCACGCATTTGATGTTCATAAGCAAAATTAACTATTCAGATGAAATGCTCAAAAAGATATAAAACATACAACATAATATAATGGTCTTTGGGCACTACTAACAGTTGCCTCCAATTAGAGGAATCGAGCATCAAATCGACTTCATCCCAGGATCTAGCCTCCCAAACCGTGCGACATATAGAGCAAATCCGGATAAAACTCAAGAAATTCACTGGCAAGTTGATTTACTTCTTGAGAAGGAGCAGGCAAGAGAATCTTTAATTCCTTGTGCTAGTCCGGTTATTTTGGTTCTTAAGAAAGAAGGGACTTTCAGATTATGTACGGATTATCGCAATATTAATAAAATAACTATTAAATATAGACATCTGATACCTCGCTTAGATGATATGCTAGATGAGTTAAGTGGTGCTTTAATTTTTTTCTAGAATTGATTTAACTCAAGACTATCACCAAATTAGAATGAAAGAAGGTGATGAATGGAAAACCCCTTTTATGACTTAATATGGATTACATGATTGGATTGTTATGCCTTTTGGTCTTACAAATGAACCTAGTACTTTCATGAGATTAATGAACTACATATTTCGGCATTGCTTTGGAAAATTTGTTGTAGTTTATTTTGATGGCATACTTTTGAACCCCTGCACATTTGCACAAATGTGAGATCCACAACCGGTATCTAATACCCATGAAGTAGGAGCAGACATGTTAATTTCAATAACATAAATACCTGGAGAGACAGTCAAACTGGCCTTTCCCTTTTTCTTCTCTTATAAATAGAGCTTGCAGTTCCGTTTCCAATGACCTGGTTCATTGCAATGGAAGCAAACTCCCTCCTTTGGTGCCTTGGCTTTGGGCTGGGGCTGGGGCTTGGGCTTGGGCTTGTCATTGCCTTTGCCTTTGCCTCTCTTGGCCATGGGCTTTCCCTTGCCTTTCTTCTTGAAATTCCCTTTTTGAACCATTAAGACTTCAGGGGTCTTCTTAATGTTCAATTCAGCCTGCTTGAGCATCCCGTGTATTTCATGTATGGTCTTCTCTATGGCATGCATGTTGAAGTTCATAACGAATTGGTCATACTCCGGTGGGAGTGAGCCCAAGATCATATCTGTGGCCATATCATGACCTACGGTAGCTCCAAGCTTTTCAAGTTGGTCAAAATAGCCCCTTCATCTTCAGAACATGTGCACTTACAGAGGTGCCAGGGGCCATTTTGCAACTATTTAACGCCTTAGTTGTGAGGAATCTTTCATGACGAGCTTGCTCTTGGAACATTTCCTTGAGCTGGCCTATCATCTGGAAAGCCTCAACTCCTTCAAACTGTTTTTGAAGGTCAGTGCTCATTGTGACTAACATGAGACAAGTCACATCGTTGGAGTCATCGAAATGCTTCTTCCAAGCATCTCTTTCAGCTCTAGGGGCGTTGTTTGCAGGCTGTTCAGGAATGTCTGTATCAAGAACGTACAAATTTCTTTCCAGCTTAAGGACAATCCTTAAGTTGCGGGCCCAATCAAGGAAATTGGTCCCGCTTAGTTTTTCCTTCTCAAGGACAGATCGCAATGAATTGTGTGATGTATTGGTTGCCATTATCTACATTAAGTTAATTGCAAAGTTATTAGTTTTTTAGCAAAAATATTTTCCACAATTTCAACACTTGATAATTAGTGGGGAAAACCATTTTACAATAGTTATAGGAAAGCTTTGACTTAACACCCATAATTAAGGTAAAATCATCTAATGGGAGTGACATCTATATGTCCCGACTTTTTCCCATTTTATGCCCTAGGCCCAAAACTATTTTGATGGCTTAGCTAAGTTGAACCATGTCTAAGCTTATGGAAATCACTATTTTCCCATCTCTCTTTGCTTAGATAACCACTTGTCTGTTGCTTTGGCAAGCAGACAAAATGATGATCCAAACTCAATAAGTGCTTAGATTATGGTAGGCATTTTAAGACTTAGTTAAAACGTTCGGTTTGAATAAGACAATAAAACGGGTAATACATTCATACAAGCATCTCATGCAGTATATAAAGCATAATAATTAGACGTGAGATAGCATGGCCTAATCCTATGATGACTCCCACGAGCCTTGTGGGAGCGAGGGTCAATCTAAGTCGATGATCCATCTCATGGATAAAGTCTTCGATCCAGCTGACCTCCGACCTTGTTACATATTTTCATGGGCATACCCAGCCTTCAATGTAAAGCAGAAAAGCTAATCTAATAAAGCGATTATAATTTTACAACATTGAAAACGGCTCGCAGGCCGTATTATAAAAGTACAACCAAAATATGTAAAACAAGGGGTATAGTAGGTCATGCTATTCACCATGCTAAAATCACATAAAGCACAATGAAATTAACCACGAGTACATACACAAAGTCTTAATTCGGGGGGAACGACGAATTGGGGCGACGCAGACGGCGGTCCCGCTAGCCGGTTAGCGCCCCTGGAAGGAAAATCTGATTCTACATCAGCTCATCGAATGAGTTTTTCCTCCCAGATTTACCCTTCAATTGCCTTACTTACATAATCGGATTATGTATTGGTTAATCGGATTAACAGAAACAGTTTATGCGCAATAACAGAATTTAATCAATTAATTTCAGATTCACAGAAACGGTTTATGCAGAATCAATATTCACTGAAACATTTTATGCCAAATAATTGAATTAAATACACAGAACTGAATCATGCTTACGCAGTTCATGCATAATCAAAACCCGAAAACAGTTTATATCATAACAGTTCATATAACCGTATAAGCATGATTAAACCGAGAGCAATTTATGCATATATCACATATATTTATCAAAAGATACATTCTTTAAACGCATTTAAACAGTTTATGCATCTTTCATGATCAAAGAAACGATTTTTCTGTTTTCAAACATACACATATCAAATCGGAATTGATAGTCTTACTGTTTGATGAACAATATCGAATTCGAGTCGTATGAGCAAGGCTCTGATACCACTGAAGGGATTCATGGGCGGAAACTCGTTCCAAACACCCATGAGTCCTCCCCTGAAGGATCCGCTCATATGAATCAATTTGAAAAACAGCAATAAAGAACTTACTTTTGCGGATTCAAGAAGCTACTTCTTGAATGGAAGATCACGTTTCTTGGATTCTTTGCTGTCACCAGTGGAATTCCCTTTGGGGAATGTCCCTCTACCGGTATCCACGCGACGAAACGGGCAGTGATTGCTAGCTCTTCGTCTTTCTAAAATTCGGGGATCAGAGAGAAAAGGGAGAGGAAAGAATAGAAAACGGTTTTCTGATTCTATATGGTATTTCGGCTGAAAACCTTAATTTTCTAGGTTTCGGCTAAGAGATATTATATAGAGTGTGAGAGTTTGTTACAAGAACAATTCCCACCTCTACTCAACTTCTCTCGGCAGTGGGAGTCTCAGAATCCCACGTTCCCTAGACTTTCGCTGGTAGTGGGAGTCCTTATCGGATAATAACTCCCACGTAATCCCAGCTATAGGTAAAATACCGAAATTGCCCCTATCTCTAATTCGAATAATAAACACTTTATTATTTTTAGAAAGACAAATGTCAGATACAATGAAACTAGACACTTTCTGGATTCATTGAATCTGGACATGAAGCTTGTTAGCTCGTCTATGCGTGTGACCCTGTAGGTTCATATCACAATGGCAATGAAAATACACATAGTATTAGTGTGAGTTCATAAATCACAAGCGGCCCTAGCAGGGCATTGTGACTACCCAAAGTGAATGAATTTACAACGGAACCTAATGTCAATCCACTATTTAATCCCTTTGTCTCGCGATATCCTTATTAAGCATAAGGCATGGTGGTCGTCACCCTTATTAAGCTTAATTGTATTTATGCTCGATCTCCAGGTAGACTGTTTCGACAAATAGCATTTGATAACCACTTTATCAAATACATTTGAGCACGGCCATGCATTTAAACAATCTTTCCCTATCGAGGGGCCCATGGATATCTCTCTCTAATAATAGAGAGGGACAAATTCCTTACAATGTCTCTCACATTCAAGCTATGATAGGACACTACATCCGATCATCAGTCGTATTGATTACTCTGTTACAAGTAACGTTCGACTGAGTCAAAAGCGTGGCTCCATTCATACTAGAATCAATGAAGACATAAGGTCTAAGGATTCTAAAATAGTATTGAGGAAGTAATGCTTATGACTTAAGACCATGAAGTATTACTTCTCGACGGATCACGTCCAATACAATGTATCCCTATATATATTGCATCTATGATGTGATTTGTATTCATTACACATGATCAGTAAAACAAGATCATCAATCAACAATCATACTAGTTTTATTTCATAGTAATTAAGCATTACAAAAAAACTAGGGACTCCTAGAATAGTAATTACATAAGCTAATGAGTTTTACTATCAAATCACACATTTGATAATCAAAAGCAAAATTAACTATTCAATTACATGCTCAAAAGATAATAAAATGCACAACATGTGCTAATGGTCCTAGGGCACTACTAACAGACTCCTCTCGACATTTGAATTTGTCAAGGTAGTAGAGTTTAATCAAATTGAAGATATGACACGAGAATCTCCTTCAACTATCATCAGAACCGCATGGGCTTTGATTCGTAGAAAGCTTACATTAGTTCAAGCGCCGCTTGTTTTTCTATTTTTTTTTAAATATTATTTTGTATGATAATTATATCATTTTCGTTTGTGTTTAATTATCATTTTATTGTTTAATTTTTTATTCGAGTTCTTCTATTGTTTTGATTTTTTCATAAATAAAATTGCATAAAGAAATAGATCATGTTTCCAAAATAAGTTTTTTCTCCTTACAAAATAAATATTTAGGTATACAAAAAAGTTTTCAACAAATACCTGAATATAAACAAATAGTAGTTATACAAAAAAAAATATTTGGACGCAGACTCTTCAAGTCTTCAACGCCAAACTTCAATAATTTTCCCCGCCATCCTCTGCAAAAAAGAAAGAAACGTAGATAGTAAATAGAAAACTTGAATGAGATATACATTCAAATAGAAAATAAGATAGTTGTGAAAATAATTTTCAAATACTAAAACATGCGAAATACATATTCAAAATCGATTAAAATAGGCGATCTAGGTACCAAGTGAATTAAATGATAATCAATTCTTTTTCAAAACTACAACCTCGAAGATGACGTGGAACCTGCGATTTCAGCAAATTCTTGTATTTTTGCTCAGTCATTCCCGTCTCAAATCTCCTTGTTTAATATATTAAGAAATTAAGGAATAGCACGAAAAGTTATATAGGTTTCGTCTAAATTTTCAACCTTAATTCAATTTTTTCCCCAAATCATAAAATACAAGCATAGTATCTTAGGAACCAAAATTTACTCAAAAAGTCCAACGAAGTAATCGATCGAAGGCAATAAACGAATCTATAATGAACAAATTAAAAATAATTTACAAATCTACGATTGAAGAAAATGAGGTCTAAAATAGTTTGAACAAATTAAAATTAATTAACATATTAAAATTAGAAATTCATATATACTTACCACCCTAGCCATCCGACCAATCTCTCCGGCCGGGAGAGGGAGGGCGGTGACGGTGGATGGGAACTGCCCACTCCCCTCGGCCCAAATCAATCCCTTCTGGCTTGTGCCCGTGTTCAATAACGGGATGGGACAGGGGCAGCAGGGGTGACAGGGAGTCGGCGACAGAAGGGCCGACGGTGGGAATAGGGGAGAGAGAGGGAGAGAGAGAGATTCATCAGATGGAGAAGGAAGGGGACAAATAGATTGACATAGATGAGAGGGAGATTGAGATGGTGAGGGAAGTGGTGGAGTTGGCGGAGATTACTACGGGGGAGAGGGAGATGACCATGGTGTAGAGAGAGATGACAGTGATGGTGTTAGTGACGGAATTGGTGGAGTGTCATGTGAAGAAGTTGGGGTTGTGGGATATGAAGGAGTGGAGGGATACTCACGCGACGGATATTGCCGGAACGGAGAAGACTATGAAGGAGAATGAGTTCTCTCGAAAGGATTCATGTTGAGGGTGATATGTTAGGGAATTTTGTGTGGATGAAACAGAGCATTATGAGGAAGAAGAGGATCGCAACAGTATGTACAGTCTCAGTTTGCGACAGCTCAGTGGTCTAAAAAAGTTTGCCATTTTTTTACGGGAATAAAAAAAGGCGCCCTTTCTGAGGCGACTTTTGATTGACATGTGTTTTCGATGCGACTTTTGATTGACATGGGTTACCGAAGAAGTTGTTGAATGGAGGTTTCTCAGCCCGTTTCCTCCTTTCATACCCGTGCTTACATACACAATAGGGCCACATGTGGATGCCTACAATAAAGATGGATGTCGGCACGACATAGTTCGAGGGCGAGCGGGTGGAGAAAAGTAAAAAATTTCATTCTCCGACCATCCATTTCAAGATGCTGGCTTTTATCCAAGAAAATTGAGGAAGCATCTTGACTATGTTTGGGTGAACGGGAAATGTATATTTAGAATCCCTCCAGTGTAGATTTTTTAGGTTTAATTTTGTTATTTCAGTGTATTCTTTTTTTTTATATATATAGTTTGTTTGCATTATTTTAAAATATGTAAAAAGTAATCAAACATATGTACTGGTTATTTTTGTTAATTAAATGAATTTCATTTTATAATGTTTGTTTATTATTTTATAATTTTGTAATATTTACGATTATTTATTTAATTTAAAATTTATAGAAAATATAAAACGAAGTGTTTCAAATTTTGGAAATTAAGGGTTGCTAACAGCAAAACGACGCCATTTAGTTAATAAATTTGGTTGTGGAAAATTGGTGTGCAAATTGCGACGAATTTGCGATCACTTATATATTTATAATATCAATTTAATGGTTGTTGAAAAATTAAAAAAGATGTAGTTCTCTTAATAAAAATATGTGGTCGCAAAGTGGTGGCGGGTTGCAACAAAATAACCACCACCTTCATATTTTCAATTTCGTATTTTTTTTAATAAACCAAGTGGCCGCAACGTTGTCGCAATTTGCCGCCAATTTGCGGACCGTTTATTAACCACCATGTACATTAAAAAAGCATTAAATTAATATATATATATATATATATATATATATATATATATATATATATATATATATATGGTCGCTACATGGTCACAATCGGCCACGTTCGTTGCGATTTAATTTTTTTTTAAATAATCGTTGCTCGTAACGAACGTGGTGTTAAGTATATATATATATATATATATATTGTCGCTCAGTGGTCGCAACTTGCCACCACTCAGCGACCACTTTGTTATTTGGATTGAGTTAGTGAGTGGCGCCAAATGTGGCGACCATGTTGGAACCACTAGTTTAGTGGTCACAAAATGTGGCCAAATGAGCTTAATTGAGCGACCAATTATTTTCGTTCGCAAATTGTGGTCGCTATTCGCAGCGTTTCTAGTAGTGATGTCTAAGAGGAATAAGGTCATGTGTTACGAACTTGTTTGCTCACTTATTGAACGATCTTGTCTGCAAGTAGAATTTGATAGTCTTCTTACCTCTTTCATGAATAGAGAAAGAAAATGAGAGTATGCTCTTATTCATTGAGGCTTTATGAAATACCCGACAAGGTTCACCTAGGGGGTGAATTAGGTTCTAAAACATTTTAGCTTTTATAAACTTCTTTGCCTTAAGTGATCACCTTAACAACAAGTATGTTGAATAAGCATGCAAATTTTTATGGCAACTTAGATGACTTAGGTGTTATATGCAACACATAAAAACACAAGACCTATGAATATGATCAAGTAAAGTCTACGTCAATTGTCTTATATGCAAAACTTGTAAGATTGAACACCATAAGTTGTATGGCCAAAGCCAAGTAGAGACAAGACAAGCGATATATAGAGCAAAAAACCATGTTTTAGTTTAACAACTCTTAAACACATAAGTTCATGTAATTATGTAAACAAGATAAAAAATTCATTAAATATAAAGTAAAGAGGTTAGGGATAAAGAAAAATAACACAAGGAATTATAGTTGTTCTATCACAAAGAACTACATCCACTACTACCTTAGGACACACCTAAGGATTTCAATACTTCACTAATGAAGTTCCCTTCATAACAAATGCATGGTGAGATCAACCTTTTACAATTCCCTCACCAATTAGGACTTTTTCTTCACAATGAAGACTCCTGACGAGGGACCAACCAAGGGGCTGCCCTACTCAAAGGATCCCTTATACAAACTACAAGGACCAATAACACGACTTAGGGCAAGGAAGGTGAATCGCCTTATTGCATCATTGACCCGAGTTCTAAAGTACAAAGATGACGCTAAGTTACATCTAAAAACGTTGTACAAGTCAACCTCTTAAGTTTATCAAGTGTACAATTCGGCCCTATCAAGCAAAGTGGCTAAGAAGGGCATTTTAGTAATCTTGCAAGATGATGAGGGAATGGACAGCTTTGCGATAGTTTGGTATAATGGTCTTAACTTTCGATCTAGGTATCCAATGGAGTTGATTCACGTTGCATATGAAAGATAAGAGGCTTTTCTACATTCATGAAGATCACAATATCAAATTCTGCCGTCTTGGTGTCCGAAATCATCGTGCAAGTTGTTACAACAAGCTGTCCAGAGATAGTGTTTTATTTGGTTAGCATGTTTGTTATTGAAGAGTCCTAATCCTTCAAGGACTCTTCCTTTGGCTCAATTGAGCCGTAATCCTACTCTATTTAAGAGGGATTTCAGCCACCATTGTAAGATACGTTAGATATATGATATTTGGTAAGGTTATTCCTTAGATACTTGTGAATTGAACTTCTTTATATAATTCATTCATCATTGAGTTACTGAATCAACAAGTTAGTTTCACTTGTTGTGGTGTTTCAGCCTCCATCGATACTTAGCCTTCTTTCGAGTTGCGTTGAGTATATTCCCATTGAAACTAGTTCAAGTTAGAGAAATATTCGTTTTAAACCTTTTAGTGTCGAATCTTGATAGTTGTTATCTCGGTTCTTCATCAAGTGGTGTCAGAGCAAAAGGTTTATCTCTCTCTTGGTATATCTTTACCACTTTCTTTAAACTTTTCTTGTTTGCTTGAATTGACAAAAAGGAAAAAGAAAAAAGCATACGGCTTTAAATAGAAAAAGCAGCCGAAATTATTAGACACAAGTGAACAATTCAAAAGGCAAACTTCTTGATTCCTAGTGCTTCGAGCCTCGTTTCAAGAATTGGTTTTTGTTCACCCCTTGTTCTTGCTTTGCCGTGCACATTCCCAAACATCAAGAATTGTAGCATCTTGAAATCTGAATTCTTTGATACCGTGCAGCCAAGAAAATGGTAAGTCTACAAGAAAATAAAGAAAAACAAGTCAAGAACAAGTTTCAAGAAAATCAAGAATCGTAAAGATTGAGTTAGGATTTAAAGATTGCTCTTTTATTCTTTCTTTACCTTTTCGTGTAGGTTAAGATGGGAATTTTTAACATTATTTTTCAGCTTTGTCTCAACGCAACAAGTTAGGAACCTTTAATTCATCTAGAGTTGAAGTTCTTTTAAGAGTATTGTTGGAATAAAGAGTGATTTTTTTTTCTATCTAACAGTTTGTGTGTTTCTTGAAAGTATAACATGTCTCAAAAGATTTTTGCTACTGTTTTTCCGAGCCAACATAAGGAAAAAGAGGTTCAAAGGGTGACAAAATCAGCCACGACTTCAATAGGGGTTGCAGTGACATCTTCTACAATCGGTCCATCAAATTCGACTCCTAATCTTGATGTAGAATGCTTTAATTGTAGCGAAAAGGGGCATATTGATCGGGACTGCCCAAACAAAAGTGTTATGATCATATTGGATGATGGAACGTGGGTTAGTGATGATGAACCCGAAGGGGCTGATTTGGAGGAAGAAATCGATACCTTGGAAGAACTTCCGGAAGATGGAAATTACTTTTTGGTTACGATGAATCTTCTTCATTCACAACCATTGGATGATGTTCATCAACAAAGAAGCAACCTATTCCAAACAAAGTGCAACGTTAAAGGCAATCTTTGTTTATTAATTATTGATAATGGGAGTTGTACTAACGTTTGCTCTTATGATATGGTTACCGTGCTTGATTTACCTTGTAAGGCACATCCTATGCATTATAAACCCTCTTGGTTGAATAATAGTGGTGAAATCAAGGTGGATAAGCAAGTGGAGATTGAGTTTGGAAATGGAAGGTTCAAAGATAAGGTTCTATGTGATGTGGTTCCAATGACTGCAAGTCACATTATATTAGGAAGACCATGACAATATGATAGATATGCGGATCATATTGGGAGAAATAATGTGCACCAAGTTACTATGGATAATATTCGTTATAATTTAAATCCTTTAACACCTAGTCAAGCTTGTGAGGTACATAAAAAAATGAACGAAAATAGAGGAAAAAAATGAGAGTTAGTTGAAAAAGAAGAGTGATCCTGCCCATGATGTAAAATCTGAGGTAAAAAGTAAAGAAAAAGCCAAGCCTAATGTGATACAAAAGGCAAGTGATCTAAAAGTGAGAAAAGAGTGTTTGTCCATAAATCCGAGAAAGGTAGATAGAGCAATTCGAGCAAAACAAGTAATTGTTTTGTTAGTTTTCAAAGGAGCCGAAAGGTCCTTTTCTACTAACACTTTTTCTTTTGATATAACTTCTTCTTCTCTACCTAGTCTTGTTATTGATCTTTTTTCAGGAATTTCAAGGATTATTCCTTAAGGAGTTGCCGAGAGGGTTGCCTCCAATTAGAGGAATGGAGCATCAAGTCGACTTCATCCCAGGATCTAGCCTTCAAAATCGTGAAAGATATAAACCAAATCCGGATGAAAATCGAGAAATTCAAAGGCAAGTTAATTTACTTCTTGAGAAGGGGATGGTAAGAAAATCTTTAAGTCCTTGTGCTAGTCCGGTAATTTTTGTACCCAAGAAAGAAGGGACTTTTATATTATGTACAGATTGTCGCGATATTAATAAGATAAATATTAAGTTATACCTCCAATACCTCGCTTTGATAATATACTTGTTTATAGTAAAAACACAGAGAATGATTTTGAGCATCTTAGGGCTGTTTTTACTATTCTAGAGGACCAAACTTTGTATGCTAAGCTTGAAAAGTATGTTTCTTACACTAATTCTGTTAACCTTCTTGGATACATTTGTGAGTTCTCAAGGTATTAAAGTTGAACCATCAAAACTTAAGGTAATTGTGGAAGGGCCGAGACCAACTAGTGCAAGTCAAGTTCGTTCATTCTATGGGTTGGCAAGCATTTATAGGCGTTTTGTTCGTGATTTTAGCACGATTGCTGCCCCGTTAAATGAAATTGTGAAGAAAGATATCCCATTATTTGGGGCAGCCGCAAGAAAATATCCTTGAAAGGTGAGTATGGTGTACATTCTACGTTTAATGTTTCTAACTTGTCCCCTTTTGATTTTGATTCAGGTTATGTTGCTGATGATGACAATGATTCGAGGACGAATCATGTTTTTCAAGGGGGAGGTGATGATTAGGAACCATCCAAGGGGCTGCCCTACTCAAAGGATCCCTTATACAAATTACAAGGACCAATGACGGTTTAGGGCAAGAAAGGTGAATCACCTTATTACATCATTGATCCGAGTTCTAAAGTACAAAGAGGACGCTAAGTTACATCTAGAAATGTTGTACAAGTCAACCTCTTAAGTTTTAGTGTACAATTTGTCCCTATCAAGCAAAGTGGTTGAGAAGGGCATTTTAGTAATCTTGCTAGATTATGAGGGAATGGACAGCTTTGCGACAGTTTCGTATAAAGGTCGTAAATTTCGATTTGGGTATCCAATGGAGCTGATTCAAGTTGCATATGAAAGATAAGAGGCAGATCTACAACTTTCATGAGATCACAAGATCAGATTCTACCATCTTTGTGTCCGAAATCGTCGTGCAAGTTGATACAACAAGTTGTCCAAGTTTTGATCGAATTTATATCTTGTTGTCCAAGTTTAAATAATATTAATTAGGGAATTTTATCTTTATTAACTTTTATTAATTGTCCATTATCTTAGATAGTGTTTTAGTTGGTTAGCAAGTTTGTTATTGAAGAGTCCTAATCCTTCAAGGACTTTTCCTTTTGGTTCAATTGAGCTAAAATCCTACTCTATTTAAGAGGGATTTCGGCCACCATTGTAATTACGTTAGATATATGATATTTGGCAAGGTTATTCTTTAGATACTTGTGAATTGAACTTATTTATAGAATTCATTCATATTTGAGTTATTGTATCAACAAGTTAGTTTCACTTGTTGTGGTGTTTCAGCCTCCATCGATACTTAGCCTTCTTTAGAGTTGCGTTGAGTATATTCCCATTGAAATTAGTTCAAGTTAGAAAAAGATCCGTTTTAAACCTTTTAGTGTAGAATCTTGATACTTGTTATCTCGGTTCTTCATCAACTCCACTCACAAAGAGTGGTTTTTCTAGTTCACAAAGAACTAAGCTCACAAAGAGCCAATCTCACCAATGAGATACACTTTCCTCACAAAGAGGACTTAGCTCACAAAGAGCCTCACTTGCCTTACAAAGAGGACTTATCTCACAAAGAGCTTTTCTAGCTCACAAAGAATTAGTTCCCACAAAGAGAATGGTGACTAGTCTCTTTCAAATGAGACTTTAGAATTTAGCTTACATAAAAAATCCCTCAATTTGATTGGATATACAAATGAAATCTCTATTCAAGTTTGAGAATATAAGAGAATAGATATGTTTAAGCTCAACTCAAAATGATATATTTTCATGAATGATTTGAAGATTAAGCTCAAGAAAGTGCTTGTTTGCTTGTTTATGAAGTGTATAGCTATTCTCTCTTATGGCTTGGTTGGTTATGAAACATCAGCTTTAGAAGCTTTATATATGGCCAAAATACACAAGCAAAATGAGGTACAACGGCTATATTTTTTACCTAGATTTGACAGTTTCGGTCGACCGGACTAAGAAGTAGGTCGTCCAAAGTGCCCCCGAAGTAAAGGTTAAAAGGCCTCTGAACATATCTCGGTCGACCGCAAGATGGGGTCCGGTTGTTAGTAGTGCACTAGGACCATTAAAATATGTTGTACGTTTTATATATTTTTAAGCATGTCATTTGAATAATTAATTTTTCTTTTGAACATCAAATGCGTGAATTGATTGTAAAACTCATTAGCTTATGCAATTACTGTTAGTAGTGTGCCCTATGACCATTAGCATATGTTTTACGTTTTATATATTTTGAGCATGTCATCTGAATAGTCAATTTTTCTTTTGAATATCAAATATGTGATTTGATAGTTATACTCATTAGCTTATGCAATTACTATTCTGATTGTCCCTAGTTTTATGTAATGTTCTTTACGATGAAATAAAACTAGTATGATGTTTGATTGAGGATTATGTTTTAACAGTCTATTTGGAGATCGAGCATAAATACAATTAAGTTTTATAAAGGTGACAACTACCATTCCTTATGCTTAATTTGGATATCGTGAGACAAATGGATTAAATAGTGGATTCATTCACTCTGGGTAGTCACAATGTCCTACTAGAGACCGCTTGTAATTTATGAACGCATACTACTACTAATTGTGTTTTCATTGCCGTTGTAATATGAACCTATAGGGTCACACGCATAGACGAGTTAATGAGCTTCATGAACAGATTCAATGAATCTAGAATGTGTCTAAGTTCATTGTATTTGGAATTTATTTTTCTGAGAATAATAAAATGTTATTATTCGAATTAGAGATTAAGGATGGGGGTAGTTTTGGTATTTGGTTTTCGTTGGGATTACATGGGAGTTATTATACGATAAAACTCCCACTATCAGGAGAGGTTGGAATCACATGGGAGTTGGCTTTCAGAAACAACTCTCACGCCTATATAATGATGAGGAACCGTGAGGTTCGACTTAAGTTTGACCCCGGTCTTTCTTCAATTCTCGAACTACTTTCTAAGGGAATTTAATCAACGCAACACTAAGGATTGCTAATTAACAATGGAGGCTGAAACACCACAACAAGAGAAACTATTCTTGTTGATACAGTAACTCAAGAATGAATGAATTTCTACTTAGAAGTTCAAACACGAGAAGCTAAGGAATAACCTTACCAAAATATCAATATATCTAACGTAAGTTTACATCTTGGCCGAACCCTCGATTAAATAGAATAACAATTCGGTTACAAGCAACAATAAGTAAGAGTCCTTGAAGAATTAGAACTCTTGAACAAAACAACTTGCTATCAAGTAAAACACTTAAACAAGAAGAGTCCTAGTAGATGTGGGAGTCTTAACAACTAGATAACCAACTATGGACAACATGTCCTTTATTATAGCAACTACTTGCTATACGCATATAAATACTCTAAATAAAGTAAATAAAAAAGCTGGAAAATAATTAAAGTCTAGCATAGACTTTAATTGTACAAAGACTAGAATGCCCTTTAATTTCGTCCCAATTCTGGACAGCTTGTTGGGCCAACTTGCACGACAATTTCGGATATCAAGAAGGCAGAATCTGATCTCGGGTTCTCATGAAAGTTGTAGATCTGCCTCTTATATTTAATATGCAACTGGAATCAGCTCCATTGGATAAATGGATAGAAAGTTTTGACCATTCAACC
Source organism: Vinca minor (assembly GCA_026122235.1). Taxonomy (NCBI): domain Eukaryota; kingdom Viridiplantae; phylum Streptophyta; class Magnoliopsida; order Gentianales; family Apocynaceae; genus Vinca; species Vinca minor. The sequence goes on along the minus strand of JAOCZM010000032.1, from coordinate 214,510 downwards.
AAACTGTTGTAAAGCTGTCCAATCCCTCATCATCTTGTACGATTACTAAAATACCCTTCTTAGCCACTTTGCTTGATAGGGCCTAATTGTACTCCTGTGAGCTTAAGAGGTTGACTCGTACAACATTCTTAGATGTAACTTAGCATCCTCTTTATACTTTAGAACTCGGGTCAATGATGTAGATAGTTGCTTCACGTCCCTTGTTCAAAGTCTCGTGCTTAGTCGATGTATGTGCTCCTTTGACTTGGGCAGCCCCGATGTTGGTACCGTATCATCCCCTCCCCCTTGAAAATCCTGATTCGTCCTCGAATCATCATCATGATCAGTCACCTAATCTTAAAAATTTGTAAAAGGGAGCGAGTTAGAAATATAGAAAGTAGAACGTTCACAGTACGTACCATTTAAAGAAATTCTCTTGCGGCTGTCCCAAAAGAATTGTATCTCTCTTTTCTCCATTGTGGTAGCAAGCTTGCTAAGATCATGAACAAAATGCTTACAAAAGCTTGTCAACTCGAATGATGAACGAATGATATTTGAACTAGTTGTGTTCGGCCATTCCTCAATTGTTGTAACTTCTGTCGGTTAAACTTTAATACTTTGAAAACTCATGATGCAACTAAGAAGTGTAATAAACATACTTTTCCATCTTAGCATCCAAGGTTTGTTTATTTATAATAGAAAAAACAGCCCTAATATTTTCACTTAAATACTCTCGGTTTTCACTATAAATAAATATATTATCAAAGCGATAAATCAGATATCTATACTTAAAAGTTATGTGATTAACATGTAGACTGTCCGTATATGTTCTAAAAGTCCTTTCATGCTTAGGTTGAATATTTACCGGATTAAAATAAGGACTTAAAGACTTACTTACCTCCTTCTTTGCACAAATTAACTCACCTTGGTTTTGAATTTGCTGATTTGTACCCGCAGATGGTTTATACCTTTCATGATTTTGAAGGCTAATAAGCAACCTTCTCGGCAACTTCTTAGGGAAGACTTCATGAAATTTCTGAAAAATAGAAAGACTAGATGTAGAAAAAGATGTTAGAGTAAAAGAAAAAGCATTAGTAAAAAGGTTCCTTGTGGTTCCTTTTAAATCCAACAAAACAACAAGTTGTTTTGCTTGAATCGCCCTATCTACCTTTCCGGGATTAATGTATAAACATTCTTTTTTCACATTTAGAGCGATTGCCTTTTTTCTCACTTTTGGCTCGGCTTTTTCTTGGATTTTTACCTCAGATTTTACCTCATGCGTCGGATCACTCATTTCTTTTCTCTCTCGCTATTTTTTTTTCCTCTTTCCCTCTTCTCTCTATTTATGGTCATTTGTTTATGTACCTCACATGCTGCATTTAAAGATAAAGGAGTTAGTAGAAACTTTAAATTATCCTTTTGAAGCCGATATGTATTTTCTCGTCCCATGTGATTGGCAATTCAATCATATTGCCACGGCCTTTCCAAAATCATGTGACTTGCGGTCATCGGGACCACATCACACAAAACTGAATCCTTATATCTCCCGATCTCGAACTCTATCTCAACTTGCTTATCCACTTTGATTTCACCATTATTATTCAACCACGATCATTTATAAGGCATAGGATGTGCCTTACATGGTAAATCAAGTGCGGAAACCATATCATAAGAGCAAACGTTAGTACAACTTCCATTATCAATAATTACTAAAACAGACTTGCCTTTAACGTCGCACTTGATTTGGAAAAGATACTTCGATGTTGATGAAGATCATCCAAAGGTTGAGAATGAAGGAGCTTCATCGTAACCAAAAGTTGATTATCATACGAATCTACCGGAATTAGGTCGGTTTCCTCCTCAAAATTTGTTGCCTCGGTTTCCTTATCACTCACCCACGATCCATCGTCCAACATGATCATTGAACTCTTGTTAGGGCAGTCCCTACCAATGTGTCCTTTGCCCTTACATTTAAAACATTCTCGGGCCACAAATGGAGTCGAATTTACCTTGGTATTGGCCGTATTTGATGGATTTTGAGACCTTGCTGCCCCAAACTGCCCCGTGGCTGTTTTTCCCTCATAAAATACCTCTTTTCCCTTGCTTTGGCTCGGAAAAACAGTAGGAAAATTCTGAGTTGGGTTCGGCTTCCTCCAAGGTTGAAAAGTTGCCGGTTTTGCATTTGAACTCTTTTCCTTTTATTGTTTTTCGATCTGCTCTGCATAATATAACATAGATGTAATATTATAAAGATTAGCACGTTCTACCTTTGTCCGGATTTTGTCTTTAAGACCGGCCAAAAATCGAGCCATTGTTGCCTCATCTCCTTCACTAATATCGGCTCGAATCATTGCAATTTCCATGGCTTTGTAGTATTCATCGACGGATCTATCACCTTGCTTTAATCTTTGTAGACGGTTGTAAAGTAACCTTAAGTAATTTAAAGGAACAAAACGTCTCTTCATAACCGCTTTCATCTCAACCCAAGTGGAAATTTCCGGTTGTTCCACTTTTGCCATTGTCTCGGTTTCTTTGTCCCACCAAATGGATGCATATCCATAAAATTCCATGGCTGCTAGCTTCACTTTCTTTTCTTCCGAATAGTTATGAACAGCAAAAACATGGTTAATTTTACGAATCCAATCTAAAAATAACTCAGGATCATTTGTACCTTCAAAAGGGGGAATCTTTGTCTTGATGGAACCAAGATTGTTGTCAACATGCTGAATATAATCCCCTCTTCTCGACTGATATACTGGATTGTTGATAATCCGGTTTGCCTGAATTGTCGGATTTGCCCTCGGCAATTGTGGTAACCTTTGCGGTTCATTAACTCCAACTGTTTGATCATCATTCTCGTGATTATCTCTATCATGACGTAGCTGATTTTGAAGTTGTTGATTTTGAAGCTCTAAGTTTTCCATTCGTCTTGCCATATCCGTCATCATCGTATATAACTTTTCTGGATCAAAAGCTTCAACTTTCTTTGATGGAGATCCCTGAAAAGACATATTTAAAATGCAAGAAAAACACTCAAAAACGTTAGATAGCAAAGAAATATTCACTCTTTATTCCAACACCGCTCGTATAGAACTTCAAACTCTAGATTTAAAGAATGGGTCCCTAACTTGTTGCCTTGACACAAAGCTGAAAAAATAAGGAAAGAAATCCTATCTTTGACCTAAACGAAAAGCTTTAGAAAGAAAAAGATGAAGAAATGAAATCCTAATCGAGAATGGAAACCGGTTCTTGATGATCTTGATCTTCTTGATTTTCTTGACGCTTCTTGATTCGGATGAACAGTAACCGTGAACAGTAACTATGAACAATAAGTTTGCTATTTGGCTTTATAGTTCGCTATTCTATTTATATTAACTCGGCTACCAATTTCTTTACACTGAGAGGCTTTTAAAATCGGTTGCTTTTTATATATGCCGTAATGCTTTTTTTTTTGTCAATTTCTGCAAAACAAGAAAAACATTTGTGCGTAGGGTACACCGGGAATTGGAGAAGAACCTTTTGCTCTGATACCACCTGATGAGGAACCGTGAGGTTCGACTTAAGTTTTAGCCCGATCTTTCTTTAATTCTCGAACTAGTTTCTAAGGGAATTTAATCAACGCAACACTAAGAATGGCTAATCAACAATGGAGGCTGAAGCACCACAACAAGAGAAACTATTCTTGTTGATACAGTAACTCAAGAATGAATGAATTTCTACTTAGAAGTTCAAACACGAGAAGCTAAGGAATAACCTTACCAAAATATCAATATATCTAACGTAAGTTTACATCTTGGCCGAACCCTCTATTAAATAGAGTAACAATTCGGTTACAAGCAACAATAAGTAAGAGTCCTTGAAGAATTAGAACTCTTGAACAAAACAACTTGCTATCAAGTAAAACACTTAAACAAGAAGAGTCCTAGTAGATGTGGTATTCTTAACAACTAGATAACCAACTATGGACAACATGTCCTTTATTATAGCAACTACTTGCTATACGCATATAAATACTCTAAATAAAGTAAATAACAAAGTTGGAAAATAATTAAAGTCTAGCATAGACTTTAATTGTACAAAGACTAAAATGCCCTTTAATTTCGTCCCAATTCTGGACAGCTTGTTGGGACAATTTGCACGACGATTTCGTATATCAAGAAGGAAGAATATGATCTTGGGTTCTCATGAAAGTTGTAGATCTGCCTCTTATATTTAATATGCAGTTGGAATCAGCTCCATTGGATAAATGGATAGAAAGTTATGACCATTCAACCAAACTGTTGTAAAGCTGTCCAATCCCTCATCATCTTGTACGATTACTAAAATACCCTTCTTAGCCACTTTGCTTGATAGGGCCTAATTGTACTCCTGTGAGCTTAAGAGGTTGACTCGTACAACATTCTTAGATGTAACTTAGCATCCTCTTTATACTTTAGAACTCGGGTCAATGATGTAGATAGTTGCTTCACGTCCCTTGTTCTAAGTCTCGTGCTTAGTCGATGTATGTGCTCCTTTGACTGGGCAACCCCGATGTTGGTACCGTATCATATAATCTCTCTTGGTCGAAACCCTAGGGTTACACTTTGGATAGTTGCAAAAACCCTATCACCCGAAATTAGATTTCTGCCTCCTTTCTCTCAAGATTCCTGAAACTCAGAAAAACGAAGAGCTAGCACTCATTGCTCGATTCGTCGCATGGATACCAGTAGAGAGTAATTCCGCAAGGGAGGACTTTTGATGGTTGCAGCTAAGCACCCGAAATCAGAAACCATTAATGATAAACGTAAGTCTTTTTCGTCAAATTTCGATTCCCATAGTATGAGCGGATCCTTCAAAGGAGAATTCATGGGTGTTTAGATCGATTTTCTGCTCACTAATCCCTTCACAGGTTGCCCGAAGGAAAGCTCGGTCGACCGACCTATAGTAAGGTCTTACGAGAGAATATAGTCATTGGAGCTTTTGAACATTCAAAATCTGAGTAAGGACAAAAACAACCCCAGTCGACCGGATAACACATGTCGGTCATCCGGGGCTAGGCCTAGATCGACCTGAGTGAAGTCATAAACTTGTTTTTTTCACTTAGTCAACTTGCAAATGTTCTCAATCCCGTGCTTAAGTATTTTGTAAAGATATAAAACACAATTTGAAGAACTTAAGCATTAAACCACACTTATCTAAGTTTTCAAAAACCTTTTCTGATACGGTACTATCCGGGAAGCTTGAAGAGGTCATTTGGATTAATGACCTCATATATTCCAAATAGGAGTTTCCAAGTAAAGCCTTTGTTCCAAATGTTGAAAGTATCTATTTTAAAGGTTCAAGAGTTAAAGAAGCCTTCAAATAAAGCTAGACACAAGGATCAAAGCCATCAAATAGCATTTGAAGGAAAGATACATAATTGGAAGGAAAAAGGTTGAAAGGGTATTTTAGTCATTTGATAATTAAAGTCTATTCTAGACTTTAATTATATTTTCAATTTTATTATATTGTTTTAATTAGCCATGTTGGCCGAAATAAGCTAGCCAAATAATAGGACATGTTGTCGTTGATGTTAGGTAGTGTTTTTAGTTATCTAGGAGTTGTAGAGTCCTAATCTTTAAAAGACTCTTATTTGTGGTTCATTAGGCTACGAAATTCCACTCTATTTAAGGGGGATTTCAGCCATGTTATTATGAGACTTGATATATTGATTTAAGGTATTCCTTAGTTACTTTGTGTTTGATTCTCTATGTAGAGTTCATTCATGTTTGAGTTACTATATCAATAAGTTTAGTTTATACTTATTGCGGTGTTTCAACCCCCATTGATAATCAACCTTTCGGGAGGATTGTTGATTATATTCCCCATAAATTGTTCGAGATAGAGAAAGATCAGGTATTCAAGCCGAACCTTAGTATTCGTACAACGGTTCCGCATCATTTTCAAAGAATGTAACAATGTAAAACATGTGGTTTTTATAATGAGCTTTAATCATACTATATCCTAGTATTCTCAGAGGTAAGATAATTCACAAGGATGTACCTATAAAGCCTAGTGATGAAGAACCTTGACAATTGGATCATATCAAGATTCAACACAAAGTAAAAGATAGGATCTTTCTCAAACTTGAAAATAGTTCACGTGAATGCCTCACTAATACCTCAAGGCCGCATGAGTACCAACCAAAACTAGCAGAGGACTTTAAGAGAATTCAACACACAAGACCTCAAGATAGCATGAGCATAAAGCAACCCTGGCAGAAGAATTCTAAAGGATGATGAAACACCACAACAAGGGAACTAACTTGTTGATACATTGACTAAACTAATCAAAGAATCCACTTTGAAAAGCCTGGATTTTCGAAAGAACCATGAAAGGTAAAAACCTCACATTACATTCCAAAAATATACTGTATATCAACATAATCTAAAAGTAGCGAAATCTCTCTTTAAATAGAGAAGGATTTCGGCTAGAACCTTACAAATAGAGTTCTAATTGGACTAGGAACTAAAGCAATCACAAGTATAGTAAACTAACATAAACTAGTGCTTTCTATAAACTAACTAAATAAGTACTTTACTTAAACTAAATAACTAACGGACCACATGTCCTATACTTAAGCTTGTAAATTCGAAATTATTAAAGATGAAAATAAATAATAATTAGGGTTAAATGCACTAAATGGCCACCTGCTATTTCACTATTTCGAGTTACGACCCAAAACAATTATTTTTGCGCCTTTTGGCACTGAAATTTTTACGGGCTGCAACTTTGAGCAACCGGTAGAAATTCCGGCCAAAATTTCAAAAAAACATCCATGTGCCGGTAAGGTAAGGGTCATTTTCGTCATTTCATTGTCTTATTTATTCTTCCAAGTAGAACCACCATCTCTACCCCTACCAGCCGCAAAACCACCATATCCACCAACCAAACCTTCTTCTTTTTTCTTCCAAGAAAAACACCATCTCCACCTCACCCCTCCTCTTCTCTCAAGCAACACCACCACCATTCTTATTCTTTTTTTTCCTCCTCAACTAAACTCAATCCAATTCAATACTCAATTTGATTCGATTCGAAGTTCTTTCCTATGAATCGATAGAAAAAATGGAAAAAAAAAAACAGTAGCAAATATTCTTGGAAAACTTCAATCTAGCACCTTTCGTTTCTCTTTTTTGTTCAATTAACAACCAAGAACCTTGTTATACTCAAATAACACAAAGAATAAGTCCAAACAGAGAAGTTAAGCTATAGTTATTTCAAAGTAATATCCAATAATAATGAACATAAAAGGGTGTACCTTCAGAGAATCAAGTGAGTTAAAATTCTGGTGGGAATTGTAGTTGGAAAGTCTGAAATTGGGATTGATATTCTTTTCTTTAGTCTACCATACAATTGCTTACTCAAAATGGGTGTTTAAACAGCCACCAAAAGCCATTCTTAAAATCAGAAATACATTTCCTGATTCTCAGGCCTATTATTATTTTGTTCTATCTGTTTTGAGTTTAAAGGACAATTCTTGGTATCATTTCAATTGAGGAATTGGGGGTGGTATCATATGTCTGATATTCGACACTTGTGGAAAATATTTTCAAGAAATTAAAGCGGAGTCTGGATTTTGGCATTGGAGAAATTTTTTACGAAATTGTTTTTGTGGGAAAGGGAGCGGCGTTTATGGCTTCTGCGCGGCACAACAGAGAAGATGGAGGTGGGGCTCTGAGGCTGTGATGGAGATGGTGGTTTGCAGTGTTAGTAGTGCACTAGGACCATTAGCATATGTTGTACATTTTATATATTTTTGAGTATGTCTTTTGAATAGTTAATTTTGCTTTTGAACATCAAATGTGTAATTTGATAGTAAAACTCAATAGCTTATGCAATTACTATTCTAATTGTCCCTAGTTTTATGTAATGTTCTTTACAATGAAATAAAACTAGTATGATGTTTGATTGATGATTATGTTTTACTAATCATGTGTAATGAATACAAATATGATAGATGCAATACATTGGGATACATTTTATCACACGTGATCCGTTAGAGAAGTAATACTTCATGGTCCTTAGTCATAACTATTACTTCCTCAATAGTATTTTGGAATCCTTAAAACTTATGTCTCCATTGATTCTAGCATGAATGGAGACACTTTTTGACACAGTCAGACGCTACTTTAAATCAAGTAATCAATACGACTGATGATCAGATGTACTGTCCTATCATGGCTTGAATGTGAGAGGCATTGTGAGGAATTTGTCCCTTTCTTATTATAGAGAGATATCCATAGGCCCCTCGATAGGGAAAGACTGTTTAAATGCATGGCCGTGCTCAAATGTATTTAATAAAGTGGTTATTAAATATTGTTTGTTGGAACAATCTACCTAGAGATCGAGCATAAATATAATTAAGCTTTATAAGGGTGACACCTACCATGCCTTATGCTTAATTAGGATATCGCGAGACAAAGGGATTAAATAGTGGATTGATATTAGGTTCCACCTAAATTCTTTCACTTTGGGTAGTCACAATGTCCAGCTAGGGATCGCTTGTGATTTATGAACATATACTACTACTAAGTGTGTTTTCATTGCCATTGTGATATGAACCTACAGGGTCACACATATAGACGAGTTAACGGGCTTCATGTCCAAATTCAATGAATCTAGAATGTGTCTAGGTTTATTGTATTTGACATTTATTTCTCTAGGAATAATAAAAAGTTATTATTTGAATTAGAGATTAAGGAGGGGCATTTTTGGTATTTGGTTATAGCTGGGATTACGTGGGGGTTATTATCCGATAAAGACTCCCACTACCAGTAGAGGTTTACAAGACGTGGGAGTTAAGGACTCCCACTGGACGTGGGAGTTGTTCTTGGAACAAACTCTCGCACCCTATATAATACTCTCTTGGCCGAAACCCTAGACTATGTTTTTTGAGCCGCAATAAACAAATAAACCTGAAATCAGATTTCTGGTTTTCAGCCTCATTTTCTTCTCTATAGATTCCAAAAATCAGAAAAACAAAGAGCTAGCACTCGTTGCTCGTTTCGTCGCGTGGATACTGGTAGGGAGTAATTCCGCAAGGGAGGACTCTGGTGGCAGCATAACGCATCTGAAAGATAGAATCTTTAGCCAAAAAATGTAAGTCTTTCGTAAGTATTTTTCGATTCGTTTTGGTATGAGCGGATCCTCCGGGGGAGGACTCATGGGTGTTTAGAACGAGTTTCTTCCCGTGAATCCCTTCATTGGTACCGGAGCCTTTCTCATACTATCAGAATTCGATATTGTTAATCACATCACAACACATATCAATTTCGATTTGGTATGTGTTGAAGGGAATCATGGGCAGAAACTCGTTCTAAACACCCATGAGTCCTCCTTTTGAATCCCTGCACATTTGCACAAATGTGTGATCCACAACCGGTATCTAATACCCATGAAGTAGGAGTAGACATGTTAATTTCAATAACATAAATATCTGGAGAGATAGTCAAACTGGGTTTCCCTTTTTCTTCTCTTCCAAGTAGGGCTTGCAGTTCCGTTTCCAATGACCTGGTTCATTGAAATGGAAGCAAACCCCTTCCTTTGGTGCCTTGGCCTCGGGTTTGGGTTTGGGCTTGTTATTGCCTTTTCCCTTCTTGGCCATGGGCTTTCCCTTTTCTTTGTTCTTAAAATTCCCTTTTTGAACCATTAAGACTTCAGGGGTCTTCTTAATTTTCAGTTCAGCCTGCTTGGCATCTCGTATATCTCATTTATAGACTTCTCCATGGCATTAATGTTGAAGTTCATCACAAATTGGTCATACTCCGGTGGGAGTGAGCCCAAGATCGTATTTGTGGCCATGTCATGACCTACGGGAGCCCCAAGTTTCTCAAGTTGGTCAAGATAGTCCTTCATCTTAAGAACGTGTGCACTTACAGAGGTGCCAGGGGCCATCTTGCAACTATTCAACGCCTTAGTGGTGAGGAATCTTTCTTGACGGGCGTGCTCTTGGAACATTTCCTTGAGCTGGCCATCACCTGGAAAGCCTAAACCCACTCAAACTATTTTTGAAGGTCAGTGCTCATTGTGACTAACATGAGACAAGTCACATCGTTAGAATCATCACAATGCTTCTTCCAATCATCTTTCTCAGCTCTAGGGGCGTTGTTTGCAGGCTGCTCAGGAATATCTGTATCAAGAACGTATAGCTTTCTTTCCTGCTTAAGGACAATCCTTAAGTTGCGGGCCCAATCAAGGAAATTGGTTCCGCTTAGTTTTTCTTTTTCAAGAACAGATCGCAATGAATTGTGTGAAGTATTGGTTGCCATTATCTACATTAAATTATTTGCAAAGTTATTAGTTTTTGAGCAAAAACCTTTCTCCAATTTCAACACTCGATAAATAGTGGAGAATACCATTTTACGATAGTTATAAGTAAGCTTTGGATTATCCCCATAATTAAAGTAAAATCAACGCATGGGAATGACATCTATATGTCCCGGCTATTTCCCATTTTATGCCCTAAGCTCAAAACTATTTTGGTAGCCTACTTAAGTCGAACCATGTCTAAGCTTATGGAAATCACTACTTTCACATCTCCTTTTGCCTAGATAACCACTTATCTGTTGCTTTGGCAAGCAGGCAAAATGATGATGCAAGCTGAAGGAGTGCTTAGGATATGGTAGGCATTTTAAGACTTAATTAAAATAATTTAGTTTGTATAATATGTTAAGCCCCATAAGACAAGAATATAAGCATCTCATGCAATATGTAAAGCATAAAAGTAAACGTGAGATAGCATGGCCTAATCCTATGATGACTCCCACGAGCCTTGTGGGAGCCAAGGGTCAATCTAAGTCAATACCCATCTCATGGATAGTGTCTTCGATCCAGCATCCTACAGTCTTATTGTTAGTAGTGCCCTAGGACCATTAGCACATGTTGTGCATTTTGTTATCTTTTGAGCATGTAATTGAATAGTTAATTTTGCTTTTGATTATCAAATGTGTGATTTGATAGTAAAACTCATTAGCTTATGTAATTACTATTCTAGAAGTCCCTAGTTTTATGTAATGCTTAATTACTATGAAATAAAACTAGTATGATTGTTGATTGATGATCTTGTTTTACTGATCATGTGTAATGGATACAAATCACATCATAGATGCAATATATAGGGATACATTGCATTGGACGTGATCCGTCAGAGAAGTAATACTTCATGGTCTTAAGTCATAAGTATTACTTCCTCAATACTATTTTAGAATCCTTAGACCTTATGTCTTCATTGATTCTAGTATGAATGGAGCCACATTTTGACTCGATCGGACGTTACTTGTAACAGAGTAATCAATACGATCGATGATCGGATGTAGTGTCCTATCATAGCTTGAATGTGAGAGACATTGTAAGGAATTTGTCCCTCTCTATTATTAGAGAGAGATATCCATGGGCCCCTCGATAGGGAAAGACTGTTTAAATGCATGGCCGTGCTCAAATGTATTTGATAAAGTGGTTATCAAATGCTATTTGTCGAAACAGTCTACCTGGAGATCGAGCATAAATATAATTAAGCTTAATAAGGGTGACGACCACCATGCCTTATGCTTAATTAGGATATCGCGAGACAAAGGGATTAAATAGTAGACTGATATTAGGTTCCGTTGTAAATTCATTCACTTTGGGTAGTCACAATGTCCTGCTAGGGGCCGCTTGTGATTTATGAACTCACACTACTACTAAGTGTGTTTTCATTGCCACTGTGAGATGAACCTACAGGGTCACATGCATAGACGAGCTAACGAGCTTCATGTCCAAATTCAATGAATCTAGAATGTGTCTAGGTTCATTGTTTCTGACATTCACCTTTCTGAGAATGATAAAGCGTTATCATTCGAATTAGAGATAAGGGGCGTTTTCGGTATAGCTGAGATTACGTGGGAGTTATTATCCGATAAGGACTCCCACTACCAGCAGAATTCTAGGGAACGTGGGAGTTAGAGACTCCCACTGCCGAGAGGAGTTGGGGATGTGAGAGTTGGTTATGGGAACAAACTCTCACACCCTATATAATTATCTCTTGGCCGAAACCCTAGGGTAAGGATTTTTCCAGCCGCAACCTTTGCCATTCTCTGAAATCTGATTTCAGTTTTGGTCTCCCTTTTCCTCTCTAATTTCCGAAAATCAGAAAGACGAAGAGCTAGCACTCGCCGCCCGTTTCGTCGCGTGGATACCGGTAGAGGGATATTCCGCAAAGGGAATTCCGTTTGGTGGCAGCAACACATCCAAGAAACATCATCCTCCATTCAAGAAGTAGCTTCTTGAATCCAAGAAACGTAAGTTTTTCCGCTGTTTTTTTCGAATTGTTTCATATGAGCGGATCCTTCAGGGAAGGATCCATGGGTGTTTGGAACGAGTGTCCGCCCATGAATCCCTTCAGTGGTATCGAGCCTTGCTCATACGACTCAAATTCGATAATGTTTATCAGACAATAACACTATCAATTCCGATTTGGTATGTGTATGTTTGAAAACAGAAAAGATCGTTTCTTTGATCATGATAAATGCATAAACTGTTTAACTGCATTTAAAGATTGTATCTTTTGATGAATATATTAATCATGTTTATACGGTTATATGAACTGTTATGATATAAACTCTTTTCGGGTTTTGATTATGCATGAACTGCGCAAGCATGATTCAGTTCTGTGTATTTAATTCGATTATTTGGCATAAACTGTTTCTGTGAATATTGATTCTGCATAAACCGTTTCTGTGAATCTGAAATTAATTTGATTAAATTCTATTATTATGCATAAACTGTCTCTGTTAATCCGATTAACTAATACATAATCCGATTATGTAAGTAAGGCAATTGAAGGGTAAATACGGGAGGAAAAACTCATTCGATGAGCTGATGTAGAATCAGATTTTCCTTCCAGGGGCGCTAACCGGCTAGCGGGACCGCCGTCTGCGTCGCCCCGATTCGTCGTTCCCCCCGAATTAAGACTTTGTGTATGTACTCATTGTGCTTTATGTGATATTAGCATGGTGAATAGCATGGCCTACTATACCCCTTGTTTTACATATTTTGGTTGTAATTTTATAATACGACCTGCGAGTCGTTTTTCAATGTTGTAAAATTGTAATCACTTTATTAGATTAGCTTTACTTCTTTACAATGAAGGCTGGGTATGCCCATACAAATATGTAACAAGGCTGGAGGTGCAAGATCGAAGACATTATCCATGAGATGGATTTTGACCTAGATTGACCCTTGACTCCCACAAGGCTCGTGGGAGTCATTATAGGAATAGGCCATGCTATATCACATTTACTTTTTTCGCTTCATAACCTGCGTGTGATGTTTATTTTATGTCTGGATGGATTTAATTTTGAACGTCACATTAAATGGTTTTAATTAAGTCTTAAAGTGCCTACCATATCCTAAGCACTCCATGAGCTTGGATCATCATTATGTCTGCTTGCCAAAGCAACAGATAAGTGGTTATCTAGGCAAGAGGAGATGGGAAAATAGTGATTTCCATATGCTTAGACATGGTCCGACTTAACTAGTCTATCAAAATAGTTTTGGGCCTAGGGCATAAAATGGGAAATAGCCGGGACATATAGATGTCATTCCCATTAGATGATTTTACTTTAATTGTAGGTGTTAAGCCAAAGCTTTCCTATAACTATTGTAAAATGTTTTTCCCCACTATTATCAAATGTTGAAATTGTGAAAAATGTTTTTGCTCAAAAACTAATAACTTTGCAATTAACTTAATGTAGATAATGGCAACCAATTCATCACACAATTCATTGCGATCCGTCCTTGAGAAGGAAAAACTAAGCGGGACCAATTTCCTTGATTGGGCCCGCAACTTAAGGATTGTCCTTAGCGGGGAAAGAAAGTCATGACGTTCTTGATACGGACATTCTCGAACAACTCGCCAATAACGCCCCCTAGAGCTGAAAGAGATTCTTGGAAGAAGCATTTCGATGACTCTAACGATGTGACTTGTCTCATGTTAGTCATAATGAGCCCTGACCTTCAAAAACAATTTGAAGGAGTTGAGGCTTTCCAGATGATGGGCCAGCTCAAGGAAATGTTCCAAGAGCAAGCTCGTCATGAAAGATTCCTCACAACTAAGGCGTTAAATAGTTACAAAATGGCCCCAGGAACCTCTGTCAGTGCACATGTTCTTAAGATGAAGGGCTATTTTGACCAACTTGAGAAGCTTGGAGCAACCGTAGGTCATGACATGGCCACAGATATGATCTTAGGCTCACTCCCACCGGAGTATGACCAATTCGTTATGAACTTCAACATGCATGCCATGGAGAAGACCATACATGAAATACACGGCATGCTCAAGCAGGCTGAACTGAACATTAAGAAGACCCCTGAAGTCTTAATGGTTCAAAAAGGGAATTTCAAGAAGAAAGGCAAGGGAAAGCCCATGGCTAAGAGAGGCAAAGGCAAAGGCAATGACAAGCCCAAGCCCCAACCCAAAGCCAAGGCACCAAAGGAGGGAGTTTGCTTCCATTGTGGCGAACCAGGCCATTGGAAACGGAACTGCAAACTCTATTTGGAAGAGAAGAAAAAGGGAAAGGCCAGTTTGACTGTCTCTCCAGGTATTTATGTTATAGAAATTAACATGTCTGCTCCTACTTCATGGGTATTAGATACCGGTTGTGGATCTCACATTTGTGCAAATGTGCAGGGGTTCAAAAGGAGTAGATCACTGGCAAAAGGAGAAGTGGACCTCAGAGTAGCCAACGGAGCAAGAGTTGTTGCTGTAGCTACTGGGACATTCAATTTAGTTTTGCCAAGTGGCCTTATTATAGAACTGGATAATTGTTTGTATGTTCCAACTTTGAGTAGGAATATTATTTCAGTTTCTTGTTTGGATATTGAAGGTTTTGAAATTAATATTTTGAATAAGATTTGCACCATTCATAAAGATCGTATCTTTTATGGAGATGCCTCTTTGATGAATGGGCTTTATATTCTTAACCTCGATGATTCCATTAAAAGGCCCATCTATAACATTAATACTAAAAGGTTTAAATCAAATGACTTAAACCAAACCTACTTTTGGCAATCGTCGTTTGGGCCACATAAACGAAACGCATATCAAAACTCCATAAAGATGGAATTTTAACATCATTTGACTTAGAGTCTTGTGAGACGTGTGAATCTTGCTTGTTGGGCAAAATGACTAAAGCTCCATTTACTGGACAAAGTGAGAGAGCTTCCGATTTGTTGGGCCTCATACATACAGATGTTTGTGGACCAATAAACACCAGATGCTAGAGGAGGGTTTCAGTACTTTCATCACATTCACGAGATGATTTCGGTAGATATGGCTACGTCTATCTAGTGAAACATAAATCGAATCTTTTGGAAGATTCAAAGAATTTCAAAATGAAGTACAAAAATCAACTTGGTAAAAGTATTAAGATACTTCGATCGGATCGAGGTGGCGAATACCTTAACCAACGAGTTTGACGAACACCTTAGTGGTTGTGGAATTGTTTCACAATTAACTCCTCCTTAGCACGCCACAATGGAATGGCGTGTCAGAACGGAGGAATCGCACCTTATTAGATATGGTTCGATCTATGATGAGTCAAACAAGTCTTCCAATTTCCTTTTGGGGCTACGCCCTAGAAACTGCTGCATTTAAATTAATAGAGTTCCTTCTAAAGCGGTTCAGAAAACTCCATATGAGATATGGACTGGGAAACGACCTAGTTTGTCATTTCTCAAAATTTGGGGATGCGAGGCGTACGTAAAACGCTTGTTATCTGATAAACTCGTCCCTAAATCTTACAAGTGTTTGTTAGTGGGATATCCTAAAGAAACTAAAGGATATTACTTGTATCTTCCATCAGAGAACAAAGTGTTTGTTGCTCGTAATGGTTCATTCCTTGAAAGGGAATTTATTTCCAAAGAGGATAGTGGGAGTAAGATCCATCTTGAGGAAATTCAAGATCCCCAAACAACATCTCGAACCGACTTTAGAAGTTCAAGCAAGCTCACGTGCCGATCATCGAGCTTCAATCTTTGACACAAGGCCCCGAGGAGGTCGAGTCGGGTACATCAACGACTCGAGAGATATGGATTTCTCGTGATCGATGATCATCGAGTTGAACTCGATTGATCAAGATGAACCCACTACCTACAAAGAGGCAATTTGTAGTTCCGAGTCGGATAAGTGGCTAGAGGCTATGAAGTCCGAGATGCAATCCATGTACGACAACCAAGTATGGACTTTGGTTGACCCACTCGAAAGGGTGCAAGGTCATTGATAACAAATGGTGTTATAAAAAGAAGACCGACATTGATGGTAATGTACACACTTTTAAATCGCGACTAGTAGTTAAAGGTTATAGACAAGTTCATGGTATTGACTATGACGAAACCTTTTCCCCTGTCGTGATGATCAAGTCAATTAGGATTTTACTTGCCATAGCCGCATATTATGACTATGAGATATGGAAAATGGATGTTAAGACTGCGTTTCTTAATGGAAACCTTCTCGAGGATGTGTATATGACACAACCTGAGGGGTTTGTTGATCCAACAAATCCTAGCAAAGTGTGTAAGCTTCAAAGGTCCATTTATGGATTGAAGCAAGCATCTCGAAAGCTGGAATCGCCGCTTTGATGAACGTATTAAAGAATTCGGTTTCATCAAAAAGCGAAGACGAGCCTTGTGTTTATAAGAAAGTAACTAATAATGCAGTAGTGTTCCTTGTGCTTTACGTGGACGACATCTTACTGATTGGAAATGACATCCTCACGTTACAAAGCGTAAAAGCTTGGTTGGGGAAGTGCTTTTCCATGAAAGACTTAGGCGAGGCTACATACATTTTGGGTATTAGAATCTATAGAGATAGAGCTAACAAAATGATTGGCCTAAGCCAGAGTGGATATATTGACAAGGTACTGAAAGCAGTTCGGTTGCAAGACTCCAAAAAGGGATTCTTGCCCATGTCACATGGCGTTAAACTCAGCGAGAACTCAAGGACCTTCCACAAGGGAGGACCAAGAGCGCATGAGTAAGATCCCATATGCTTCGACCATTGGGTCTATTATGTACGCCATGATATGCACTCGCCCTGGATGTCTCATTTGCTTTAAGTATGACTAGCAGATATCAATCGACTCTCAGTGAGTCACATTGGACTGCAATCAAGAGCATTCTTAAGTACTTGAGAAGGACTAAAGATATGTTCTTAGTTTACGGAGGTCGGGAAGGAAGTCCGGTTGTAAATGGTTACACAGACGCAAGCTTCCAGACCGACGTGAGACGATTATAGATCGCAATCTGGTTTTGTGTTTTGTTTGAATGGAGGTCGCTGTGAGTCGGAAGAGCTCAAAGCAAGAAACCGTGGCCGACTCTACAATGTGAGTCGAGTATCTAGTCGCCTCCAAGCGACTAAATAAGTCGTTTGGATCAAGAAGTTTGTTGATGAACTAGGTGTCGTCCCCTAGCATTGTGAACCCAGGTGGACCTCTATTGTGATAGTACTCGGTGCCATTTCACAAGATAAGGAACCTAGATCTCACCAACGATCCAAACACATTCTCAAAGCGCTTTCCATCCGATTAGAGAGATCATCGATGCAGAGAGGCGTTAGTATTTGCAAAGTTCATACAGATCGACAACATTGCGAGATCCATTGACCAAGCCACTCCCACGACTCTAAACATGAGAGTCATACTAGGTCAATGGGATTGAGGATCATGTATGATTGGAACTAGGGCAAGTGGGAGATTGTTAGTAGTGCCCTAGGACCATTAGCACATGTTGTGCGTTTTGTTATCTTTTGAGCATTTAATTGAATAGTTAATTTTTTCTTTTGATTATCAAATGTGTGATTTGATAGTAAAACTCATTAGCTTATGTAATTACTATTCTAGAAGTCCCTAGTTTTATGTAATGCTTAATTACTATGAAATAAAACTAGTATGATTGTTGATTGATGATCTTGTTTTATCGATCATGTGTAATGGATACAAATCACATCATAGATGCAATATATAGGGGATACATTGCATTGGGACGTGATCCGTCGAGAAGTAATACTTCATGGTCTTAAGTCATAAGTATTACTTCCTCAATACTATTTTAGAATCCTTAGACCTTATGTCTTCATTGATTCTAGTATGAATGGAGCCACATTTTGACTCGATCGGACGTTACTTGTATGAGTAATCAATACGATCGATGATCGGATGTAGTGTCCTATCATAGCTTGAATGTGAGAGACATTGTAAGGAATTTGTCCCTCTCTATTATTAGAGAGAGATATCCATGGGCCCCTCGATAGGGAAAGACTGTTTAAATGCATGGCCGTGCTCAAATGTATTTGATAAAGTGGTTATCAAATGCTATTTGTCGAAACAGTCTACCCGGAGATCGAACATAAATATAATTAAGCTTAATACGGGTGGCGACCACCATGCCTTATGCTTAATTAGGATATCGCGAGACAAAGGGATTAAATAGTAGATTGATATTAGGTTCCGTTGTAAATTCATTCACTTTGGGTAGTCACAATGTCCCTGCTAGGGGGCCGCTTGTGATTTATGAACTCACACTACTACTAAGTGTGTTTTCATTGCCATTGTGAGATGAACCTACAGGGTCACACGCATAGACGAGCTAACGAGCTTCATGTCCAGATTCAATGAATCTAGAATGTGTCTAGGTTCATTGTATCTGACATTCACCTTTCTGAGAATGATAAAGCGTTATCATTCGAATTAGAGATAAGGGGCGTTTTCGGTATAGCTGGGATTACGTGGGAGTTATTATCCGATAAGGACTCCCACTACCAGCAGAATTCTAGGGAACGTGGGAGTTAGAGACTCCCACTGCCGAGAGGAGTTGGGGATGTGAGAGTTGGTTATGGGAACAAACTCTCACACCCTATATAATTATCTCTTGGCCGAAACCCTAGGGTAAGGATTTTTCCAGCCGCAACCTTTGCCATTCTCTGAAATCTGATTTCAGTTTTGGTCTCCCTTTTTCCTCTCTAATTTCCGAAAATCAGAAAGACGAAGAGCTAGCACTCGCCGCCCGTTTCGTTGCGTGGATACCGGTAGAGGGATATTCCGCAAAGGGAATTCCGTTTGGTGGCAGCAACACATCCAAGAAACATCATCCTCCATTCAAGAAGTAGCTTCTTGAATCCAAGAAACGTAAGTTTTTCTGCTATTTTTTTCGAATTGTTTCATATGAGCGGATCCTTCAGGGGAGGATCCATGGGTGTTTGGAACGAGTTTCCGCCCATGAATCCCTTCACTTGTTACATAAATGCATGGGTATACCCAGCCTTCAATGTAAAGCAAGAAAACTAATCTAAGAAAGCAAGTACAATTTGTAACATTAAAAACGACTCGCAGGCCGTATTTTAAAATTACAACCCAATAAATGTAAAATAAGAGAGGTATAGTAGGACATGCTACTCACCATGCTAAAACTCACATAAAGCATAATAAATACGGTAATGAGTACATATACAAAGTCTTAGGTCAGCGAAACGCAGACGGCGGTCCCGCTAGCCGCTTAGAAAAATATGATTCTTCCTCTGCTCATCGAATGAGTTTTTCTGCCCCAATTTACACCTCAAACGCCTAAACAGTTTACCTGGTAGTTAATCAGATTAACGACATAAAGCATACAATTGCAGTTTACGCATAATTAATCGAATTAATAACATACGACAGCAGTTCATGCAATATAATCGAATTAAAAACAGTTTATGCATATATCACATATATCATAATCAAAGAAACAATCTTTTTCTATTTTTCACACATACACATACCAAATCGAAATTGATACGTGTTATGATTTGATTAACAATATCGAATTCGAATGGTATGAGCAAGGCTCTGATACCACTGAAAGGATTCATAGGCAGAAACTCGTTCTAAACGCCCATGAGTATTCTTTCGGATGTGACTCTTGCTTGTTAGGAAAAATGACTAAAACTCTTTTTACTGGACAAAGTGAGAGAACTTCTGATTTGTTGGGCCTCATACATACAGATGTTTGTGGACCAATAAACACAAGTGCTAGAGGAGATTTTCAGTACTTCATCACATTCACAGATGATTTCAGTAGATATGGCTACGTCTATCTAATGAAACCTAAATCAGAATCTTTTGGAAGATTCAAAGAATTTGAAGATGAAGTAGAAAATCAACTTGGTAAAAGTATTAAGATACTTCGATCAGATCGAGGTGGCGAATACCTTAACCAACAGTTTGACGAACATATTAGGGGTTGTGGAATTGTTTCACAATTTACTCCTCCTGTCACACCAAAATGGAATGGTGTATCAGAACGGAGGAATCACACCTTACTAGATATGGTTCGATCTATGATGAGTCAAACAAGTCTTCCGATTTTCTTTTGGGGCTACGCCCTAGACACTGCTGCATTCATATTGAATAGAGTTCCTTCTAAAGCGGTTCAAAAAACTCCATATGAAATATGGACTGGGAAACGACCTAGTTTGTCATTTCTCAAAATTTGAGGATGCGAGGCGTATGTAAAATGTCTGTTCTCTGATAAACTCGCCCCTAAATCCGACAAGTGTTTGTTTGTGGGATATCCTAAAGAAACTAAAGGATATTACTTCTATCTTCCATCAGAGAACAAAGTGTTTGTTGCTCGTAATGGTTTATTCCTTCAATGTGAAATATCATCGCCTCCATCTCATTGGCCTTCTTCATCTTGGGGCACATTTTGCACATTTGACTCTTGAGGCCCTCTTTTCTCTATCTCCATCTCTTTTCTCTTCTATAATGGTTAATAAGGAAATGTCATTAGAAGACAAAAACAATTTAAATGCACATTGCCAACTATCAAAGTTAAAGCCATCAAATAGAGGTGGTCTAGCTGGGGATTGGTCATCTAAGTTTGAAAAGCTATGAGCCGTTGATCCTCCTAGGATGTAAGTCCAATAAAAAATAGACTAGGCTCTGATACCAATTGAAATATCATTTTAGGGTATAGAACCTACCGCGGGAGGGGAGGGGAGGGGGGTGAATTAGGTTCTTAAAAAAATTTAAGCTTTTCTAAAACTTTTTTGCCTAGGTGTTCACCTTAACAACAAGTATGTTGTTTAAGCACATAAGGTGATTCAATTATGTTCAAGCCAACTTAGATGACTAAGTGAAGCAATTGTATAAAGCAAGGAAGAATGTTATAGTTTCTATCCTAAGCACATATGTTCATAAAATCAAATAGGGAAGTTATAGTAAGTATATGAACAATGAATTAAAGGAGTAAGAATATAGAAAACTAACATAATGATTTATATGGTTCGATTCACAAGTAATCTAAATCCACTACCTTAGAGAAAACCCAAGGATTTCAACATCCACTAATGGATACCCTTTTACAACCAATGCAAGGTGAGTTCTACATTTTACAATTACCCAACAAATGAGGACTTGTGCTTTACAAAGAAGACTCAACTCACTAAGAGTGTTAAGCTCACAAAGAGTTAATCTCTCCAAAGAGATACTTGCCTTACAAAGAGGACTTTTGCCTAAACATAGGACTTACAAATACTCACCAAGAGTGAAGCTCACTAAGAGCTTTTTGCTAGCTAACACTGAACTAGTTTCTCAACAAACGAGAAGGGTAACTAACCTCTTTTTAAGGAGACTTTACAATTTAGCTCACTTTTTCAAATCCCTCAATTGGATTGGATATACAAATGAAAGCTCTAATCACTCTTGAGAATAGAAAGACAGATGAAGTTTATAGCTCAACGAAAATGCTTTTGAAAAATATGAATTTAAACTCAAGAGTGTTTGCTTGTGTGTTTATGAAGTGTATATGCCTATGCCCTTTTATGGCTTCATTGGTTAAGTAAAAATCAGCTTTAGAAGTTATTTACAGGGCAAGAATACACAAATTTTGTTGGTTACAAGGACTATAATTTTGGCCTTGAAATGACAGCTTCAGTCGACCGGAGTGTCTTAAATCAAAGGTTAAAGGCCCTCCATATTATCTCGACCGACCGAATTCATCGGGTGAGGTCTATTGAAGAAATGTCAGTCGACCTACCTTATATCACGGTCGTCCGGATAGAATATAGTCGTTGGAGCATTAGAACATTCAAAACTCGAAAAAGGACAAAAACACACTAGTCGACGGCATCAACACTGGCGGTCGAGCAGTCTCAAAGTGGTTTTTACACATAGTTAAGTTTATAATGTCCTCATGCACATGCCTAAGTGTTTTGTAAAGATATAAAAACATTTAAAAGAACTTAGGCATTTACCAACACTTATTGAACAAAGTAAAACACGAGGTTTTGAAAACTTGCATAGTTAAGCTTTAAACATCTATGTATCCTAGTATTCTCCAGGGAAAGATTAGTAACAAATGATTACCTATAAGCTTAGACTAATCTTCCTAAGGTTTTCAAGTCTTCAAGTTGTTTATCTTCTTGGAGCTTGGACTCTGAAGCCTTTGATCAACATCTTCTTTGAGTGTTGAAGACCTATAGCAATCTTGAGTTGTAGTGTATTAGACTTCACACTTCTTCTTGTCATGGAGTCTACCACTTGATTCTTTACTTGTTGGATTGAGTAGCTCTAGACATGTTGATCTTCCTTCTTCATTGACTTTGCAAGTACATCCATAGCATGTGGATTGACTTCAAGCTTGTGCTATGGAGTCTTGCAAAGTGTAGCTTACTTGTGTGTATGATCATACCTTTGATTTACACAAGTAGCTAACTTACTATTTTCAACAATGTGTTAGTAGTGCCCTAGGACCATTAGCATATGTTGTACGTTTTATATCTTTTTGAGCATTTCATCTAAATAGTTAATTTTGCTTATGAACATCAAATGCGTGATTTGATAGTAAAACTCATTTGCTTATGTAATTACTATACTAGTTGTCCCTAGTTTTATGTAATCCACTTTACAATGAAATAAAACGAGTATGATGTTTGATTGATGATTATGTTTTACTAATCATGTGTAATGAGTACAAATCATATCATAGATGCAATGTATTGAAATATATCGTATCGGACGTGATCCGTTAGAGAAGTAATACTTCATGGTCCTTAGTCATAAGTATTACTTCCTCAATACTATTTTAGAATCCTTAGACCTTATGTCTCCATTGATTCTAGCATTAATGGAGCCACGTTTTGACTCAGTCGTACGTTGATTTTAATAGAGTAATCAATACGACTGACGATCGGATGTAGTGTCCTATCATGGCTTGAATGTGAGAGGCATTGTAAGGAATTTGTCCCTCTCTTATTAGAGAGGGATATCCATGGGCCCCTCGATAAGGAAAAACTGTTTAAATGCATGGCCGTACTCAAATATATTTGATAAAGTGGTTATCAAATATTATTTGTTGTAACAGTTTACCCGAAGATCGAGCATAAATACAATTAAGCTTAATAAGGGTGACGACTACCATGCCTTATGCTTAATTATGTTATCGCGAGACAAAGGGATTAAATAGAGGATTGATATTAGGTATCGTTGTATATTCATTCACTTTGGGTAGTCACAATGTCCTGCTAGGGACCATTTGTGATTTATTAACTCACACTACTACTAAGTGTGTTTTCATTGCCATTGTGATATGAACCTACAGGGTCCCACGCATAGACGAGCCAACGAGCTTCACGTCCAGATTCAATGAATCTAGAATGTGTCTAGGTTCATTGTATCTGACATTTATTTTTCTGAGAATAATAAAACGTTATTATTCGAAATAGAGATAGGGGCAATTTCGGTATTTAACTAAAACTGGGATTACGTGGGAGTTATTATCCGATAAAGACTCCCACTACCAGCAGAGGTCTAGGGGACGTGGGAGTAAAAGACTCCCACTGCCAGAAGAGGTGGAGCGGACGTGGGAGTTGTTCTGGAAACAACCTCTCACTCCCTATATAAACCTCACTTGGCCGAAACCCTAGAGTAAGAAAAAATTTCAGCTGAAATACCAAAACCACCAGAAATCAGATTTCTGGTTCTGCCTCTCCCCTTTCTCTCAAATTCACGAATATCAGAAAAAACGAAGAGCTAGCACTCGCTGCCCGTTTCGTCGCGTGGATACCAGTAGTGAGTAATTCCGCAAGGTATGACTCAAGGTGATCATTGCATCCAAGCCTTAAAGGCAGAATCTTCCATTCAAGAATCGGATTCTCTAGCCAACAAATGTAAGTCCTTTCCTTTGTAATTTTCGATTCGTTTTGCATGAGCGGATCCTTCTGGGGAGGACTCATGGGTGTTTGGAACGAGTTTCCGCCCATGAATCCCTTCACAATGTTGGTGTGAGTACTAAGGATCCTATCATTAAGAACATGCTCACACAAACATTAGAACTATCAATGGTTTGCTATAATAAAAACAAAATTGATCACTTTCCCCTTCGGGCTAACAATGAGATATAGCCGGGACAAGTAGATGTCAATCCTAAGGTTCGATTTTACTCTAATTATGGGTGATAAGCCAAAGCTTACTTATAATTATTGGAAAATGGTTTCTCCACTATTTATCAAGTGTTGAATACTTGTGGAAAGTTTTTGCTAAAAAATTAATTAATGACTTTGCATATATTTTAAAGTACATAATGGCAATAAACACCTTGCACAATTTATTGCGATCCGTTATTTAAAAAAAAACTAAGTGGGTCCAATTTCCATGATTGCGCACGCAACTTAAGGATTTTTCTTAAGAAATAAAGAAAGCTATATGTTCTCGATATTGATATTTCTGAACAACTTGCAATCAACGTCCCTAAAGCTAAGAAAGATGCTTGGAAGAAGCATGTGAAAGATTCTAATGACGAGACACAAAGGATTCGTGGGCAGAAACTTGTTATAAACACCCATGAATCCTCCCCTGAAGGATCCGCTCATACTATGGGAATCGAAATTTGACAAAAAATACTTACGTTTATCATTAATGGTTTCTGATTTCGGGTTCTTAGTTTCAACAACAAAAAATCCTCCCTTGCGGAATTACTCTCTACTGGTATCCACGAGACGAAACGAGCAGCGAGTGCCAGCTCTTCGTTTTCTGAGTTTTAGGAATCTAGAGAGAAAGGAGGCAGAAATCTAATTTCGGGTGATAGGGTTTTTGCGGCTATCAGAAGTCTAACCTTAGGGTTTCAGCCAAAAGAGATTATATGGCCGTGAGAGTTGGTTCCGAAAACCAACTCCCATGTCATCCCAGCCTCTCCTGGTAGTGGAAGTTTTGATCGCATAATAACTCCCATGTAATCCCAGCGAAAGCCAAATACCTAAAATGCCACCATCCTTAATCTTTAATTTGAATAATAACATTTTATTATTCTCAGAAAATAAATGCCAGATACAATGAACCTAGACACATTCTAGATTCATTGAATGTGGACATGAAGCTCGTTAACTCGTCTATGTGTTTTACCCTATAGGTTCATATCACAATGACAGTGAAAACACACTTAGTAGTAGTATGTGTTCGTAAATCACAAGCGCTCCCTAGCAGGACTGATGCGAAACCGTGATGTTTTATATCAAGGTTTGGCTTTTAAGCAGATCTTTCTCTATCTCGAAATAGTTTCTATGGGAATATACTTAACACAACCCCGGGCAGGCTAAGTATCAATGAAGGCTGAAACACCACAACTAGAGAAACAAGCTAGTTGATACAGTAACTCAAAAAAAAATGACAAGGTAAAACCTCACATCATGTTCCAAAAAATATCTTGTATTAAAACAACTAAACTTATTTAATATGTTGGCTGAATTCCCCTTTATATAGAGGTGGAATTCAGCTATCTTAGCCTTACAAAGGAAGAGTCCTAATTGGATTAGAGCTCTTCAATCTCTAGCATAACAAACTAACTATAAAAGAAACAGTATCTAAGATAATGGACAACATGTCCTATTATCTAGCAACCACTAATATTATGTGCCTAAAACACTTATTAATAATAATAATAATAATAATAATAATAATAATAATAA
Organism: Vinca minor; assembly: GCA_026122235.1. Classification (NCBI taxonomy): domain Eukaryota; kingdom Viridiplantae; phylum Streptophyta; class Magnoliopsida; order Gentianales; family Apocynaceae; genus Vinca; species Vinca minor. The sequence continues at coordinate 188,544 of JAOCZM010000032.1, read as the reverse complement.
TAATAGCTGAAATCTAATTAATAATTAAACTTGAAATAACAAGATTAATTCTCGTCCAAAATCTGGACAGCTTATTGGACCAACTTGCACGACAATTTCGGACTCCATAACGGCAGAATCGCATCTTGTGATCTCATGAAAGTTGTAGATCTGCCTCTTATCTTTCAGATGCAACTTGAATCAGCTCCATTGGATTCCTGGATTGATAGATATGACGTTTATACCAAACTGTTGCAAAGCTGTACAATCCCTTATCAAGGACATTGTGACAACCCAGAGTGAATGAATGTACGGTGGAACCTAATATCAATCCACTATTTAATCCTTTTGTCTCACTATATCCAAAATTAAGATTAAGACATGGTAGTTGTCACCCTTATAAAGCTTAATTTTATTACACTCGACCTCCATGTAGACTGTTCCAACAAATAGCATTTAATAATAACTTTATTAAATACATTTGAGCACGGCCATGCATTTAAACAGTTTTCCCTATCGAGGGGCCCATGGATATCCCCCTCTAATAAGAGAGGGACAAATCCCTTACAATGCCTCTCACATTCAAGCCATGATAGGATACTACATTCGATCATTAGTCGTTTTAATTACTCGATTAAAACTAACGTCCGACTGAGTGAAAACGTAGCTCCATTCATGCTGGAAACGATGGAGACATAAGGTCTAAGGATTCGAAAATAGTATTGAGAAAGTAACACTTATGACTAAGGAACAATGAAATATTACTTCTCTTTCGGATCACGTCCGATACAATATATTATATCTATGATATGATTTGTGTCCATTACACATGATTAGTAAAACATAATCATCAATCAAATACCATACTAGTTTTATTTCATCGTATAGAGCATTACATAAAACTAGGGACACTCAGAATAGTAATTGCATAAGCTACTGAGTTTAACTATCAAATCACATATTTGATATTCAAAAGAAAAATTGACTATTCAGATGACATGCTCAAAATATACAAAACGTACAACATATGCTAATGGTCATAGGGCACTACTAACAATCTTCTGCTTGCCCCAAGTCCAATCATACATGATCCTCAATCCCATTGACCTAGTATGACTCTCATGTTTATGTTGCAAGAGTGGCTTGGTCAATGGATCTAGAATGTTGTCGTCTGTATGAACTTTGCAAATTTTATTGTCTCATCTATCAATGATTTCTCAAATCAAATGGAAACACCTGAGGATGTGTTTGGATGATTTGTGAGATCTAGGTTCCTTAGCTTGTGAAATGGCTCCATTATTATCACAATAAAGGTCCACTTGGTTCACAATGCTAGGGATGACACCTAATCCATCAACAAATTTCCAGATCCAGACAGCTTCTTTAGCTGCTTCAGAGGCAGCCACATACTCAACTTCTGTTGTATAGTCGGCCACAGTTTCTTTCTTTGAGCTCTTCCAGCTCACAATACCTCCATTCAAACAAAACACAAAACCAGATTGCGATCTAAAATCATCTACGTCGGTCTGGAAACATGCGTCTGTGTAACCACTTACAACCAGACTTCCATCCTGACCTCCGTAAACTAAGAACATATCTTTAGTCCTTCTCATTTACTTAAGAATGCTCTTGACTACAGTCCAATGTGACTTTACTGGGTCAGATTGATATATGCTAGTCATACTTAATGATACGCAAAATCTATACTAGCAAGTATACTAGGTCGATGCTGTAGTAGTCAAGGTCGATCCCACATAGAATAATGATTAATTAATTCCTAAGTAAATAATTTCTACAATGATCAAAAGCATGCAAAATAAATCCAATGGTTGATGATAGTATGGTTTAATCTAATTTAATTATAACTAAAAGAAAGCAAAATAACTTGAACAAGAAGTTTTGATAAGAGAAAGATCTAAGGCACATGAATTCACTAAATTAACCATTATATTATCCTAACGATATGTTATTCTAGAGTTAGTTTCATTAATCAATCGATTTCCAATTATATCTAATAACTCTTGCAAGACTTATTAAACCTATTCTCATGAATAAACCAACTATATTTCTATGTTGATTTCAACCCATAAAAACGCATTAAACATATGAAATCATAAAGATCGCACAAACCATACAAGTATATGTCTATCTTGCATGCAATTTATGTTTAGATTATTTAACCTAATTAACAAGGTCAGCTGTCGCAAATCTTCCAAGTTGATGTAAAGACAATTTGAGTGGTAGCTAATCACACAAAAGCATTAGGAACAATAATAAGAAATTAATTCCACAACACTAATCGAATAACAAAATCAAGAGAATAACATATAAAATTAATCTAGCTACATCATGACCTTAGAATAAATATTTAGCTCATACTAGAGAAAAATTCAATAACAAATTAAAACCTAGAATAATCTAATAATGACTGAATTTCTTTTCCTAAGACTAGTATAGAGTATTTATAGCAATAGAAATCTCCTAGCTTAAAGTAATTGACATAGATAAAAACTCTCCCTCCTTTAAAGTAGTTGACATAAAATACAACTCTTCAAACTCCTTTAAAGTAGTTGCCAAAAACCAAAACTCATCAACACCCTTTAAAGTAGCTGCCATATCTTCTTTTCTAGTCTGTAAAGACGTCTTTCCAATTCCAACAACTTCTTTCTTCTTTTTAATTCCGTAAGTCCGGCTCACTTTTACGCTTCAAAAGTACTATTTTTCCCCTACGATTAAAAGCACAAAGAAGTGAGGATTATACCATTCTAAGCTCAAAACGCAACATAACAATATAAAAAATTGCTATTAAAATAGACGAAATAATAGACTATATTATGAGTTATCAAATTCCCCCCAACTTAAGCATTTGCTTGTCCTCAAGCAATTTAGACACAAGGTAGGACCGATAGACAAAACTCTTCAAGAACAAGCAGAAAGAAACCATGGAATCAGCAAGTTAAACAACTCAAATATTAATCTCCAATTATTCCAACATAACAAGTGCTACAAATACGAGTAATGAAATAGTATAAGGCAATTCACTCAATCTCTCATTATTATTTCATGAAAAGTATGAATTCAAGAAGCTTATATTAAGAACTAGACAAACAGACCTTTTATCTTTCACACCTCTTTTTGCTACAATTCAATCCATAGGTACCCTTGTGCAATGTGCTTTTATTTTGACTCACGAATATATAGAATTAAAGTAAGACTGAGTAAGATCGTTCAATTTCTTTACCACATTCAAAGTTTCTATTGGGACTCATAGTGCACCAAGGAGTGTGAACTTTCTTATCACTCATTTAGTGGCGTGCTAATTTCGCATACTCATAATCTTCCATTTTTCAAGATCAGCGGAGTAAAACCCAATTTATACTTTTTATTGCGGGCACCAAGGAGTGTGAACTTTCTTATCACTCGTTTAGTGGTGTGTTCATTTCACATACTCATACTCTTAGTGTGTTGATTATTATTTTTTCTTTTCCAACTTTTTTATAACCAAGAGCAGCGGAGTAGAGCCCAAAAATAATCATTCGACATTTTGTCGCATTTTTTTTTTTGAATTAAAAGAATTACCTAGTCATCCTTTAAAACGATATATTCAGAGTCAAGAGTTGTGTAGTGTATTGGGTAATCATAAATCGAATCAACAACAAAACAAGGGTGATCTTAAAAGGTCTCAAAGTCTAATTCCAAATACAAGTTCTATCATATATACATAGGCACAAGATAATCACTCAAAAACATTTTTTTCTTAAATTTTCCAATTTTTCTAGTGGCACGAGTCAAAGATTGGAAATCATGGAGAATAATGCTTAAAGTTGTAAAAATTAACGTATCCACAATTAATTAATTAATTTTACTTTTTCTTTTTATGATGTTTTTGGATTTTTTATTTTTCTAATAATATGCAAAACTACTAAAAAATATCAAATAAACCTAACGAAAACAAATAAAATAAAGCGCTAAAGGTAAACATAAACATTCCACAACTTAATTCCTCCCAACTTAAATTGAGCATTGTCCTCAATGTGAAAATAAAGAGCAAAATATAAAGGGTAGAGAACAATACTGCCCTGATTAAAGTGGGAACGAGGAGAAAAAGTGGCCTCAAGGCTCCTCAGGCCATGACTCCCGCGACCATCTAGCTCGTGAATGTGAATCTTCAATGATTAATGGGTGCTGAAGAGGGACTTAGAGAGGATGCCAAAGATTGTGGGGCACTTTGAAATTGTCAAATTGTTCACCAAATTTATCGAATCCTCTTGTCATGGAGCAATTTCAAGCCCTCTTTAAACTTTTGATCGTTCGTGTGAGTTCCAATTGGAAGTCCACCAAACTCACTTAACTCCAAGGTTCTTGTTACACCTGAAAAATATGAAGAATTAAGTACAGGTAAATCAGATGAACCTTCAAAACAAGTATGATTAAATTGGGAGTGAGAAGGAATAAAATTGAAATCAAATGACGGTGGCTTCTCAGAAGATGACGCCGGTACCTCTAACTTCTCTAACTCCTCAAATTGCTCAGTTTTACAAGACGAATAAGGAGGATGTGTATTAGGATGAGAAACGTGCTCCATTGTTTCCTCCTTACTTTCTTCTTTTTCAATTTCATCCTGCAACATAAACTCAAAAGGCTTATGAGTCAAATTATCTTTAAAATCATGTTCAAGAGAAGTACTAGAATTAACAAAATAACAAGAATTACTCTCCGGAGAAACTTTCATGGTCTTATACATATTAAAAACAACCTCCTCATCTTCAACCCTAAGAGTAACCTTTCCTAATTGAACATCTATCAAAGCCCTAGTAGTAGCAAGGAAAGGTTTATCAAGAATCAGGGGCACCTCACTATCCTCGTTAATATCCACTACAACAAAATCAGCAGGAATGATAAATTTATCCACTTTAACAAGAACATCCTCAATTATGCCACAAGGATAAATTATAGACCTATCTGCTAGTTGCAATGTCATGCTAGTAGATTTCACCTTACCTAGCCCCAACTTTTCAAAAATAGACAAAGGCATTAAATTAATGCTAGCACCTAGATCACATAATGCATTATCAAAGTTTAATTGCCCAATAGTACAAGGAATAGAGAAACTCCCTGGATCTTTTAATTTCTGGGGCAACTTCATTTTCAGAACGGCAGAGCACTCTTCTGTAAGAATTACTGTCTCACAATCGTCGAGCTTACGCTTGTTAGTTAGCATCTCCTTCATGAATTTCGCATACCTCGGCATTTGCTCCAAAGCCTCTGCAAAAGGAATGTTAATATGCAACTTTTTAAATACATCCAAAAACTTAAAGAATTGTTTATCGATATTTTGCTTTCTAAGTCTTTGGGGAAAGGGAATAGGAGGAACATAAGGTGGAGGAGGAATATAAGGTTGAGAGTCTCCCTCGTTTGGCTTGTCCTCATTTGAAGAATTAAATGCATATTCCTTCTTGTTTTCCTTTTCGACCTCTTTACAATTTTCCAGTTCTTGGATTTGCTTTCCGCTCCTGATGGTTACTGCATGAACTCGCTCCATAGGATTCTTCTCTATGTCACTAGGAAGTTTCCCTGGAACTCTATCTTTTAAATTTTGAGCAACTTGACCAAACTGAACCTCCAAGTTGTAGATAGAAGCTTGATTTGTCTGAGCAACTTGATCTATCTTACCTTCCAATTTTTTCAAGTATTGCATCAAATTCTCCTCAAACTGAGATTTCCTTTCTTGTGTAGGAGGGGGTTGTTGTGGAGGAGTCATATATTGTCGTTGATTCCATTGATCACTCCAAGAAAAATTTGGGTGTTGTCTCCACCCCGGATTATAAGTGTTGGAGTAAGGATCATTCCTTTGAGGCACATATTTTCTTCCATCTCCCATATAATTTGCTTCTTCGAATGATGTAGAGCTGGAACCTGCATTCGGACGAAAATTAGCATGATTACCAATCAGACCACAAGATGTGCATACCTCATCATTTTTGTGGCCTTGTTGACTCATCAAGAGACTAATTTGATTAGTCAATTCAGCCAACTTAGAGACCACACTGGGTTGTGAGTTAACTTCATGAATTCCAGCCCTTCTTCCTTTAGTTGCCTTTTGTTGTGAATTTTTAGCTAAATTCACATAGATCTGTTAAAGCTCATCTACATTTTTGTCACCTAGGTAACCACCTGCAGCAGTATCGACTAGAGATTGAGACATGAGAGTTAGTCCTTCATAGAAAAACTGAGTTAGTAATATCAAAGAAAAACCATGATGAGGACAATGGGTGAGTAATGACTTAAACCTCTCCCATGCAACATGAAAATCTTCTGTTTCTCCTTGCGTAAAGGTACTAATCTTACCCCTCAAGTTCATTCTCTTTTCGGAGGGAAAGTATTGAAACATGAATGTATCATAAACCTCATTCCAAGTGCCCAAAGATCCTTAAGGTAAATCAAGTAGCCACAATTTTGCTCCCCCTTTTAGACTATAAGGAAAACATCTCATCCCTAATTCTTCCTCAGTTAAACCATTCAAAGGGAAAGTTTGTACCGTACTATAGAAGTCTCGCAAAAATCCCAATGCATCTTCATTATTCATACCATTAAAGTTTGGAAGAAGTTGAATATGATAGTGTTTAAGCTCATAGTTCCTCGTTGCAGCAGTTAATCTTATGCATGATGGATTTGCAGCAATTATTGGCATATGCAGATCTCTCATACGAGGAACGACTAATTGATTCCCTCCATAATCAACAATTCCATGTCTGCACAATAATAAATAATAAATTAAATAAAAAAATAAATACCAAAGTAAAATTAAAATCACAAAGAAATAAAATTAATCAAATATTCACCGGCAACGGCGCCAAAAACTTGATACGCAAAATCTATACTAGCAAGTATACTAAGTCGATGTTGTAGTAGTCAAGGTCGATCCCACAGAGAATAATGATTAATTAATTCCTAAGTAAATAATTCTACAATGATCAAAAGCATGTAAAATAAATCCAATGGTTGATGATAGTATGGTTTAATCTAATTTAATTATAACTAAAAGAGAGCAAAATAACTTGAACAAGAAGTTTTGATAAGAGAAAGATCTAAGGCACATGAATTCACTAAATTAACCAATATATTATCCTAACGATACGTTATTCTAGAGTTAGTTTCATTAATCGATCGATTTCCAATTATATCTAATAACCTCTTTCAAGACTTATTAAACCTATTCTCATGAATAAACCAACTATATTTCTATGTTGATTTTAACCCATAAAAACGCATTAAACATATGAAATCATAAAGATCGCACAAACCATACAAGTATATGTCTATCTTGCATGCAATTTATGTTTAGATTATTTAACCTAATTAACAAGGTCAGCTGTCGCAAATCTTCCAAGTTAATGTAAAGACTATTTGAGTGGTAGCTAATCCACTACAAGAAAACAGTTAAATAGAGACCAAAATTAGAGACCGAAATTTTAGGTAAAAAATATAACGACGGAATACCGACCGAATAGAAACCGAAAAACAAACGGTCATTATTCCCTCGCCCTTCCGTCGGCCACATTGAAACCGTTGACCAAATTGAAACGCCGTCATTTTTCTCACCATTACCCACCGACCACCGACGTAATATAACGACCGAATACCGACGAAATATGTAACGACGGAACACCGACGGAAGTTTACGACTGAATACCGACGGAATATATAACGACGGAACATCGACGGAAGTTTACGACCGAATACCTACGGAATTAATAACGGCGTCAAAACGACGTCGTTTTGATGTTTTATTTCTTTTTAAAAAATAAGGTTTAAAATTAATTAAAACGACATCGTGTTGTTCAAAGTTAACGACGGAATACAGACGGAAATTTACGACCGAATACCGACGGAATTAATATCCGAATAAAACGACGTCGTTTTATCGCCTGATTTGTGAAAAACAAATCAAAATCGAAGGAATCCCTCATTCCTCTCTTCTTCAATACCCTAATCCATCTCTTCTTCAAATCACAGACGACTGCCGATCTGCCACCGCGACCGCCAGTCTGAACCGTCGCCACCGCCGTACTGCCTCCGCCACTACAAGAAGCCATTAAAGGTACCGCCACTCCAAGAAGCCATTAAAGCTTTATTTTTCCATTTTTTTTTGCTTGAAGCTTGTGCTTATGAATTTTGCTTCTCTTTTTCAGGTCGCCTCCACTGCCAGAACACCGCCGCCATTCCTGCCACCTCCATTATAGGTGTTTTTTGCTTTTTTTTTCGAATTTCAGTGTTGTATGCTTCGATTTTTAGCTTTTTTTTTGCCTAGATTTATTGCTTTATTTTTGCTTCGATTTGTTGCTTTATTTTTGCTTGTATTTTGCCTCGGTTTTTTTTTCTCTGTGTGTTAGCTTTCACATGGCTTATTCTCAATCAATATGCTTATTTGTTTCAAGTTTGCACCTTCTTTTTCTGCTTGGTGCAATGATTTTGATTTCTGGTTGATTGGAATTGCAAGATTTTTTATTTGGGTGTTCAATGTTATCTTTTCCAAAACATCTCTTATTTTTTACTTCTGCAATTTTGAAAATGTGTGTTATTTGATACTTTCTATATTCAACTATACTCCTGTTTTTGGTTTGTGCCTCATTTTGTTCTTCTTCGAGTTTGATTTTGGGTTTTGTTGAAATATTGATAATGAAGCTGGTTGCTTGCAGTTGCTTCCGCTGAACTTTATGAATAGTCGGTTCCTGTTTAAGTGTTGGAAAATGTTTGGGAGTATTTCTTGCTTAGATGTATCCATCTGTTATTTTTGCAGTATATGCCTCTGCTTATGAGCCATTTAGATTTTCTAGTTCCTCTATTGCATAAACAAAGTTGTTTGTACTAATTTTCTTATACTCCTATATCCTTTTGCTGCTATGTTCAAGGAAGTCGGCAACGACTTTTTTTGCTGCATATGATGCCCTCTTATGATGAAATATTCCATTTTCCAGTTCTTTTATGATGTTGATGATGGTTTATAAGTTTAGTTTCAATTACATTTTCCTAAGCTTAATGAGGAATATCATAGTGTTCCATTGCTGCTACTTTCCTTATTAAACTGGCTTTAGCATTAGATTTTATCATATTTGATTGAAGGTTTTACAAGGCACTATTCTATGTCTTATATATTTGTGATTTACCTTCTATTCAGTTCAAAGAAAACAAGTTCTTATTCATATGATTAGATAATGCTATCTATAAGTGAAGTGTTACGGCCAAATAGATTAATCAATCAAAAACTTTTGAGAGAGTGAGGGAAACAGAAAAGCATTCATATACAAGCGTGCAATTCTTGTTCTAGGGAATGTATTTGCAATTGGAAATGTATGTGATACTTATGTTCTTGGGTGTGTTTAGGAAACTGATCCTCTATGTGTTGATTGTGTCATAACTTTTGAGCTTGTGGATGAATTTATGTTTATTGTGTCCTTTAAATGTCGGTATTTGATTGTGCTTGTGAATACTTTCCGTTTATTTCAAAGATGCCTCCAAAGAAAAGAATCCAAGTATCCTTACCATTTGGTTCGCCAGGCATGTCTGCTCCGGCATCCACCTCTCAGCCTGGTTCATCACCTAATTTGGTGGAGACACCGCGATCTGCTCCTGTGCCACTTACGACACCTCCATCACAGTCTGATGATGCGCAGACAACTCGGGATGCGTTTGCGGCAGTACACGACACTGTCTCTACGCCGGTAGCAGGATCGGCGTCTCACCAGTCAACTGTCCCACACACAGCTTCTGATTCTAGTGTAGTTGCGGCTACCGTAGATGCACGTATTCTCCTGCAGCCTACCCTTGGCACGTAAGTAACTAATTTATTTCCTTTAAGCTAATTATACTACTTGTCGTTATTATAGTAACTAATCAATTTTTTTCTTTGCTATTATAGTTTCAGGTTGGCATCCAGCTGTTCCGCCGCAATTACTTCGATTTTTCAAGATCGTTTCAAGGGTGCATATAGCACCATCAAGGATGTTCCTCAGGAAGAAGAAAAGTTGTGGTGGGACGAGTTCAAGGTAAGTAAATTAGAAAATAAGTTTAAATTTAGAAGTCTTTAAATTTAATTATCTAACATTGTTTCAAATTACAAAAAAAGTATCGCTGGGCTCCTGAGCATGAGAATGGCGTCAAGACGGGTTGGCGTACCATACTGACGAGGAGACTAAGCGGCATTATGAGCGACGCTCGTAGAAAAAATAAGAGGCCCACATGGGTTTCTGAGACCGATTGGGCGCGACTTGAAGAGTACTGGAAAACTCCGGAATTTAAAGCCAAGTCGGCACAGTCAGCAAAAAGCCGGAAAGAAGGGAGGGGTGGCAAAGGCCCGATGAAGCACACGGGAGGTTCGCTCAGCCACATTGAGCACCACATGAGACTGGTACTTAAATTTATTATCAATTTACGTATCCTTATATTTTATGTCTTTTTTGTTCGTATTTAATGATTTTGTTTAACAGGAAAAGGAGGCCGGACATGCAGTCTCATTCTCGGCCAATTACGATCATGTTCATCAACACCATATCGGCCCAAATAAAGGCGAATAGGTTGATGAAGATTCTAGAGAGTTGTCTGTAAGTATTTTATTACCGTTTCTCCTTTTTTTATATTAGTTATTTAATGTCATAACCTGACATTTTTTTTTTACAGCTGGTGTTCCATGAGGTTTATGACGACGCCGCAAGCAAGGCAACTCAAGCCGGACTGCCTCCTCCAGATTTGCCGACTCATATTGAGTTGTCTGTTGAGGCTGCGGGTGGGCTAAGAAAGGGACGTGTCCAAGGACTCGGTTCCTTTAGTGATGTGGTAAAGACAATGAAGCGAGGCAGCCACGCGGTGTTGCAGTCAGACATGGTCCAAATGCGGAGCGAAATGGAAGAAAATTTTAAGAAACAACTAGCCGAGCAAAAAAGAGAAATCAAGATGAGGGAAAAGAAGAGAAACAAGGGTCTAGCTAGTATGTTAGCTGAAATTTTAACAAATAGGGACCATGTTGTATTAAGTGCCTCTGAGATAGAGGCCAAATTGAGTAGCATCTTAGAAGATGAGTTAGAATCAGACTATGACAATGACCCCTTAACTGTCGATTCTGTTTTGGGGAGTCAATAGATTATTTAGTTAATTTTGTAACTATTTGTATGCTTTTAATGCTTTTTTTAAGTTAAGTTTTGTGATTATTTTGAAATTTATATTTTGGTTGATGTTTTCTGTTGAATGTAAGATAGCTCATTGGTTTATGCTTTCTTTTGAATGGAAGATAGCTGATTGTTTTCTGTGCATGGGGTCTGTTATATGGTTATCCTTTTCTGATACTGGAAAATTGGTTTCTAACCGACCGCATAGCGACCGTATTAGGGTTTAGGGTTAGGGTTTAACGACGGATTAGCGGCTGATTTAGATTTATCATTATAGAGACCGAATAGCGACCGAAACATGCATATCCGTCGCTAGTCGGTCGCTCGTCAATCACCCAGAAGAATGTCTGAACACATATAAAGTTTTGAAAATAAAGATCCGCGCACTGGACAAGACGACGCTGTTTCAGCATTTAACTATAGCGACCGAATAGCGACCGCCCTAGCGTATTCGGTCGCTATTATTTTCCCGAATTCCGTTTTTTATAAATTAGCGGGATTTTTAAAGATATATAGAAACATTTTGCCTATTTTAGTTACTAATACTAATATATATATATATATATATATATATATATATATATATATATATATATATATATATACGAATAGTGAAACAAGTAAAACTTATACTTATTCACAAAATACCTGTATAGACCTGAAGCAGAACAATTCAAGTAATACATTTGTGTTGACATTTACGTGAATCATTAAGTAATGTAACTAAAATTTTAATAAATGCTCATTAATGATCGAATAATTACTACAATAAAAATATTAGTTCGTATTCGCATTCTGAATTGTTCAGCTTGTTCGTATATATAGGTATTTTGTGAATAAGTATAAGTTTTAATTGTTTGAATATTCAAGTTAATGTGTGTGTGTATATATATATATTAGTAATAGTAACTAAAATAAGCAAAATGTTTCTATATATCTTTAAAAACCCCGCTATTTTATAAAAAACGGAATCCGGGAAAATAATAGCGACAGAATATGCAAGGGCGATCGCTATTCGGTCGCTACAGTTAAATGCCGAAATGGCGTCGTCTTGTCCTGTGCGCGGGATCTTTATTTTCAAAACTTTATAAGTGTTCAGACATTCTTCTGGGCGACCGATTAGCGACCGAATATGCCAGGGTGGTCGCTATTCGGTCGCTACAGTTAAATGCCGAAACGGCGTCGTCTTGTCCTGTGCGCGGGATCTTTATTTTCAAAACTTTATAAGTGTTCAGACATTCTTCTGGGCGACCGATTAGCGACTGAATATGCCAGGGCGGTCGCTATTCGGTCGCTACAGTTAAATGCCGAAATGGCGTCGTCTTGTCCTGTGCGCGGGATCTTTATTTTCAAAACTTTATAAGTGTTCAAACATTCTTCTGGGCGACCGAATAGAGACCGAATATGCCAGGGCGGTCGCTACAGTTAAATGCCGAAACGGCGTCGTCTTGTCCTGTGCGCGAGATCTTTATTTTCAAAACTTTATAAGTGTTCAGACATTCTTCTGGGCGACCGAATAGCGACCGAATATGCCAGGGCGGTCGCTATTCGGTCGCTACAGTTAAATGCCGAAACGGCGTCGTCTTGTCCAGTGCGCGGGATCATTATTTTCTTCAGACATTCTTTTGGGCGACCGACGATGCTGTCGGTACTCCGTCGGCATATAGGACATAAGTTCCACTTCCGTTCTCGATGGGCAGAAACTTTACAAATGGCCAAAAGGCATGCTATTGGGCGACGTAATAGCGACATAATTTAAATCGGTCGCTCCGTTTAACACCTAAATGAAAAATATTTAAGGCACGAAGCTTTCCCCAATACTCATTCTGCCCAGCTGCGATTTCTACCTCCACCACCACCTCTTCCGACGATTTCCCCCAAACTCACCGTGAAACCCCTTCCTCCTCCCATCACCACCCCTTCCGGTAACTCCAAGATGGCGCCACCACCTCCGGCACCCACAAGACTTCCCCACCACCTCCGTTTCAGTTGGGTTTTAGGTGAGAATCTTAGCTTTTCTATTTCTTATAATGTTATTAATGTCAATATTCATGCTCTTATACCATTTATTCTCTGGCATCAAAGAATCAAATTTTAGGGCATTTTACCTTTTATTAGGTTTAGGGCATACCTTTTATTTTTTGGTTGAAGGCAAGGTGTTTGATGATATGCCATGGTAAATACTAGAATCAAATTTTGCTCTATTTATTTCAAAGCTAAGAATTTGATTCTATTTCTTTGCATAATAAATGATGATATCAAAGTGGCCAAATTTTCTAAGTTTACTAGCTTTTTACCTTTAGTTTAGGGTGTAAAATTTCATCTTTATTGTCACGTTGAAATTTTGTTAATTCACACTAAGAAAATTGTCACATTTGATATCATCAAAATAAGGTAAAAAGCTAATATGCATTTAATTATTAAGACTTGATATACGCAGATATTGTGTTTGTAATGGACGACCGTAGTTGGATGTATATAGATTCGACAACGAATGGTGGACCTCTTCATAGTCAAGAATTTATAGCGGGATTGAAAGGATTTGTGAATTTCGCAGTTAGTTCGTCTACTAATGTACAAATTGATAGGATTAGGTGTCCTTGTGGGGTTTGTAGGAATAAGTATTTTCATATGCCTGATACTGTGAAGTATCATCTTGTTATGAACGGATTCGTGTCGAACTATTATAATTGGACATGTCATGGTGAGGCATTCATTCCCATGCCTCAAATCTCGTTTGTTCATGAAATGAATAATTATAAAAGACATACGATACCGAACAATTATCGAGATATGGTAATTCATGCTGCGGGACCAAGTTTTAATGAGCATCAAAATAGGGACGTGGAAGAACCTCCCAATCCACAGGCACAAATGTTCTATGACATGTTGAAGGCCGTTGATAGCCCACTGTACAATGGTTGTACAAACCATTCACAGCTTTCAATGACTGCTAGGATGTTGAGCATTAAGTCTAAAGACAACTTATTTGAAACTACAATAGATAAATTTGCGCAGTTGATGAAAGAGGCGCTTCCACCACAAAACAATGCTTTAGACGACTTTTACCAAATGAAGAAATTGGTTAAAGGCCTTGGATTACCGGTGCAAAAGATTGATGTTTGTGTTAACGGTTGTATGTTGTACTGGAAAGATGATGTTGGGAGTAGAGAATGCAAGTTTTGTGGCCATGCTAGATACATTAAGAAAAAGAAGTAAAAAAATACACGACAAAAAGAGATTGCTTGCAAAAAGATGTATTATTTTCCAATTACTCCTAGATTACAAAGATTGTATGCATCTGAAAAAACTGCAAGACACAGACATGGCACTCTGACAGTGAGAGGGAAGAGGGAATAATGAATCACCCACGAGATGGAGAAGCTGGGCAACATTTTGATAGAACACACACCGATTTTGCAACGGAACCTCGGAACGTAAGGCTTGGGTTATGCACAGATGGTTTTGCACCTTTCGGCATGTCAGGGAAGCACTATTCTTTTGGCCAGTTCTTCTAACACCTTATAATCTTCCCCCTTGGATGTGTATGAAGAACAATGTAATCTTCTTAACTATCATTGTACATGGATCCCAAAATCCAAAACACAAGATCGATGTGTACTTGCAGCCTTTAATCGATGAATTGAATCAACTGTGGGTGAAGGCACGGAAAGTTATGATATCTCAAAAAAACAAAATTTTAAATTGAGGGCTTCATTACTTTGGACAATTAGTGATTTCCCAGCATATGGAATGTTGAGTGGATGGATTACAGTTGACATTCACGCTTGTCCATTTGCAGTCTGGTGGGAAACAATCGTGGTTCGATTGCCATAGATGCTTCTTGTCACCTGATCATCCTTTTAGAAGAGATGCAAAGGGATTTTGAAAGGACCGGCGACAAGAGAGAGCAGACTCCGCCATCTCGCCTTACCGGTGATGAAATGTTGGTTAGAGTTAGAGAGTATCAAAAAAATTACCGATACAAATCAAGAGATCGGTAAAGAGCAAGGCAGGGGTCGGGATCATAGTTGGGCCAAACGTAGTATATTTTGGGACTTACTTTATTGGCGGACACTTTTGATAAGACACAACATTGATGTCATGCATAATGAAAAAAATGTGTTTGATAATGTTTTTAACACGGTGTTGGACGTGAAAGGTAAAACTAAAGACAATGTTAAAGCTAGAGCGGATGTTGAAAGGTATTGCAATCGTCCGGAATTGAATATTAAACACGATGGCCGAGGTAAAGCAACGAAACCGAAGGCATGTTTCACTCTTACCAAGGCACAAAAAGAGATGGTTTTACAGTGGGTTAAAGAATTAAGGCTCCCAGATGGATATGCATCGAATTTGGTGCGATGCGTTGATATGAAAGAGTTGAAAATGTCTGGAATGAAGAATCACGATTCTCATGTATTCATGGAGAGACTTATCCCTATAGCACTTAGAGAAGTACTACCGACAAATGTTTGGGGTCCCTTGCTGAACTTAGTTTGTTCTATAGAGATTTGTGTTCCCCAAAGTTGAGTGTGGCGCATATGCAAGAATTGGAGGACACTATTGCTATTTTATTGTGCAAGTTAGAGATAATATTTCCTCCGGGATTTTTCGATGTCATGGAACACTTGCCGATTCACCTTCCGTACGAAGCCAAGGTTGGTGGCCCGGTACAGTTTAGGTGGATGTACCCGTTCGAGAGGTAACAACCAATGTGATTAACTACATATGCTTTATTTTATTTTCCATGTACGTATTTACAATGTGATTAACTACGTATGCTTTATTTAGATACCTGCACCATCTGGAAAAAAAGATAAAGAACAAGGCCAGAGTTGAGGGGTCAATTTGCAATGCATACTTGGTCGAAGAAGCTGCTACATTCTTTAGCTATTATTTCGAACCCCACGTGAAAACGAGAGTTACAACCATTGGGCGAAATGATGGTGAAGACGAGATTAGCGGACCAGATGTATTATCAATTTGCAACTTACCCAGAAGATCATTTGGAAAAAAAAGAAAAAATTGTATTATCTGATAAAGATTATAAAACAGCCATGAATTATATCCTAATGAATTGTGAAGAGGTCGAACCATATCTTCAGTAAGTAAACCTATCTATTGCTTTAATTTTTTAATATAATTAAAAGTGGCCAAATAATAATATTGTCATTTAATTTGGAACTCAGGAAATTTGTCAGTGAAGTACATGATCAAACCCCGCAGATAACGGAGGCAGAACTCAAAGCCGGGTTTATAATGATTTTTCCAAATGGTTTGGAACTCATGTAAGTTGGTATTGTTTCGAAATGTACTTGTGTTAAGAATGCATAATTAAAGTAATTTAACTTTTGTTGTTCTCAACAGATACATAGCTTTCAAGAACATTCCGAAAGTTTGTTGAAAAATATGTCTTGGGGCCCGTCCAAGAGAGTGATGTCATACACCGGTTACTTTGTTAACGGTTATAGATTTCACACAAAAGCCCACAACGATGGAAAGGGAACGACAAACAATGGGTATGGGTTAAAGGAGATTATTACGGTGAGTTGAAGCAAGTAATCGAGGTTCAACTTGCTCGGACTACTCCGACCAAAAAAATTATTCTTTTCAAATGCGATCGGTTTGATTCTACTCCAAATCGAGGTTTAAGAGTGCATCCTCAATATAAACTTGTAGAAATCCATAGTAAAAAGAACCTACCAGTGGTTACGATCCATTTGTATTTGCTTCCCAATGTCAACAAGTCTACTACACACCTTATCCTGGTAGTAAGACAACATCTAGGACTCGATTGGTTGGGTCGTATGCCGCTCCAAACCACGCCTATTTGACGTTTCGGTGTTCCGCACCGTGATCGGGACGAGGTACGCGAGGAGGAGACCAGTCGCATTGATCCAACTATTACTGAAGTTGGTCAACTTGCACACCGGTCAGGGGAAATTGAAGTTGTACTTGTGGCCGGTACGAGCCGTGGTTATGAAGATGATGATAATGATGAGGATATGTCGGGTGATGACAATTCTGAAGAAGAGGATGAATTTATATCGGATGATGATTCAGAATGATTAAGCTTTTCTCGCTTCTTGGAATTCCACATATTGCAGGTGAGTAATATTTGTTGGTTTTTTTTTTTGTACTTTATTACCATAAATTAGAAGTCATATTGTATAACTTTTTAACATAATTCAAAGTAGTAATTTTATTGTCATAAATAATTTGATTCTTGAATTTTCAGATTGCTACTCATGCATTTCCAAGGATATACATATGAATGACATCAAGGAGTTTATGAGAAGTGCACACTATGATTGTGAGTTTTGATAATTCAATGTGTGCACTTTGATTGTGAGTGTTGTAATGTAATGTGCACATTTTGATTGTGAATGTTGTAATTCGAAGTTTGCACTTTGATTGTGAGTATTTAATGTAATGAGAAGTGTGCATTTGGATTGTGAGTGTTGTAATGCAAAGTGTGGACTTGATTGTGAGTGTTGTAATCTAATATGAAGTGGACACTTTGATTGTGAGTGTTGTAATCTAATGAGAAATGGGACACTTTGATTGTGAATGTTGTAATGTAAATGAGAAGTGTAAACTTGTGGTTTTAGTAAGATAATTGCCTATGTAATTTTATTTTTGGGTTTATTGATTATTTTTGCTATTTGGGATCTTATTAATGATATTGTTTCTGGTTTGTATTTTTGGGTGTATTGCTGTTTTTTTATAATAGGGATTTAATTAAATTTCAGATTTATTTTTTTTAAATTTAAAACAATTTAGCGACGGAATAACGACCGCACGAGTCAAAGACAAAGTCAACATTGTTGACCGTACGGTCGGTATTCAGTCGGTAACTAGAGACGGAATATTCGTCACTATACTATCGTCGGTATTCGGTTGTTATAAAGTAAAAGTCAAAGGTCAACAATATGCAACATTCGATCGGTATTCGGTCGTTATTCAGGGACGGAATATTTCGTCGGTATTCGGTCCGTAAATAGCCAAAGTCGAAAGTCAACAACATTGACTATTCGGTGGGTATTCAGTCGTTTGGCAGTCAAAGTCAAAGGTCAACAATATGGAACAGTCGGTCGGTATTCGGTCGCTATGTAGCGACCGTCTAGTCAGTCGCTATAATTGCCGTCGGTATTCGGTCGTTACCAGTCAAAGTCAAAAGTCAATAATGTTGACCATTTGGTCGGTAAATAGAGACCGAATATTCAGTCGCTAACGTTTCCGTCGGTATTTGGTCGGTAATTTGCTTAGCGACGAAAAATACACGACCACGTGATTCGGTCGTTAATCGGTCACTAAATGTAGTTTAGCGACGGAAATGTCCGTCCCTGTTACACAGTTTTCTTGTAGTGATCACACAAAAGCATTAAGAAATTAATTCCACAACACTAATCGAATAACAAAATCAAGAGAATAACATATAAAATTAATCTAGCTACATCATGACCTTAGAATAAATATTTAGCTCATACTAGAGAAAAATTCAATAACAAATTAAAACCTAGAATAATCTAATAATGACTGAATTTCTTTTCCTAAGACTAGTATAGAGTATTAATAGCAATAGAAATCTCCTAGCTTAAAGTAATTGACATAGATCAAAACTCTCCCTCCTTTAAAGTAGTTGACATAAAATACAACTCTTCAAACTCCTTTAAAGTAGTTGCCAAAAATCAAAACTCATCAACACCCTTTAAAGTAGCTGCCATATCTTCTCTTCTAGTCTGTAAAGACGTCTTTCCAATTCCAACAGCTTATTTCTTCTTTTTAATTTCGTAAGTCCGGCTCACTTTTACGCTTCAAAAGTACTATTTTGCCCCTACGATTAAAAGCACAAAGAAGTGAGGATTATACCATTCTAAGCTCAAAACGCAACATAACAATATACAAAATTGCTATTAAAATAGACGAAATAATAGACTATATTATGAGTTATCACTTAATGCGAATGAGACATCCGGGTGAGTGCATAGAATGGCATATATAATAGACCCAATGGCTGAAGCATATGGGTTCTTACTCATGCACACTTGCTCTTCCTTTGTGGAGGGTCTTTGAGTTATGCTGAGTTTAATGTGACATGGGCAAGAATCCCTTTTTGAAATATTGCAAATTGAACTGTTTTAGTACCTTGTCAATTATCCACTCTGTCTTAGGCCAATTATTTTGTTAAATCTATCTCTATAGATTCTTATACTAATGCGGGACCATGCAAGGGGCTGCCCGACTCAAAGGAACCTTTAGCCAACCAATGACACGGCTTAGGAGAAGGAATGTGAATCAACTTATTGCATCATTGATCCGAGACATGAAAGAAAAAGAGGAAGCTAAGTTACATCTAGAAGAGGAAGTACAAGTTAGCCTCTTAAGTTTACAAAGTGTACAATTCGGCCCTATCAAGCAAAGTGGCTAAGAAGGGCATTTTAGTAATCTTGTAAATTAAAGTCTATTCTAGATTTAATTAGTTTTCAGCATTATTTTTTTTATTTAGAGATGTGATAGCCACATTATCTATTAGTTCTTGCTATAATAAAGGACATGTTGTCCATGTTTTAGATAGTGGTTAAGTGTTAGTTATCTAGTAATTGTAGAGTCCTAATTACTCAAGGACTCTTCTTTGTAAGGCTAACTTAGCCGAAATCCAACTCCATTTAAGAGGGATTTCGTCCACCATTGTAATTATGTTAGATATATGCTATTTGTTAAGGTTATTCCTTAGATCCTCATGAATTGAACTTCATTCATTTATTGAGTTACTGTATCGACAAGTTAGTTTCACTTGTTGTGGTGTTTCAGCCTCCATCAATACGTAACCTACTTTAGAGTTGCGTTGAGTATATTCCCATTGAAACTAGTTCAAGTTAGAGAAAGATCCGAACTTAAGAAGGAGCAGGTAAAAGAGTCTTTAAGTCCTTGTGCTAGTCCAGTAATTTTAGTACCAAATAAAGAAAGGACTTTTAGATTAAATACGGATTGTCGCGATATTAACAAGATAACTATTAAGTATAGACATCCGATACCTCGCTTAGATGATATGCTTGATGAGTTAAGTGGTGCTTTAATCTTTTCTAAAATTGATTTAACTCAAGGATATCACCAAATTATAATGAAAGAAGGTGATGAATGGAATACTGCTTTTAAGACTAAATAAATATGGTTTATATGAACGGATCGTTATGCCTTTTGGTCTTACAAATGCACTTAGTACTTTCATGAGATTAATGAACTACATATTTCGGCATTGCTTTGAAAAATTTGTTGTAGTTTATTTTGATGATATACTTGTTCATAGTAAAAACCTAGAGGATCATATTGAACATCTTAGGGCAGTTTTTACTATTCTAAAGAAACAAACTTTGTATGCTAAGCTTGAAAAGTATGTTTTTTGCACTAATTCTATTAACTTTCTTGGATACATTGTGAGTTCTCAAGGTATTAAAGTTTATCCAAAAGTTAAGTCAATTGTGGAATGGTCGAGACCAACTACTGCAAGTCAAGTCCGTTCATTCTATTGGAAAGATTTTACAGTCACTTTGTTCATTATTTTATCACGATTGCTGCCCCATTAAATGAAGTAGTGAAGAAAGATGTCCCATTCTTTTGGGTTAAGCCGCAAGAAGATATCTTTGTGAATCTAAAGCAATTACTTACTTCTTCCCCTATTTTATGTTTACCTAACTTTGATTTAACTTTTGAAGTTGAATGTGATGCACCAGGGATAGGTATTGGGGCTGTTTTGCAACAACAAGACAAACCTTTAGCATATTTTAGTGAGAAATTAAGTGGTGCTTCACTTAACTATCCTACATATGATAAAGAGTTATATGCCATTGTTAGAGCTTTGGAGACATGGCAGCAATACTTGATTGCAAGAGAATTTGTGATACATACAGACCATGAATCCATCAGGTACCTTTCCGTACATTATCAAATACAAGAAAGGTAAGGAAAACAATGTAGTCGATGCTCTTTCTCGAAGGTATACTCTACTTTCTGTTATGCACGCTAAATTACTTGGATTTGTACTTCTTAAAGCATTATATAAGGAAGATAATGAATTTTCAGATTTATATAATTCTTGTGAGCTCTCGGCTCAAAAGGACTTTTATAGGTTTGAAGAATTCTTGTTTAAGGGTATTAGATTATGCATTCCATATTGTTCTATTCGAGATTTAATTGTTAGAGAGGCACATTGTGGCGACTTAATGGGCCATTTTGGTGTTGTCAAAACATTAGACATATTACAAGAACACTTTTATTGGCCTAAGATGAAAAGAGATGTTAGGAAAATATGTGAACTTTGTTCTAAGTGTAAACAGGCTAAAAGTACAAGCAAAGCTCATGGATTATACATGCCTTTGTCGATTCCATCTTCACCTTGGATTGATTTATCTATGGACTTTGTTCTTGGATTACCGAGATCCTAAAGAGGTATGGATAGTATAATGGTTATTGTTGATCATTTTTCTAAGATGGCTCACTTTATTCCTTGCAGAAAAACGAGTGATGTTGTTGATTTGTTTTTCAAAGAAGTGGTTCGGCTAGATGGGATTCCGAAAACTATTGTGAGTGATAGGGATGTAAAGTTCCTAAGTTACTTTTGGAAGACTTTATGGAGTAAGTTGGGGACTAAATTGCTGTTTTCTACATCAAGTCACCCACAAACGGATAGCCAAACTGAGGTAACAAATATGACTTTAGGGGTACTACTTAGAGATATAATCTAAAAGAACTTAAAAAGGTGGGAAGATTTTTTACCTATTGTAGAATTTGCTTACAATAGGACTTTGCATTTGACTACAAATTAATTCTCCTTTTGAAGTTGTTTATGCCTTTAATCCCTTAACCTCATTGGATCCAACTCCTTTACCTGTTGATAAGTATTATAATGTAGAAGGTGATTCTAGGGCATATTATATACAAAGGATGCATCAACCAGTAGCCGAGAACATTGCAAAGAGGAATGAGCAAATTATCAAATATGCCAATAAAGGCCGCATGAAAATATCCTTTGATGTTGGTGATTGGGTTTGGTTACACCTTAGGAAAGACCAATTCCCTAATGAAAGAAAGAGTAGATAGAATCCATGAGGCGATGGTCCTTTTCAAGTTGTTCCTAAGATCAATGATAATGCATACAAGATAGACTTGAAAGGTGAATATGGTGTACATTCTATGTTTAATGTTTCTGACTTGTCCCCTTTTGATTTTGATTCAGATTATGTGGATGATGATGATGATGATTCGAGGATGAATCATGTTTTTCAAGGGGGAGGGGATGATGAGGGACCATCCAAGGGGTTGCCCTACTCAAAGGATCCCTTAACCAAGCTACAAGGACCAATGACACGGATTAGGACAAGGAATGTGAATCAAATTATTGCATCATTGATCCAAGACATAAAAAGACAAAGAGGAAGCTAAGTTACATCTAGAATATGAAGTACAAGTTAACCTCTTAAGTTTACAAAATGTACAATTCGGCCCTATCAAGCAATGTGGCCCAGGGCATTTTAGTAATCTTGTTCATCATTATTTCTTTTATTTAGAGGTGTGATAGCCGCATTCTCTATTAGTGCTTGCTATAATAAAGGACATGCTGTCCATGTTTTAGATAGTGGTTAAGTGTTAGTTACCTAGTAGTTGTAGAGTCCTAATTATTCAAGGACTCTTCTTTGTAAGGCTAGCTTAGCCGAAATCCTACTCTATTTAAGATGGATTTCGGCCACCATTGTAATTATGTTAGATATATTCTATTTGGTAAGGTTATTCCTTAGATCCTCATGAATTGAACTTCATTCATTTATTGAGTTACTGTATCGACAAGTTAGTTTCACTTGTTGTGGTGTTTCAGCCTCCATCAATACGTAACCTACTTTAGAGTTGCGTTGAGTATATTCCCATTGAAACTAGTTCAAGTTAGAGAAAGATCCGAACTTAAGCCTTTTGTGTCGAATCTTTTATACTTGTTATCAAGGTTCTTCATCATACACCCAAAATGTATGTAGCCTCGCCTAAGTCTTTCGTGGAAAAGCACTTCCCCAACCAAGCTTTTACGCTATGTAATGTGGGGATGTCATTTTGAATCAGTAAGATGCCATCCACATAAAGCACAAGGAACACTACTGCATTATTAGTTACTTTCTTATAAACACAAGGCTCGCCTTAATTTTTTATGAAGCCGAATTCTTTAATTGCTTCATCAAAGCGACGATTCAAGCTTCAAGATGCTTTCTTCAATCCACAAATGGACCTTTGAAGCTTACACACTTTGTTAGGATTTGATAGATCAGCAAACCCCTCAGGTTGGGTCATATACACATCCTCGAGAATGTTTCCATTAAGAAACACAATCTTAACGTCCATTTGCCATATCTCATAGTCATAATATGCGGCTATGGCAAGTAGAATCCTAATAGAATTTATCATAACGACAAGAGAAAAGGTTTCATCATAGTCTATACAATGAATTTGTCTATAGCCTTTTACTACTATTCGAGATTTAAAAGTGTGTACATTACAATCCATGTCGGTTTTCTTTTTGAAACACCATTTGTTATCAATGACCTTACAATCTTCAGGTGGGTCAACCAAAGTACACACTTGTTATCGTACATGGATTGCATCACAGACTTCATAGCTCCTAGCCACTTGTCTGACTCACCTATCTCTTATGCTGTTGATGTACCCGACTTGACCTCTTTGGCTTTGTGTCAAAGATTGAAGCTCAGTTCTGCACGTGACCTTGCTTGAAGTTCCAAAGTTGGTTCAGATGTTGTTTGGGGATATTGAATTTCCTCAAGATGGATCTTACTCCCACTATCCCTTTTGGTAATAAATTCTCTTTCAAGGAATCGACCATTTCGAACAACAAACACATTGTTCTCTGATAGAAGATTGAAGTATTATCCTTTAGTTTCTTTAGGCTATCCCAGAAACAAAAACTTGTCAGATTTAGGGGCGAGTTTATTAGATAATAAGAATTTTACATACTCCTCGCATCCCCAAATTTTGAGAAATGACAAACTAGGTCTTTTCCCTGTCCATATCTCGCATGAAATTTTCTGAACCGCTTTAGAAGGAACTCTATTCAATATGAATGCAGCAGTTTCTAGGGCGTAGCCCCAAAAGGAAATTGGAAGACTAGTTGGACTCATCATAGATCGAACCATATCTAGTAAGGTGTGATTCCTTTGTTCTGACACACCATTTCCATTGTGGTGTCCCAAGAATAGTCAATTGTGAAGTAATTCCACAACCTTTAAAATGTTCGTCAAACTCTTGGTTAAGGTAATCCCCACCTCGATCTGATCGAAATATTTTAATACTTTTACCAAGTTTATTTTGTACTTCATTTTGGAATTCTGTGAATCTTCCAAAAGATTCTGATTTTGGAGAGACAGACAAACTGGTTTTCTCTTTTTTCTTCTCTTCCAAGTAGAGCTTACATTTCCGTTTCCAATGACCTGGCTCATTACAATGGAAGCAAACCCCTTCCTTTGGTGCCTTGGCCTTGGGTTTAGGCTTGGGCATGTTATTGCCTGCACCCTTCTTGGCCATGGGCTTTCTCTTTTCTTTGTTCTTCTTGAAATTCCCTTTTTGAACCATTAAGACTTCATGGGTTTTCTTAATGTTCAGTTCAGGCTGTTTGAGCATCCCGTGTATCTCATGTATGGACTTTTCCATGTCATGCATGTTGAAGTGAAGGGATTCATGGGCGGAAACTTGTTCCAAACACCCATGAGTCCTCCTCTGAAGGATCCGCTCATACAAAACGAATCAAAAACAGCAAGAAAAAGACTTACGTTTTGGGTTCAAGAATTTGATTCTTGAATGGAAGATGCTGTTTCTTGGATACGTTGCTGCCACCAACAGAATTCCCTTTGCGGAATGTCCCTCTACCGGTATCCACGCGACGAAACGAACAGTGATTGCTAGCTCTTCATTTTTCCATGTTTTGGGAATTAGAGAGAAAAGGGAGAGGCAGAATAGAAAACGATTTTTCTAAGTATTTTTGGTATTTTGGCTGAAAGCATTAGCTTAGCTAGGGTTTCGGCCAAGAGATCATTATATAGGGTGTGAGAGTTTGTTCCCAGAGCTAACTCTCACGTCCTCAACTTCTCTCGGCAATGGGAGTCTTTAACTCCCACGTCCTCTAGACTTCTGCTGGTAATGGAGTCTTTATCGGATAATAACTCCCACGTAATCCAGCTATAACCACATACCGAAAATACCCCTTATCTCTAATTTGAATAATAACGCTTTATTATTCTCAGGAAAAATGAATGTCAGATACAATGAACCTAGACACATTCTAGATTCATTGACTCTAGACACGAAGCTCGTTAGCTCGTCTATGCGGGTGACCCTGTAGGTTCATATCACAATGGAAATGAAAACACACTTAGTAGTAGTGTGAGTTCATAAATCACAAGCGGCCCCTAGCAGGACATTGTGACTACCCAAAGTGAATGAATTTACAACGGAACAATGTCAATCCACTATTTAATCCCTTTGTCTCGCGATATCCTAATTAAGCATAAGGCATGGTAGTCGTCACCCTTATTAAGCTTAATTATATTTATGCTCGATATCCAGGTAGACTGTTCCAACAAACTATATTTAATAACCACTTTATTAAATACATTTGAGCACGGCCATGCATTTAAACAGTCTTTCCCTATCGAGGGGCCCATGGATATCTCTCTCTAATAAGAGAGGGACAAATTCCTTACAATGCCTCTCACATTCAAGCCATGATAGGACACTACATCCGATCATCAGTCGTATTGATTACTCAATTAAAAGCAACGTACGACTGAGTCAAAATGTGGCTCCACTCATGCTAGAATCAAATGGAGACATAAGGTCTAAGGATTCTAAAATAGTATTGAGGAAGTAATACTTATGACTAAGGACCATGAAGTATTACTTCTCTAACGGATCACGTCCGATACGATATATCTCAATACATTGCATCTATGATATGATTTGTAATCATTACACATGATTAGTAAAACGTAATCATCAATCAAACATCATACTAGTTCTATTTCATTGTAAAATAGATTACATAAAACTAGGGACAACTAGAATAGTAATTACATAAGCAAATGAGTTTTACTATCAAATCACGCATTTGATGTTCATAAGCAAAATTAACTATTCATATGAAATGCTCAAATAGATATAAAACGTACAACATATGCTAATGGTCCTAGGGCACTACTAACATGAAGTTCATGAAAAATTAGTCATACTTAGGTGGTAGTGAGCCCAAGATCATATATGTGGACATGTCAAGACCTACGGGAGCCCCAAGTTTCTCAAGTTGTACAGGATAGTCCTTCATCTTAAGAACATATGCACTCATAGATGTGTCAGGGGCCATCTTGCAACTGTTCATTGCCTTTGTGGTGAGGAACCTTTCTTGACGGGCTTGCTCTTGGAACATTTCCTTGAGCTGGCCAATCACCTGGAAAGCCTAAACCCTCTCAAACTGTTTTTGAAGGTCAGTGCTCATTGTGACTAACATGAGACCAGTCACATCGTTAGAATCATCATAATTCTTCCAAGCATCTTTCTCCGCTCTAGGGGCGGTGTTTACAGGCTGTTCAGGAATATCGTTGTCGAGAAGATATAGCTTTCTTTCCTGCTTAAGGACAATCCTTAAGTTGTGGGCCCAATCAGGGAAATTGGACCCACTCAGTTTTTCTATTTCAAGGACGGATCGCAATGAATTGTGTGAAGTGTTGGTTGCCATTATTTACATTAAAAATTATTTGCAAAGTCATTGATTAGTTTTTGAGCAAAAAACTTTCCACAATTTCAACAATTGATATATAGTGGAGAAAACCATTTTAAGATAGTTATAAGTAAGCTTTGGCTTATCACCCTTAATTAAAGAAAAATCAACCCATGGGAATGACATCTACATGTCCCGGCTATTTCCCATGTTATGCCCTAGGCTCAAAACTATTTTGATAGCCTAGTTAAGTCGAACCATGTCTAAGCATATGGAAATCACTATTTTCCCATCTTCTTTTGCTTAGATAACCACTTATCTGTTGCTTTGGCAAGCAAACAAAATGATGATCCAAGCTCAAGAAGTGCTTATGATATGGTAGGCATTTGAAGACTTAATTAAAACAATTTAATTTGACGAATAAGTTGTTAATCCCCCATAAGACAAGAATTAAGCATCACATGCACAATACAAAATATATAAAAGTAAATGTGAGATAGCATGGCCTAATCCTTTGATGACTCCCACGAGCCTTGTGGGAGCCAAGGGCCAATCTAAGTCAATACCCATCTCTTGGATAGTGTCTTCGATCCTGCGTCCTCCAGTCTTTTTACATACTTGCATGGGCATACACAGCCTTCAATGTAAAGCAATAAAAGTAATCTAAGAAGGCAATAACAATTTTACTACATTGAAAAATGGCTCGCAGGACGTATTATAAAATTACAACCATACAAATGTAAAGCAATAGAAGGTATAGCAGGCCATGCTAAAACTCACATAAAGCATAATAAAATCAAGTAACGAGTACAAATACAAAGTCTTAGGGCTGCCCCCCGAACGGGGAAGGCAGCGCCCCCGGCGGGGTATGAGGTCAGGTAGCGGTCCCCGCTAACCGGCGGGCGGGGGTCCAGTGTGCAGCACCACTAGGAGGAAGTATATTATTCTCACTATGCTCATCGAATGAGTTTTCTTCCCTATTTAACCCTCAATCGCCTAACTTATACAATCGAATTAACTGGTTTATACGATATAATCCAAACACATAAACAGTTTTTGCGATATTAATCAGATTAACGACATGGAGCATATAATCGCAGTTTATGCATAATTAATTGAATTAATGACAGATCACATACGATATATGTTTATGTAATATTAAACGAATTAAAACATATTGAATCATGTGAATAGACATATAAATCATATTAACATGTATCACATATATATCATAATCAAAGAAACAATATTTTCTGTTTCACACATACAAATACCAAATCGAAATTGATGTGACTAACATTATCGAATTCAAATAGTATGAACCTGGCTCTGATACCACTAAAATGATTCATTGGCAGAAACTCGTTCTAAAGACCCATGAATCCTCCCCTGAAGGATCCGCTAATACTATGGGAATCGAAATTTGACGAAAAAAACTTAAGATTATCGTTAATGGTTTCAGATTTTGGGAGCTTAGCGGCAACCACCAAAAGTCCTTCCTTGCGGAATCACTCTCTACCGGTATCCACGCGACGAAACGAGCAGCGAGTGCTAGCTCTTCGTTTTCTGAGTTTCAGGAATCTTGAGAGAAAGGAGGCAGAAATCTAATTTAGGGTGATATGGTTTTAGAGGCTATCAGAAGTATAACCCTAGAGTTTCGGCCAAAAGAGATTATATAGGCGTGAGAGTTGGTTCCGAAAAAATTTCCCACGTCATCCCAACCTCTCCTGGTAGTGGGAGTTTTTATCGCATAATAACTCCCACGTAATCCCATCGAAAGTCGAATACAAAAAAGGACCTTATCCTTAATTTCTAATTCGAATAATAACATTTTATTATTCTCAAAAAATAAATACCAGATATAATGAACCTAGAAACATTCTAGATTCATTGAATCTAGATATGATGCTCGTTAACTCGTCTATGCGTGCGACCCTGTAGGTTCATATAACAATGTCAATGAAAACACACTTAGTAGTAGTATGTGTTCATAAATCACAAGCGGTCCCTATCATGATATTGTGACTACCCAGAGTGAATAAATGTACGGTGGAACCTAATATCAATCCACTATTTAAGACATTGTAGTTGTCACCCATAAAAAATTTAATTGTATTTATGCTCGATCTCCAGGTAGATTGTTCCAACAAATAGTATTTAATAACAACTTTATTAAATACATTTGAGCACATGAATGCATTTAAACAGTTTACCTTATCGAGGGGCCCATGGATATCTCTCTCTAATAAGAGAGGGAAAATCCCTTACAATGCCTCTCACATTCAAGCCATGATAGGATACTACATCCGACCATCAGTCGTTTTAATTACTCGATTAAAAGTAACGTCCGACTGAGTAAAAAAATAGCTCCATTCATGCTGGAAACGATGGAGACACAAGGTCTAAGGATTCCAAAATAGTATTGAGGAAGTAGTACTTATGACTAAGGAACCATGAAATATTCCTTCTCTTTCGGATCACGTTCAATACAATATATCCCAATATATTATACCCATGATATGATTTGCGTCCATTACACATGATGAGTAAAACATAATCATCAATCAAACACCATACTAGTTACCTGTTGTGGCTCATAGACCACTTTGGAATAATTTAGTTGACTTTGGGGAGCATTTAAATGAACCGTGGGCTCTTTTTGGGGACTTTAATGCTTACTTGAATTTTGGTGATAAAGCTAATGGAAATGATATTACCAATTATGAAATTAGAGACTTTCGGGAATGCTGTGACTTATTGGGTATAGAAGACCTACATTCTAGTGGGTGCTACTATACTTGGACAGGTAGAGGCATTTTATCAAAGATTGACAGGGCGATGGGGAATGACCGTTTGGTCCAAGATGATCAAGTCATGGAGGTTAAATTTTTGCCTATGGGGATGGGGTCCGACCACTCTCCTTGTATTGCCTCATGGGGCGAGAAGAAGAATTCCAGTCATTATCCCTTTAAATTCTTGAATATGTGGCTTAAACATCAGGAATATGATACTCTTATATCCTCGGTGTGGAATCTTGATGGTGTTGGAACGGCTCAATTTATTCTTGCAAAAAAAAACTAAAACCTTTGAAGGCACCTCTTAAGAGGCTCAACAAACACCACTTTTCTCACATCTCTAGTAGAGCTTCAAAGGCTAAGGAAGAACTTGAATCTTTGCAAATGTATTGGGATTCTAATCCGAGTGATGAGTCCATGCCCGAAAGGTTAAAGGAGGTTAGGAGGGTAGCTTGGAAGCTTGGTGAAGCGGAGAGAACTTTTTTTGCTCAATTGGCCAAAGGGAAGTACATTCTTGAAAGTGATCGAAACTCCAAATTTTTCCATTCCATTATCAAAAGAAACAAGAAAAAAAAATTTATAGCATCCGTCAAAGATCATAATGGAATGGTAACCTCTTCTACTAATGAGGTGGCCGAAGGTTTTATTTTTTTCTATAAAGGCTTGTTTGGTACCGTTGGTAGGAGGAGGAAAATTGATGAGGGGGTTATGGCTAGTGGCTTGGTGGTTTCTAGGGAACAAGGAGATGCTTTGTGTGTAGATGTTTCCCCCGAGGAGATAAAAAATGCTCTATTTGATATTGGTGATAACAAAGCTCCGGGACCGGATGGGTTTAATGCGGCTTTCTTTAAAAAAAATCTTGGCATATTGTGGGTGAAGACTTAACTAAAGCTTGCCTTGAGTTTTTTTAGGTCCGGAAGACTTTTGAAACAATGGAATCATACAAGCATCACTCTTATCCCGAAGGGGAATCATGCTACCAATGTGGGGGATTATCGATCTATCTCTCATTGTAATGTTACTTATAAAGTGATCTCTAAGATACTTTCTTCTCGATTGGCCCCTATTCTTGAAGATATCATTGCTAAGGAGCAAGCGGCTTTTGTGGGAGGTAGACTACTTAGCGATAATATATTCCTTGTACAAGAAATCTTGAAATATTATGAGAGGAAGAGGCCCGAGATGCCTTATTCAAGTTGATTTAAGGAAGGCGTATGATTGTGTGGATTGGTCGTTCCTTTTGGATGTGATGGAAGAGCTCAAATTCCCCATGCCCTTCATCAAGTGGATTTCTCAATGTGTTACTACTACCTCCTATTCGATTTCTATCAATGGGGCTCTTCATGGATATTTCAAAGGAGAAAGGGGTTTAAGGCAAGCCCCTTTCCCCCCTTTTATTTGTTATTTGCTTGGAGTACTTTTCGCGTAAGCTAAAGATGAGTACTATTGATTCGGAATTTCATTTTCACCCTAAGTGCGACTTCCTTGGTCTTTCGCACTTGGCATTTGCCGATGACTTGGTATTATTTGGTAGAGGGGATAGTGGCTCGGTTAATATTCTTATGGAAGCCTTGAAACACTTTGCCAAGGTATCGGGACTCAAAGTTAATGCTTCAAAGTCACAAGTGTTCACCGCCGGAATATATGGGGAAGATTACGAGGATATCATACGGCGCACTAAGTTCACCGTTGGGAAATTTCCTTTTCGATATCTTGGGGTGCCCATGGCCACCGGTAAACTCAAGGTAACCTTCTATGAACCTCTAATCTTAAAGCTTAAAGAATATATTTGCAAGTGGTCGGGTGCTACTCTCTCTTATGCGGGACGATTGGAGTTGATTAGGTCGGTGCTACAAGGGGTGGATTGTTTTTGGCTTTCCATTTTCCCGGCTCCGGTTGCTATCCTTGATTCGGTGAATAGATTGGCAAGGGAATTCTTGTGGGGGTCTAAGGCGGCATTAGTAGCATGGAAAGATGTTTGTATGCCTAAAGATGAAGGGGGACTTGGACTGAGAAATCTAGCTACATGGAATTTGGCTCTCCTAGCTAAAGTGTTATGGGATATTCATGCTTCGAAAGACTCTTTGTGGGTTAAATGGGTGCATGGGTATTATCTTCGGGGAGTCTCAATATGGGAAATAAAGGGGAAAAAAGATGACTCGACTCTTTTCAAAAGACTACTTGACACACGTGATCAAATTGGGAAGAAATTGATGGAAAATGAGGCTGCCACTGCCCAGAATTTTCTGGCAGAAAATTCTGCACAGAATCTCAGATATTTGCCCCAGAATACTCACAGTCAGGCAGCCGCTACTGTCCAGATTTTTTTGCCTAAACTCTCAGTTTCCTGCCCCAGAACATGACAAATCAGCCTACTGCCTTGGACTTTTCAGAGCTGCTGGAAAAATGGAAAGTTGGAGAGGGGATTTCGGTCTCAAGAACCTATGATTTTTTTAGGGATAAAGGGAGGAAAATGTTGTGTGCGAATGTGATTTGGAAGGCACCCAACATTCCGAAGCAATCGTTTATTTCTTGGTTGGCTCTACGGGGGAGACTGAAGACCCGAGATCGACTTAAGTTCATGGATATAGAAACGCATTGTGCACTATGTGATGAGGGATTTGAAGAAACTCATGATCACCTCTTCTTTAGTTGTAAATTCTCATCTATTGTTTGGAGCGAAATTAAAAAGTGGCTTGGAATTAGAAGAGAGATGAAGACTTTGAAGATCACTTTCAAATGGATGAAGAGAGAAGCCCGGGGCACCACGTGGCCAAGTAAGAAAAAGAAGTTGGCAATTACCTCCATGATTCACCATCTATGGAGCGAAAGGAATAGAAGGATCTTTGAACAAGAATCTCTACAACCGAAGGAACTAGTTTGTAAGATCAAAACACAAGTATACATGGTAGGTTTTGCTTTGTATCCTAATGATTTGAACTTGTAGTTATTTTTGGTTGTAGTAGGTGATTTTGCCAAGACCATGTGTTCTCTTGTACATGGCAGTGGTTCATTTTTGTACATTTAGGTAGAAGTATGTGCTTTGAGGCGAAAGATTCATAATGGATCATTCGTCAACATCTTATTACCTACGGTGAACTTTTTTTTAGTTCTCCATTTTGATCATTTATACATTTACATTTAGATCAAAAAAACACCATACTAGTTTTAATTCATCGTATAGAACATTACATAAAACTACGGACACTCAGAATAGTAATTGCATACGCTAAAGAGTTTTACTATCAAATCACACATTTGATGTTCAAAAGAAAAATTAACTGTTCAAATGGCATGCTCAAAAATATATAAAACGTACAACATATGCTAATGGTCATAATTTACTACTAACAGTGAATTTCCTCATGTTAGCCACAATGATCTCTGAACTTTAAAAACATTTTGAAGAGGTTGAGGCTTTCCAGATGATGGGCCAGCTCAAGAAAATGTTCCAAGAGCAAGCCCGTCAGGAATGGTTCCTCTCCACAGAGGCATTGAATAGTTCCAAAATGGCCACTGGCACCTCTGTGAGTGCACATGTTCTTAAGATGAAGGGCTATCTTGACCAACTTGAGAAACTTGAGGCTCCAGTAAGCCATGACATGGCCACATATATGATCTTGAGCTCACTAACACCTGAGTATGACCAGTTTTTCATGAACTTCAACTTGCACAATATGGAGAAGTCCATACATGAGATACACGGGATGCTCAAGCAGGCTGGACTGAACATTAAGAAAACTCCGATGTTTTAATGATTTAGAAAGGGAATTTCAAAATGAACAAAGGAAAGGGAAAGCCCATGGCCAAGAAGGGCAAAGGCAATGACAAGCCCAAACCCAAGGCTATGGCACCAAAGGAAGGGTAATTGGAAACGGAACTGCAAGCCCTACCTGGAAGAGAAGAAGAAAGAGAAAATAGGTAAAACCAGTTTGACTGTCTCTCCATGTATTTATGTTATTGAGATTAACATGTCTGCTCCTACTTCACGGATATTAGATACCGCTTGTGGATCTCACATTTGTGCAATTGTACAGGGGTTCAAAAGGAGTAGATCACTGGCAAAATGAGAAGTGGACCTACGAGTAGCGAATGGAGCAAGAGTTGTTGCAGTAGCTACATAGACATTTAATTTAGTTTTACCTAGTGGCCTTATTATTGAACTGAATAATTGTCTTTATGTTCCCACTTTGAGTAGGAATATTATTTAAATTTCTTGTTTGGATTTGGATGGTTTTGAATTAAACATTAAGAATAAAATTTGTACCCTTAATAAAATGGTATCTTCTATGGAGATGCCACTTTGATAAATGGACTATATATTCGTAACCTTGATGAATCCATTAACAGCCCCATCTATAACATTAATACAAAGAGGTTTCAGTCAAATGACTTAAATCAAGCCTTCTTTTTGCATTGTCGTTTGGGCCACATCAACGAGAAACGCATATCAAAACTCCATCAATATGAGATTTTAACATCATTTGACTTAGAGTCTTATGAGACACGTGATTCTTGTTTGTTAGGCAAAATGACTAAAGCTCCCTTTACATAACAAAGTGAGAAAACTTGTTATTTATTGGGCCTCAACATACAGATGTTTGTGGACCAATAAATACTAGGCTAGAGGAGGTTTTCAGTACTTCATCACATTTACAAATGATTTCAGTAGATATGGTTACGTTTATCTAATGAAAAGTAAATCTGAATCTTTTGGAAGATTCAAAGAATTTCAAAATGAAGTACAAAATCAACTTGGAAAAAGTATTAAAATACTTTGATCAGATCAGTGGTGAATACCTTAACCAAGAGTTTGACGAACATCTTAGAGGTTGTGGAATTGTTTCAAAATTAACTCATCTTGGCACACCACAATGGAAAGTGTGTCAGAAAGAAGAAATCACACCTTACTAGATATGCTTCAATCTATGATTAGTCAAACCAGTCTTCTGATTTCCTTTTGGGGTTACGCCTTAGAAACTGCTGCATTCACATTAAATAGGGCTCCTTTTAAATTAGATAAGAAAAATCCATATGAGGTATGGACTGAGAAACAACCTAGTTTGTCATTTCTCAAAATTTGGGTATGCGAAGCATATGTAAAACTCTTATTATATGAT
The DNA here is from genome assembly GCA_026122235.1 of Vinca minor. Lineage (NCBI taxonomy): Eukaryota > Viridiplantae > Streptophyta > Magnoliopsida > Gentianales > Apocynaceae > Vinca > Vinca minor. Next base: position 153,722 of record JAOCZM010000032.1, on the reverse strand, counting down.
AAACTCGCCCATAAATCTACTAGTGTTTGTTTGTGGGATATCCTAATGAAACTAAAGGATATTACTTCTATCTTCCATCAGAGAATAAAGTGTTTGTTGCTCGAAATGGTTTATTCCTTGAAAGGGAATTTATTTCCAAAAGGGATAATGGGAGTAAGATCCATCATGGAAATTCAAGACCCACAAAAAAATTTGAACCAACTTTGAAACCTCAAGCAAGCTCACGTGCTGATACTGAGCTGCAATCATTGACAAAAGGCCCAAGGAGGTCAAGTCGGGTATATCAACAACCTAAGAGATATGGATTTCTCGTAACTGATATCATCATATTGAATTGATTGGTCAAGATGAACCCACTTCCTACAAAGAGGTAATTCATAGTTATGAGTCTGCCAAGTGGCTAGAAGCTATAAAGTCTGAGATGCAATCCATGTATGACAACCAAGTGTGGACTTTGGTTGACCCACCCGAAGGTTGTAAGGTCATCGATAACAAGTGGTGTTTCAAAAAGAATTCCGACATGGATGGTGATGTACACACTTTCAAATCTCGATTAGTAGTAAAATGTTATATATAAATTCGTGGCATAGACTATGATGAAACATTTTTTCCTATAGTTATGATAAAGTCTATTAGGATTTTACTTGTCATAGCCGCATATTATGACTATGAGATATGGAAAATGGACATTAAGAATTCGTTTCTTAATGGAAACCTTCTCGAGGATATGCATATGACACAACCTGAGGGCTTTGTTGATCCATCAAATCCTAACAAAGTGTGTAAGCTTCAAAGGTCCATTTATGGATTGAAGCAAGCATCTCGAAGCACGAATCGTCGTTTTGATGAAGTAATTAAAGAATTTGGTTTCATCAAAAATGAAGATGAGCCTTGTGTTTATAAGAAAGTAACTAATAATGCAGTAGTGTTCCTTGTGCTTTATGTGGATGGCATCTTACTGATTGAAAATGATATCCCCACATTACAAAGCGTAAAAGCTTGGTTGGGGAATTGTTTTTCCATGAAAGACTTAGGCGAGGGTACCTATATTTTGGGTATAAGGATCTATAGAGATAGATTCAACAAAATGATTGGCCGAAGTCAGAGTGGGAACATTGACAAGGTACAAAAATGGTTCAGTTTGCAAGATTCCAAAAAGGCATTCTTGCCCATGTCACACGACATGAAACTCAGCAGAATTCAAGGACCTTCCACAAATGAAGACCAAGAGCGCATGAGTAAGATTTCATATGCTTCTGTCATTGGGTCTATTATGTATGCCATGTTATGCACTCTCCCAGATGTCTCATTTGCATTAAGTATGACTAGCGAATTTCAAGATGACCTTGGAGAGTCACATTGGACTGCAGTCAAGAGCATTCTTTATTACTTGAGAAGGACTAAATATATGTTCTCAGTTTACGAACGTTAGGAAGAAAGTCTGGTTGTAGATAGTTACACAGAAGCAAGCTTCCAAACCGACGTAGATGAGTTTAGATTGCAATCTGGTTTTGTGTTTTTTTTAGAGGAGGTGGTGTGAGCTGGAAGAGCTCAAAGTAAGAAACCGTGGCTGACTCTACGACATAAGCTGAGTATGTGGGCTGCCTATGATACAGCTAAAGAAGATGTTTGGGTCAAGAAATTTGTTGATGGATTATGTGTCATCCCTAGCATTGTGAAACCAACGGACCTTTATTGTGATAATACTGGTGCCATTTCACAAGCTAAGGAACCTAGATCTCACCAACTATCTGAAACACATTCTCAGGCTTTTCCATCTGATTAGGGAGATCATTGATAGAGAAGACGTTAAAATTTGCAAAGTTCATATAGACGACAACTTTGTAGATCTATTGACAAAGCCACTCCCGCAACCCAAACATGAGAGTCATACTAGGTCAATGGGATTGAGGATCATGCATGATTGGACCTAAGGCAAGTGGGAGATTATTAGTAGTGCCCAAGGACCATGAGCATATGTTGTACGTTCGTTTTATATTTTGAGAATGTTATTTGAATAGTTAATTTTGCTTTTGAACATCAACTATGTGATTTGATAGTAAACTCATTAGCTTATATAATTACTATTCTGATTGTCCCTAGTTTTACGAAATGTTATTTACGAGAAATAAAACTAGTATGATGTTTGATTGATGATCATGTTTTATTGATCATGCGTAATGGATAAAAATCATATCATACATACATATTAGGATATGCTACATCGGATGTGATCCGAAAGAGAAGCAATACTCCATGGTTGTTTTAGTCACAAGTATTACTTCCTCAATACTATTTGGGATCCTTAGACCTTATGTCTTCATTGTTTCCAGCATGAATGGCGCTACGTTTTGACTCAGTCGAACGTTACGTTTAATCGAGTAATTAATACGACAGATGATCAGATGTAGTATCATATCATGGCTTGAATGTGAGAGGCATTGTAAGGGATTTGTCCCTCTCTTAATGGAGAGAGATATACATGGGCCTCTCGATAGGGAAGACTGTTTAAATGCATAGCCGTGTTCAAATGTATTTAATAAAGTGATTATTAAATATTATTTCTCAGAACAGTTTACTTAGAGTTCGAGTAGAAATATACTTGAGCTTTATAAGGTTGACAACTACCATGCCTTATACTTAATTGGGATATCGCGAGACAAAAAGATTAAATAGTGGATTGAAATTAGGTAATCGTTCCACCGAGCATTCATTCGCTTTGTGCAGTCACAATGCCCTGCAAGAGACCTCTTGTGACTTATGACTACATACTACTACTGAGTATGTTTTCATTACCATTGTGATACGAACCTACAAGGTCACACATATAGACGAGTTAACGAGCTTTATGTTCAGATTCAATGAATCTAGAATGTGTCTAGGTTAATTGTATCTGACAATTATTTTTTTGAGAATAATAAAATTGTTATTATTCAAATTAGAGATAAAGGATGGGTAATTTCGTTTTTTTTAGTTTTTGCGGGGATTACGTGGGAGTTATTATGCGATAAAAACTCTCACTACTAAAAGAGATCGGGACCCTATATATTGACCACTTGGCGAATCCTTAGGCACACTTCTTTTTCATAGTCGCAAAAACCAATAACCCTAAAAAGATTTTTGCCATCCCTTTCTCTCTGGTTTTTCCAGAACTCAGAAAACTAAAGAGGGCGACTCACTGCTTGTTTCGTCGCGTGGATACTGTAGAGAAGAATTACACAAGAGACGGTTTGAGGTGGTTATAGCGCAACATTGTTGCTGAATCATAACTCAAATCCGTAATAATTGTAAGTTCTTTTCGGTTCTTCTTTCGATTCTTATAGTGAACGAGTTTCTGCCTCAACATACTTGTTGTCACACCCCGTAATCAGAAGGTGACTTGGCAATGCCTCATCTACCAATGAGACAAAGAACCCATAACAGAATATACTCTTCCAAACCATAACTTAAACGGAAAACTTAATCTTTATTAAAACATCGTCATCATAAAAAATTACATAACTTAATTCTAAGTTGTTCAATCTTACCTAAGTTTTATATTTATTACATCAACATTACTTCTTTAAGTTCTACTTGTCTTGCTCACCGTCCCAAGTCTCCTTATCAACTTCATCTACAAAACATAAGAAGATAATAGGGCAAGCCACACTAGCTCAGTAAGAACCGATCGGCCTTGGGATGAAGGACCAATGAGACTTCAACACATTCCCTGTTTCCCAAAACATTTGAAAATACATCTTGACTTGTCTTAACCTGAAACATCTTGAAAACCTTTGTAAAATACTTGAAAACATATCATGATACTTCAGAGCTTGCATAACTTGAAAGGAGTATAAACCAAGTAAAAAGACTTCGGACGATGGAAATATATGTCGGTCGACCGATAGGGTCGTCCGAGATCAGGACAGAAGCATTTACAAAAAGTCTGGTAGACCTACTTGACAAAGTCGGTCGAGCGCTTATGTCCGGTCGAGGTGATATAAGGCACGGTCGACCGTTTTCCCTCTTTCCCTCATCCAAAATAGTCTCAGTAGTTTGGTCGGACGAAGGACCCGTGATCCGGTCGACCGACATTTTCAAGTTAAAATTTGTAAAGCAAAAGTCATTTTCTGCTTATTCTAAAATTCCAACCCAATACACTATTTTTAGACTTCTTGTGACACTTAAAAAAAACACCAAATCATACACATAACATGTCGCAACAATACTTAACCAAATTGATCACATACATATTAGAAATCGTACTCCGAGTAGTTAACATAACTTGACATACTCGTAGCCCTCCAATACATATAAACTTGAAATGATTAGTACCACAATAAGTATAAACCAAACTTATTGATACAGTAACTCAAACAAGAATGAATTCTACCCAGAGAATCAAACGCAAAGTAACTAAGTAATAACCTTAAATCAATCTATCAAGTCTAATAATAACATGGCTGAAATCCCTCTTAAATAGAGTGGATTTTCATCCAAAAAGAACCCACAAATAAGAGTCCTTTAAGGATTAGGACTCTACAACTCCTAGATAACTAAAAACACTACCTAACATCAAGGACAACATGTCCTATTATTTAGCTAGCTTATTTTGGCCAACATGGCTAATTAAACAATATAATAAATCTGAAAATATAATTAAAGTCTAGAATAGACTTTAATTATCAAATGACCAAAATACCCTTTCAACCGTTTTCCTTCCAATTATGTATTTTGCCTTCAAATGCTATTAGGTGTGTTTGATCTTTGTGCCTTGCATTCTTGGAAGGCTTCTTTGTCTCTTGAGCCTTTATATTAATTACTTTAAATACCCGGAACTAAGGCTTTATTCGGAAGCTCGTATTTGGAATATATGAGTTAATTATGGGGTCATTTATCCAAATGACCTCTTCAAGCTTCCCGGATAGTACCGTATCATCCTCACTTTCTCAAAAAGGATTCGTCCTCGAATCATCTAGATCGTGAGAAACAAGATCAATATTTTCTTTCAACTCATCTTTTGGTAAACTGTCAAATTTTGGCTCGGCTTCATCCTTGTCTTCTTGACTTACCAAATTTGTTTCATCTTGTATTATATCATTATTTGGCAAGCTTTCTCCTGTGGTCTCGGTTTCTTCTTGAATTTTCTTATTTTTGATGTATTCATCTAGTCGATCCATGTCTTCCCATAGTTCTTCCATAGATGTCTTCCAAGTTGAAGATTTAATGGCGGCTGATTTTCTTTCTTTTTCTTGAATTGTGGCTGTTTTGGCAGCCCTAAAATAGCTATTACCTTCACTTTGCCGCTACCCAAAACAAGAATTTGAAGGGGGCTGATTTGGCATTTTCCAAGGTGGAAATTTAGCTGAATTAGTCCATTTCTTCTTCTCTTTGATTTGCCTCTCAATTTGCTCCGCATGATCGACCATCTCCATAAAATCAACATGATTAGTTCTTTCCACTGTTGGCCTAATATCATCATTCAACCCGTCTAAGAATCGATTCAATGTAACTTGCCTGGTTTCTTGAATGTCATTTTGAATTATGGCTAATCGCATATCTTCATAATACTCATCTATCGATCTAGAACCTTGTGTAAGCCTTTGTAAACGTTTGGCTTGCTCAAAAAAGTGATATGGGTTCACAAATCTCCGTTTCATCACAGCTTTCAATTCATTCAACTATCAATAGGTCGTTGTCCCGCTCTTTGTCTAATTATACATTCATCTTGCCACCACTTTGATGCAATACTAAATAATCCCTTGACTGACATATTTACCTTTCTACCCTCCGAATAATTATGAATAGCAAAAATATTGTGAAATTCATGTATCCATTCAAATAATAATTCAGGCCTGTTCGTACCTCAAAAGATGGGATCTTGATTGTACCAATTGAGTTGTCAACTTGCAGAATTTTGTCATAATATTTCGGCTCACAAGAAAACAAATAGGAATCATCATATCTTGAATTTGTTGTATGTTGGAAGCCATACCTTTTATCATCATAACCAAAGTTGTCATCTTCTTGATCAAATTGTTGCCTCATCTTGCGCATGATTTTGTTGAAATCTTCAAAAAGATGGAGTCTTTAAGCTTCTTGATTTTCTTGAAAGTTGATCTTCTTGAACTCACGGCTGCCCCTTGTCAAAATTCATTCACGGCTGCCCCTTGAAATTCAAATCTATCTTGACATGTCTTGATTTTCAATCCGGATGAACAGTAGCAAAAAAAAAATCTGATTTTTGTCCGCGGATAACAGTAATCCGTGAACAGTAATCCCGGAACTCAAAATTTTAAAAGATGGAATCTTTACGCTTCTTGATTTCTTGCCTCAGATGAACAATAGCGTAATCAAGAAGTCCAAGACTTGCCCTTTTCTTGGCCACACGATATCAAGAACTCCGGGTTAGGAAGATTTTACCTTGATTTGTTGTAGTTGTTGGCGGCAATGTCAAGAACAAGAGGGAACAAGAGCCAATTCCTTTGTGTCCGAATGGACAAGGAAGTTTGCTTTTTGTTTGCTCCTTGTCTAACCAAAACTCACGGATGCCCCTTATTTTTTTTGTCAATTTTCTGTCAATTCCAAGCAAACAAGAAAAAATTTAACGAAAGAAATAAAGATACACCAAGATAGAGGTCAACCTTTTACTTTGATACCACCTGATGTGAAACCGTTCGTACAAATACTAAGGTTTGGCTTGAATGCCCGATCTTTCTCTATCTCGAACAGTTTATAGGGGAATTTAAACAACCTTTCTCCCGCAAGGTTGAATATCAATGGGGGCTGAAACACCACAATAAGTATAAACCAAACTTATTGATACAGTAACTCAAACATGAATGAATTCTACCCAGAGAATCAAACACAAAGTAACTAAGGAATAACCTTAAATCAATCTATCAAGTCTAATAATAACATGGCTGAAATCCCTCTTAAATAGAGTGGATTTTCGTCCAAAAAGAACCCACAAATAAGAGTCCTTTTGATGCTGGTCCGAGGTACAACGTACCAAGAATTCGACAACGAAAAGGTTTCGGATCTTTCTCTTTCTCGAAATCAGTTTAACGGGGGAATATAATCAACGCGACTTCAAGAAGGTTGATTATCAATGGAGGCTGAAACACCAGAATAAGCGTAAACTAAACTTATTGATACAGTGACTCAAAAGGAATGACAAGGTAAAAACCTCACATCGTGTTCCAAAAATATCTTGTATTAAAACATATAATCTGATTAATATGTTGGCCGATACCAAATAATGAAGAACGACCTTGTGCCTTTCCAAGCACTTTAAAGGTTTCCTCGTGCCTTTCCAAGCACTTTAGAAAATTCAACAAAAGAGGTACACCAAGAAAGAGATAAATCTTTTTCTCTGATACCACCTGATGAAGAACCGTGAGGTTCGACTTAAGTTTGAGCCCGATCTTTCTTCAATTCTCGAACTAGTTTCTAAGGGAATTTAATCAACGCAACACTAAGGATGGCTAATTAACAATGTATAACTGGATCGAAAGTTATAACCATTCTACCAAACTGTTGTAAGATGTCCAATCCCTCATCATCTTGTATGATTACTAAAATGTCCTTCTTAACCTCTTTGCTTGATAGGGCTTAATTGTACACTTGTGAACTTGAGAGGCTGACTTGTACAACATTCCTAGATGTAACTTAGCATCCTCTTTATACTTTAGAACTCGGGTCAATGATGTAGATAGTTGCTTCACGTCCCTTGTTCTAAGTCTCGTGCTTAGTCGATGTATGTGCTCCTTTGACTTGGGCAGCCCCGAGGTTGGTACCGTATCACCTTTAAGGATTAGGACTCTACAACTCCTAGATAACTAAAAACACTACCTAACATCAAGGACAACATGTCCTATTATTTAGCTAGCTTATTTTGGCCAACATGGCTAATTGTTAAGTGTTGGGTATGTCAACAAGTAAAAGCGGAACATCAAAGACCCGCTGGCTTACTTAAACCTTTGGAAATACCCGTTTGGAAGTGGGAGCACATCACTATAGATTTTGTGGTCGGTTTACCTAAGGACCAAACTGGAAAAGATACGATTTGGGTAATCGTTGATCGAACACAAAATCTGCTCACTTCGTGCCTATGAGAATCACAACCTCTATGGAATCTTTGGTGCAAATGTATATGAATGAGATAGTCAAACTTCACAGGGTACCAGTAAGCATCGTATCAAACAGGGATTCAAGATTTGTGTCATGGTTTTGGCTGACTTTCAACGAAGTAATGGGAACGAAACTGTCCTTGAGCACTGCTTATCACCATCAAACCGATGAGCAGTTAGAAATGACAATTCAAACCTTGAAAGACATGTTAAGGGCATGCATATTCGACTTCAAAGGTAGTTGGGTGGATCATCTAACATTGGTAGAGTTCGCTTTCAACAATAGTTTCCAAGCAAGCATAAGTATGACGCCGTATGAGGCATTGTATGGAAGAAAGTGTCGCTCGCCGGTCTGTTGGGACGATATTTGGGAAAAGACGATAACAGGGCCAGAAATTGTTCAAGTAACTATGGAAGTGGTGCCACTTATTCAGGAAATGTTGAAGGTAGCTCAAGATAGGCAGAAAAGTTGGGCGGATAGAAAAAGAACACAAATAGAATTTGAGGTAGGTGACAAGGTGTACTTACGAGTTTCACCAACGAAATGTGTAATACGGTTTGGTAAGAGTGGAAAGCTAAGTCCAAGGTATGTATTACCATATGAGGAATTGGAGAAGGTAGAGGATCTTGTCTATCGTTCGACATTACCGCCAACCCTGTCACGAATACATAATGTATTCCATGTGTCACAGTTGAGGCGTTATGTGCCAGATCCTAAACTTGCATGGTTTTCACACTTGATTTGGGAATGGGCAAACGTGTTTTAGAGTCCCATTTGATGTTTCATCCCAAGGGTGTTGATGCTTATTGGGCTTTATAGCTCATGTCTTTATTTTCTTTACTTGCATATGAGGATATACCTGATGACGCTGCTTATGTGGAGCCTTGGGATAGGGAGGACTTCGAGTGATTCATAATGTATTTGTGTTAGGATTAATTTCCTTTAAACACTTAAATTCTGGATAATTAATGTAGTGATAATGCTTCCGCTATTAATAGTATAATGAACTCTATTATTCTTCTTTGGTTTTGTGCCTCATTGGCATATGAGGTGCTGCCAGGTCATCATTCGGTTTCGGGGTGTGACATTCCATATATAGTATCTTATGTCAATTCGAGTAAAATATTACTCCCCTGCATAGCACATGTAATGAGGCTAGTGTGTGTGTGTGTGAGAGTGTGTGTGTGTGTGTTTGTGTATATATATATATATATATATATTACACAAATTGTTTTTAGTTTTAAACAACCACAAGCCTTCAAAACTCTAGTCCAATAGTCTAATGTCTTATAAAAAAAATTTGGTTCACCGAACCATTTTATTCTTGGTTGAACCTGCATGCAAACTTGTTCATTAAAACTTATTTTTCAAAGAACCAAAAAAAATAGTTGATAAGTAAAAAAAAAATAAAAAATATTAGTATAGAGTCACATAAGAAAATTAGTAGCAATAAAAACCTCCCACATAAAAAATAAATATTATTTCTGAAACTTGACAAATGACATGACTGTAAAGAAAAAAAATAATGGATATGAATTTTAGAGTGAGTAACTAGAACAGCAGTTCAACATAAATTTCTAGAGTTTTATATTATTTAATTAAAAAAAGTCTAAGAACTTCTATCTAGAGTTACCAATTAAGAGAGTAAATGAATCTGACACTGAAAATTTAGGGCATTTGTTGGCTCCCGGCTCTTATGCGGGACAGCTTTTTGTTCCGCACGTGCGGGACAAGCTACCAGCCGTCGGATGAGATTTTTTAACGGTCCAGATCTGGAGAGAATTTTTTTTTAATATTTTAAGTCCAGCCGCAACTTTTCTCTCTCCAGATCTGGGCCGTTCAAAATCTCATCCGACAGCTGGGATTGTTCCGCACGTGTGGAACAATCCATGTTCCGCATAGGAGCCGGACTGCATTTGTTGAGTCTGGTAATACTATAAAAGAGAATACTTTCACATAGAGTTTTGGATAACAGGGAGGCAAGCTTATTTGGTTCTTATATTTGTTATTTATATTAATATAAATAGTCAAATTTTTAACAAATAACGTGTAATCCGGATCGCCGCTGCATTCCGATCGAGTTTGCAATCAAGTTTGGTTTAGTTTAGACCTAAGCAATGTGCATTTTTTTTTTCTTTTTCCTTAAGTCATATATAACATTCTTATTTTAATGACATATTGTGAAAAATAAATAAATTAAGGGGAAAAAGTTCATTCTCTTTGCTTATACTCCCAAACAAAGAAGTCTCTTTCTAAACTCTCCAAAATAAAATACTAATTTGTAGGATTTTTATTTTTTTATAAAATAAAAATTCGTAAAAAAATATTAATCTAAAGTCACATAAGAGAATTAGCAGCAATAAAGACCTCTCATATAAAAAATGAACAATATTTCTAAAACTTGACAAATGATAAGACTACAAAGTAAAAATACCGGGTAAGAATTTTAGAGTGAGTAACTAGGTTGGCGGTTCAACATAATTTTCTAGAGTTTTGTAATTTTTTAATAAAATAAAAAGAGAATTCTAAGAACTCCTTTCTAGAGCACCATCAAAGAGAGTAAATTAATCACACATTCAAAATTTTGGTTATCTGTGGAGCTTGACAACACTATAAAGAGGTCTTTCCCGTGGAGTTTTGAGTGATTAATTCACTTGACATTTTAGACGATCAAATTAGGGAGACAGTATTATTTTCTTCTTATATTTTTTATTTATATAAATATAAGTCAAAGTTTTAACAAATAACGGATAATTCGGATGGTCGGGTCCTCTGCATTCCGATCGAGCTTCCAGACAAGTTTGGTTTAGCCTAGACCTAAGCAGTTTGCATTTTTTTCTTTTTTCTCTAGTCTTATGCAACATTCTTATTTTCATGATATCTTTTGAAAAAACTAAAATTTGTAAATTTAAAAAGGGAAAAAAATTCATTCCTTTAGCTTATACTCCCAAACAAATGAATCTCCTTCTAAACTCTCCAAAATAAAGTATTAATTTGTATAATTTTTAATTTATGAGTAAAATAAACTTAATCCAAACTCACATAAGAGAATTAGAAGCAATAAAGACCTCCCACATAAAAAACATGAATATTATTTCTGAAACTATACATGAGAAGGCTATAAAGTAAAAATAAGGGGTATGGATTTTAGAGTGTGTAACTAGACTGACTGTTCAAAATAATTTTCTAGAGTTTTCTATTTTTTAATAAAATAATAAGAGAAGTCTAAAAACTCCTATCTAGAGTCACCATCAAATAGAGTAAATGAATCCCCCATTGAAAATTTAGTTTATTTGTGGAGCTTGCCAACACTATAAAAGAGGGGTATTTTCCATGGAGTTTTGAGTGATTAATTCGGTTGAAATTCAAGCCGAACAAATTAGGGAACCAATCTTATTTGTTTCTTATTTATTTATTTATTTATAAATGAGCAAAAATATTTGACAATTAATGTGTAATTCGGATGATCGTCTCCTCTGATTATCGATTCTTCTTTCAGTCAAGTTTGGTCTTGCTTAAGGACCTATGCAACGTGCATTTTTTATTTTTTCTTATATTTTTCTTTTTCTTTTTGAGTCAACAAATATGGTTATTCAAAGAGGGGAAAATGTCTACTCCTTTACTTATTCTCGCCATATAAAGGAATCTTATTCTAAACTGCCAGAAGAGAGTAATTGTATCCGACATTGAAAACCAAGGTTAATTTTTTAACTTGACAATAATATGAAAAAGAAGGCATATTGTCACACCCTTCAACGGAATGATGACATGGCAGTGTCTCATTGGTCGATGAGACGCCAAAGTCCACGGAACAGAGTTACTATAAAAGGGCATTCATTATGTAATCCATAATAACCAAAGTGCACTAGCGGAAATAAATACTGAAAGAGAAAGTTACTAAGTAATTACAATACCAAATGTATGTTTAACAGTTCAAATGGAAATAACAAAGGGAATAAAAGTGTTCAACGCTAAATAGTTTATCAGTCACTCGTCAAAGGACCTCTCCCAAGTCTCGTCCTCATAGTAAGGCTCATCCTCACCATTACCTGCACAAATAAGCGAATGAACTGAGCTTCGAGGATCAGTATGATCCACACAAATCCCTGGGACTACAACAAGTATTTACAAGCAAGACACGAAATAGTTTTCCCAGTCCTGACACGTCCTTAAAGAAAGATACAAGACACGACATGTTAAACACTGTAAATGCACACTCTAGATACATTGTATAGTATGCACGCAGCACGATACACGAATCATGACACTAAAGAAGTTAAAAGCACTTCAGCACAAGCCACGGACGAACTAATCGTCCGCGGTATCGTCAGCAGGAAATGTACCAAAAGCCCAGACGATCCAATCGTCCACAGCCGGTTCACCACAGCTACCCGCGGATGAAAGGCATCGTCCGCAGGTGCGTACACGGCTTCATCTGCAACAAGTCAATATCTCCCAGTAGTTGTATATACGGACGAACCTGCGGACGATAGCTAGGAAGAATGCTTTGTCCGCAGGCTGCAATAATCAGTTTTTCACGTACAAATTTGTACAAAAAAATGCCAATTCTGTACCAAAGGATTTCCAACCCAAAATACAAGTTTTTGACACTAAAAGCAAGTAACAAATATGACCAAAGCAAGGATAAACACATAGGCAACAAATTAGCCAATTAACCATCAACTTCACATCACACACTACACTTCGGAATGTGCTACGAGGACCATGCTCCACTTGTACGACACAACAGAAGTACACGAATTGTGACACAACGAGAAATGGATAACGCCAATATACGCACACACACTGCCCACATTAAGAGCTCAATACCTATTGAAGACTCTACGACAATGACTGTAACGGCCCTAACACTTTGCCATGTTAGGAAGGCCCACTTTCAAGCACATGGATTCGGTATGACCCCCTGAATGAACGGGGGTCCAAGCTTTAAGGAACCATTATACATTGCATCATCGCCAGTCACCATGGACTCCACAAAACCTTTACAGTTCTAATGTTGGCCTCATCAGAACAAGGCCCAAGTATTTCAACACGATTCACGAGATCTCCCGGGGATCTATTCAATTCACGTTTCACGTATTAGTTCAAATGAATCCTTCCGTTAAGTATTTCCTAAGAACGAGCTCAAAAAGGGGCGAGAACTCGATCGACCAAACCAAATAAGACGACTAGACTCAACCAAGTATGACGCACCAATAATTCAGTTATGCAAGGCAATAATCCAAGTCATCGAATTGACTCTAGCAATAATAGGGAAACAAATAGGCAGCCATATAACCCAGATTATCACCAATTCACAATCCAATCAACCACCATAGATTCACAATTCACATAATTACACTATCACATGTTCTCATTGATGAATAAGAATATATAAAGACAGTTTATGCTTCAATAATAACAATAAGGAAAGAATAAATATACATTTCAACATTGAGATATAATAAGGGTAGGATCCATACCTTCAAAACCAGCTAAATACCAAACATAAGTGTGCAGAAAATACCAGAAAAGAGCCCTCTTCCCGGTGTGATATCTCCTCACTGTAAACTCCGATTGCGAATCCTCTTCCGCTCACTCGAAGCTTATCTCGCTGCATTGTATTTTGATATAAGGTGCGTCGAAATTCGACAAGAAATGCTCACTCAAAAGTTCTCTCAAAGTTTCATATTTTTGCTCTCTTTTCATTTTCCAATTTGGCAACTCCCAAAAGTGAAGGATAAAACCATCCATGACTCCCTCCACATTCAATTTTATTAGCCTATTAGGTCCCTCACATCTCACACAATGTACACTCATGTCCTCATACATCTCCAAAATACATGTGATCACATATAACACAAACAAGTTACATGGCACATAACAATTAGAAATTAATTCATGCTTAATATTTTATAAAGCTTAAAATCATGCAATTAACAAAATTAAACACATAATCAAATAGATGAAAAGTCCCGGGTATTACATCCTTCCCCCGTTACAGAAGTCTTGTCCCCGAAACTTTACTCGCCCAGGATGTCAAACAAGTGAGGATATTTCTGATGAGCTTCTTCTTTGTCTTGATCAAAGGATTCGGTTTTCTTTGATGGACTTCCCTGATAAGACATGTTATAATCTCAAAAAAACACACACAAATTGTTAGATATCAAAGAAAAATTCACTCTTTATTCCAACATTACTCGTAAAAGAACTTCAAACTCTAGATGAATTGAAAGGTTCCTAACTTGTTGCGTTGATACAAAGCTGAAAAATAAAGGAAAGAAATCCTATCTTTGACCTACACGAAAAGCTTAAAGAAAGAAACGAAGATGAATCTTGAAAAATTCCTAGACCTAATCAAGAAAATAGATACTTGTTAAAGGTATCCTTTTGTGTTTAGGAAGAGCAATTCTCAATCTTGACTTTCTTGATTTTCTTGACTTCCTTTTTTGGTTGTTTCACTCTCTAGACTTACCCTCGCTTGGTCGCACAGTATCCAAGATGCTTTGATGTTTGGTAATGTGCACGACAATGTCAAGAACAAGCGGGCGACAAAACCAATTCTTGAATGCACCCTTTTAACCAAGAAGTTTTCTTTTGGTTTGAACATTTGTCTAATAATCTCATGGCTGCTTTTTCTTAATTTGGCAGAATGCTTTTTGTCTCTTTCAAGCAAACAAGAAAATTTATGGAAAACTATAAAAGGTACACCAAGAATGAGATGAACCTTTTGCTCTGATACCACTTGATAAAGAACCGAGATAACGAGTATCAAGATTCGACACTTTAGTTTTAAAACAGATATTTTTCTATTCTTGAACTAGTTTTAAGGGATTATTCTCAACGCAACTCTAAAGAAGGCTAAGAATCGATAAAGGCTGAAACACCACAACAAGTGAAACTAACTTGTTGATACAGTAACTCAAAGTTGAATTAATTCTATCAAGAAGTTCAATTCACAAGTAGCTAAGGAACAACCTTACCAAAATATCAATATATCTAACATCTGTACAATGGTGGACGAAATCCCTCTTAAATAGAGTAGGATTTCGGCTATCTAGCACTAAAAGGAAGAGTCCTTGAAGAATTATGACTCTTGAACAACAAACTTGCTATCAAGTAGAACACTATCTAAGATAATGGACAACATGTCCTATTATCTAGAACACACTAAGAATATAGCAACACATGAAGAGTCCTTGAAGAGTTAGGACTCTTACAACTACTAGATAACTAACCAATTAACCATTATCTAAACACATGGACAACATGTCCTTTATTATAGCAACACTTGCTATACACGCCTAAAAATAGTAAATAACAAGGCTGAAAATAATTAAAGTCTAGAATAGACTTTAATGTACAAAAAGACTAAAATGCCCTTCTTAGCCATTTTGCTTGTTTGGGCTAATTGAATGTCTTATAAAGTTAAGAGGTTGACTTTGTCATCATCTTCTAAGTGAAGTTTAGCTTCCTTTTTAGCTTTGAAGTCTCAGACCATTCTTGAAATTAGTTGATTCACCATCTTGGTCCTTTGTCTAGTCATTGGTCCGGTAATCCTGGATAAGTGATCTCTTGAGTAGGGCAGCCCCTTGGATGGTCCCTCGTCAAATTGACTTTGAAATCCTACTTCAACCTGGTGCGAAGCCTATCTCTAAGGCCCTGTATCGAAAGGCACCTGCGGAGTTGAGGGAGTTGAAGGATCAGCTCCAAGAACTTCTTGACAAGAAGTTCATAAGGTCGAGTGCCTCACCTTGTGAAGAAGAAGGATGGAAGTATGAGGATTTGCATAGATTACCGTGAACTGAACAAGATAACGATTAAGAAGCTTTTCCCCCTCCCTCGCATCGACTACTTGTTTGATCATTGGAAAGGTGCGAAAGTATTCTCTAAGATTGACTTAAGATCGGGTTACCATCAGCTTAGAATCAAATTTGAAGACATTCCCAAAAGTGCCTTTCAAACTCGGTATGGGCACTGTGAGTTCCTTGTCATGCCTTTCAATATGACTAATTCACCGGCAGCATTCATGGACATGATGAATCGTGTGTTTAGGGATTGTCTAGATAAGTTCGTGGTAGTCTTCATTGAAGCTCGTTGTCGGATGAAGCTCACTGAGAGCATTTGTGAAGAAAGTTTTCAAAAGTTGAAGAGCGTTTGACTACTGCACCGATTTTGGCACTACCTGAAGAGACAGAGGGTTTTACTATCTATAGTGATGCGTTAGGCATATGGTTGGGATGTGTATTACTGCATAATGGTAAGGTAAAAACCTATGCTTCGAGGCAGTTGAAGTTATATGAAAAGAACTACCCTACACATGATTTAGAGTTAGCAGCGGTGGTATTCACGTTGAAGATATGGAGACACTACCTTTATGGTGAACCTTGTGAGGTGTTTATCGATCACCAAAGCCTAAAGTACCTTTTCACCCAAAAGGAACTCAACATGAGAAAAAGACGTTGGTTGGATTTGCTTAAGGACTATGACCTCACGATTAGCTACCATCCCGGGAAAGCTAATTAGGTAGTTTATGCTCTAAGAAGGAAGAAATCGGGACAGCTAGCATGTTTGATCACCAAGCAACCGAGTTTGATAGCTGAGTTTGGTGGTCGTTGAGTCAACTAATAACGTTTTGGAAATTTTGGTAGCTTAACTGACACTCTTGGGTAGGATAAAAGAAGGGTAGAAAACTGATCCAGATTTGGAAAGTGAACGGAATATGGTACAGTCGGGTGAAGAATTAGATTTTTGGATTCACAAAGACAGTAGTTTGAGGTATCGAGATCGTTTGTGTATACCTTCTGACTTGGGGTTGAGAACATAAATTATGCAAGAAGGTCACAGTTCCAAGTTGTCAGTACATCCCGGGGCTACAAAGATGTATCGAGATCTTCGGGGTAACTTTTGGTGGAAAGGCATGAAACGAGACATGGCAAATTTTATTGCTAAGTGTTTGATATGTCAACAAGTAAAGGCGTAACATCAAAGACCCGCTGGCTTACTTAAACCTTTAGAAATACCCGTTTGGAAGTGGGAGCACATCACTATGGATTTTGTGGTCGATTTACCTAAGGACAAAACCGGAAAAGACACGATTTGGGTAATGGTGGATCGACTCACGAAATCTGCTCACTTATTGCCTATGAGAATCACAGCCTCCATGGAAACTTTGGTGCAAATATACATGAATGAGATAGTAAGACTTCACTAGGTGCCAGTAAGCATCGTATCTGACAGGGATTCAAGATTTGTGTCACGGTTTTGGCGGAGTTTCAATGAAGCAATGGGAACGAAGCTATCATTGAGCACTGATTATCATCCCCAAACCGATGGGCAGCCAGAAAGGACAATTCAAGCCTTGGAAGACATGTTAATTAAGGGATTCATGGGCAGAAACCCTTTCTAAACACCCATGAATCCTCCCATGAAGAATCCTCTCATACCATGGGAATCGAAAATTCAGACGAAAAAGACTTACAATTTTTCGTTAATGGTTTTGATTTCGGATTATGTGTTGCTTCCACCAATAGCCTTCATTTTGTGGAATTGCTCTATACCGGTATCCACACGACGAAACGAGCAGCGAGTGCTAGCACTTCGTTTTCTGACTTTCGAATAATCTAGAGAGAAGAGAAGGGCAGAAATCTGATGTCGGGTTTTTTTTTGTTTTTGCGGCTCTCACAAGTTTGCCTAGGGTTTCTCCCCAAGAGAGTTTATATAGGCCGTGAGAGTTTTTTCCGAGAACCAACTTCCCCGCCGTCCAAACCTCTTCTGGTAGTGGGAGTTCCTTTCGCATAATAACTCCCACGTAATCCTAGCGAAAGCCAAATACCGAAAATGCCCATCCTTAATCTCTAATTCGAATAATAACATTTTATTCTCAGAAACATAAATATCAGATACAATGAACCTAGACACATTCTAGATTCATTGAATCTGGACATGAAGCTCGTTAACTCGTCTAGTCATGTGATCATGTAGGTTCATATCCCAAAGGCAATGAAAACATACTTAGTAGTAGTATGTGTTCATAAATCGCAAGCGGTCCCTAGCAGGACATTGTGAATACCTAGAGTGAATGAATGTACGGTGGAACCTAATATCAATCCACTATTTAATCTCTTTGTCTCGCGATATCCAAATTAAGCATGAGGCATGATAGTTGTCACCCTTATAAAGCTTAATTGTATTTATGCTCGATCTTCAAGTAGACTGTTCCAACTAATAGTATTTAATAACCACTTTATTAAATACAATTGAGCACGTCCATGCATTTAAACAGTTTTTCCTATCGAGGGGCTTATGGATATCTCTCTCTAATAAGAGAGGGACAAATCCCTTATAATGCCTCTCACATTCAAGCCATGATAGGATACTACAACCGATCATCTTTTGTTTTAATTACTCGATTAAAATTAACGTCTGACTGAGTCAAAACGTAGCTCCATTCATGCTGGAAACGATGGAGACATAAGGTCTAAGGATTCCAAATAGTATTGAGGAAGTAATACTTATGACTAAGGAACCATGAAGTATTACTTCTCTTTCGGATCTCGTCCGATACAATATATCCCATTATAATATATCTATGATATGATTTGCATTCATTATACATGATCAGTAAGACATAATCATTAATCAAACATCATAGTAGTTTTATTTCATTGTATTGAAAATTACATAAAATTAGGGACAATCAGAATAGTAATTGCAAGACGGGGCGACACAACCAACAACAGCCATGAAGACAACACCAAATAGACGACATAACCATATAACAAACCTAACCAAGACCAACAATCACAATGAAGGACAACCATAAACACAATTCGATTACAGAAGAATAACATAGCAATTCATCAATCGATCACATAGGAATGCAAACAATTCAACGCTTCATCCATTTTATGCAACTGTAAACATGTGTAAACCTTTATAAACAATTCCATAACATAAATATACTGTTTTCATGCTTTTAGGACTAAAAATAACAAGGGAGAAGATCCTTACCTCAAAAGCTTAACAAAATCCTACTAAGAACACTAATTTCCGAAACCCAGAAAAATAGCCTACTTCCGAACGCTATAACTTTCTTTGCAGACCTCTAAATCTCAATAATTCAGTTCCCACTTGTAGCTCTTTCAATTCTCTACAATATTCGTATATAATACGCCTAAATCTGACGAAGTTTGCCCCTCCAAAAGGTCAATCTCCCACAGATTGTCAAGCTGCTAGATTTTCCTTTTTTTCTCTTCTCTCTCTCTTTTCTTTTTCTTTCCTTTCTTTTTCCCACTCTCAAAATAAATCCAGCACTAAATACCCTTTATTTTCTGAACTAACCCCCCCCATTAACTCCTCTAACAAAAAGGCCCCTCAACTTACTAACAAATACACTCAAGTCCCTCGACTAACCAACATATCCACTAGGCCCCTCAACTAAAACACCACAAATGTAACACATAAACATGCTAAAATATATAATTAAAAGAAAATCAAATACACGTCACGTGGGTATCATAAGCAATTGGACTAATAATACTTCCAATGCTGGGAATTTTAAAGGTGATAATTGGAATAATAATACTATCTCAGGAAGAGGAAATTAAAAGCCTATTAATCATGTCACAAGCAATTATGAGACTACTTTCACATCTTATTGTTCTAGAGAATCTTTCGTTGTAGGTTTCTCCCAAGAATAAAAGATAGAATGGATTTAACTCATTAGGATTGTATGCCTTAAAAAAGTGGAGGAGCTTCTACATCTGCAACACCTTTTTTTTCCAGCTCCTGTCATTTATCAGGCCGCCTTGATGCAAAGAGATCAGTACATTGCTCAAACAGATATACCTTTTACATCTCTAGCTAATACTTGGATCATTGATTCTGGTGGCACTGATCATGTGGCATGTTATGATGACTTCTTTGCATAATCTATTTCAGTGTCTAATCTATTTTTCAAGTTACTTGATCATACATCCATTATCGTTACAAAGAAAAGAATAATACACCTAACTTCTGATATCACTCTACATAATGTTTTGTATGTTCCCACTTTTATACTCAATATCCTCTCAGTTTCTAAGTTAGTCCATGAAGCTAACTATACCATAACTTTCTCTTCTGGAAAATGTTATATTCAGGACCTGTTCACCTTGAAGAAGTTTGGGATAACTAAAGAATGGCTTGGTCTTTACTATTTCAATCTTCTACATTCTTTTTGCTCTCATTCTTTAGATTGTTGTGTTACTAATTATGATAGTTTTCCTTTCTCTTCTGTTGCACATGTTTCTACAACAGAAGTAAATAAAATGATTTGACATTATAGACTAGGACATTTGTCTTTGGAAAGGACGTAGCAGATCAAAAGTATTGATTCCAAATGTACTTTAGTTTGTGATTGTAGCATTTGCCCTATATAGTGATAGAGTTAAGTTTTACCTAAAGGGGAATAGGTGTGTCTATCTAGGTCAATCAGACACATCTAAAGGTTATCTTTTTACGGATGTTGAGACATAAGATGTCTTTGTGTCCAACAATGTTATCTGTTTGTAACATTTGTTTCCTTTCCATGTTCCTTCTTTAAGCCCAGTACATAATAAAATTAGGTTCACTCTTCATCACGGTTTCTTGATGACAATCCTGTCTTTATCACTCCAGCACATTTCTTAAGGGTTTCACCTAAGACTACTTTTCATATTCCTTCTATTCATGTGACTCATCCTTCTAGTAGGTCAGGTAGGTCTCTCAAATCACCACATTACCTTCAAGATTATGTTACTAACTTATCTTCCACTTCACCTCATTCCATACATAAAGTCATTTTATATGATCATTTGCACCAGAATCAAATTTCCTTTATACATGCTCTTGATTTACATTAAGAGCCTGTTACATTTGTTGAAGGTTCTAAACATAAAGTGTGGCAAGAAGCAACGATTGCTAAACTCACACCATTGGCTGCCAATAACACCGGGGAGCTTACATTTCTTCCACCTGAAAAGACTCCTATAGGAAATAAGTGGATCTATTAGATCAAATATCTTGCAGATTGTATTGTTGAAAGATACAAAGTTAGATGAGTAGCAAAAGTCTATACTCAGTAAGTTGGGGTTGATTTCCTTAATACTTTCTTCCTAGTTACCAAAATGACCACCATTAGAGTGTTATTAGCTCTAGCTACTGGGAAGGGTTGGTTTGTTCACCAACTAGACATCAATATTGCTTTCCTACATGGGGATCTTCATGAAGACATATACATGGTTCTTCCTAGATTTTTTCCAGGGCAAGTGTGCAAATTAAAGAAATCTCTTTATGGCTTGAAGCAAGCCAGTGGAGAGTGGAATGCCACTCTTACTGCAGCCTTAATTAAGCTAGGTTTTTCCCAATCCTGACATGATTACAATTTTTTTATCAAACAATCTTCCAGTTCCTTCATTGCCCTTTTAGTGTATATTGATGATGTTCTGGTAGTCAGTGATAGCATGCCTGAAATTACCTCTGTCAAGTGATTTCTTCATGAGGAGTTCAGAATAAAAGACTTGGGAGTGGCTTACTTCCTAAGGATTGAAGCTATTAGAAGTGACAAAGGAATTGCCTTGTCTCAAAGGAACTATGTACTAGATTTGCTTAAAGGTGAAGGTTATATTGATAGTCATCCCAATAACACTCCCATTGATCCAACTGCAAAATATTGCCATGATGATGCTGATCATTTGGAAAATATCACTAAGTACATGAAGATTATTGGAAAGTTATTGTACTTGACAATAACTAGGCCAGACATAGCTTACAGTGTGCATCGGCTCATCCAATTTCTTGACAAGCCCACAATGTTTCACCAAAATTAGTTGGAAGGCTACTCAGGTAAATCAAGGCTGCACCAGGTGATGAAGAACCTTGATTTTTAAGGTCAAAGACTTGACACAAAATGTTGAAACAGATCTTTCGCTTTCTTGAAAGTAGTTTACAGGGGAATATAACCAACGCAACTCCAAGTAGGTTGATTATCAATGAGTCTAAAACACCCAATAAGCGTAAACTAAACTTATTGATACAGTAACTCAAGAAGGAATGAAAATGTAAAAACCTCACATCATATTCCAAAAATATATTGTATAAAAACAACTAATCTAATTAATAAGTTGGCTGAATTCCCCTTTATATAGAGGTGGAATTCGTCCAAAAGAACCCACAATGGAAGAATCATAATTAAGTTAGAATTCTTCTATCCTAAGAATAGTAAACTACTATAATTGAACTACTAATAAACACATGGACGATGTGTCCTTTATTCTAGCCCCACTAAACTATCTAATTAAAATAGCAATTAATAAAGTTGAAATTCAAAGAATTAATTACTAACTAAAGTTGGAAAGCAAGATAAATTCGTCCAAAATCAGGACAACTTGTTGTAACATGCACGACGATTTTGGGAACCAATATGGCAGAATCTGATTTTGTGATCCATGAAAGTTGTAGACCTGCCTCTTAGCTTTCAAATGCAACTTGAATAAGCTCTATTGGATTCCTGGATAGATAGTCATGGCCATTATACCAAACTGTCGTAAAGCTGTCCAATCCCTCATCACCAAGACAGTGTCTATTCTATCCTTATGAAACCTCTTTGTTTCTTTATTGGAAATTCATTGGTTTCCTGGAAATCTAAGAATCAAAGTACAATCTCTAGGAGCTCAGCAGAGGCTGAGTATAGATCCATGGCAATGACAATATGTGAGATACAATGACTGGTTTATCTGCTTGAGAATCTGGAAGTTAAACAACAAGTTGTCCCTTTGTTTAAGTTGTCCCTTTGTTTTGTGACAGTGCAAGTGCCATATACATTGCTGAAAACCCTGTATTTCGTGAAAGAACCAAACACATTGAAATAGATTATCATGTGGTAAGGGAGAAATTCAAGCCAATGTGCTTAAACCTTTACCAGTTAGCACCCATAGACAACTGGCAGATATTTTCACCAAAGGTTTGCATTCATAGAGGCATCATCCTCTGGAGGTGTTGAAGATATTTGATGTTCTGGTGGAAGAACATCAGAAATGCAGAGGATGCATTTGAGGAGAAGTAGAGCAGGCTGGGTGATTGCATGAAGAAATGAGGGCTAGCTGATGTTGGACTCTTGACAACATGCAGGCTGGGCTACGAAGTTGTGGAAGAATTGGGGACTACAAGATTGGGCTTTTGTATAACAGAGTTAATTAGGGGCCTGACCAAGTTCTATTTTTTCCTGCTTTGTTACATTTAAAAGAAGCGCGCGATGCACAGTATAATAGCCAAAAAGGCGGTTACTATTTTTGGCTTTCTTCTTTGTAGAAATAGCTGATAATATGCTTGTTTTAGCTTTAATGCAAATATCTAGAGCAGTTACTCTCTTCTCTTAGCTTTAATTTTCCAATATCGTTCTTGCAGATACTCACCTCCCCTCTTTGGCATGAAAGCAAATCAGCCTTCTCATGGACACCATTTTTCTTCTTCCCATCCTTGTGAGTAAGTAAAGTTCTTTCTTAGAGACTGAATTTTGTTCTTGTTTCCGCTTATTGGATCTACAAAAACCCAAATATCTTTATTTTTCCTTCTCTAATTCTTCTTCTCCGTTGGGATTTGTTTTCATCATAAAAAATGATACGTTTGTATCCTTTGGGCTAAATTTTGTGTAAGTTCTTTTCTTTATTCATTCAATGCATTGGATTTGTTGGCCTTGGGGACTGAATTTTATGTAAATTCATTAATTTTGCTCAATAGACAAGTGCGGATTTTGATTAGTCTGTTGGTTTTCACGTTAGTTTAATTTTGATTTTGAGTCTCCTAACCGCCCAGAAACGAGCTTTACTCCAGTCATTTATGTAGCCTACAATACGGAGTCTGCTCTCCACGATTGGAAAATGGATATGAAAGAACAGGTTGATGGCTTTTATTTATTTGTTTTCCTTGTTCTTTCTGTATATCTTTTATTTTAAATTGAGGTGTTTAGGGGTTCAATTTCCGCATAAAGCTTTCATGCTTTAGTGCAGACCATTGTTTCTTTTTTATGCTTACATCTAAAAATGTTTTTCTTCTAATTGATTTCTGCATCATGCAAGTTGACTTCTTAAAATTTGTTTACAAGGTTTTGTTATTTTCTATCTTTCAAAAAAAAAAAAATGTTTTGTTTATAGTAGGAAATTTGAGCCAACACAATTGAAGACATGATCTTTAATGTGAGCACATTATCAAAATGCTGATCTATATGCTACGGATAAAAAAAGCCAACATGATGGAAATTGGCTTAAGGACTCGAACTCAAGAGAGGAACATCTATTGAAGTGGCATGTTGGTCCTATTACTAGGTCTCAATCCAAGCTTTTGAAAGGGGCATTTAGTGGTTTATTTGCAAAGTGTTTGGTTCAAGCTAAAATGAACATTCAAGAGAGCCCAACAAATTGTGTTCTTTTGATCGAAGTAAAAGACCAAAAATGATACTATTCTTTTGGCCCAATAGATAACACAATTTGAGACCTATTCAAGACCAATGTTGAAGCATAATTTCGTCCAGGATGGCAGCCCAAATTCATCATCTTCAAGGAAAATTTCAGCAACATATTCCATGGTCAAAAGTGTATTTAATGAAGTTGTTAGTTAAAAAAATTAGAAAGCACCAACTTTTTACCAAAGTTGGAAGGTCTCAAGATGTAATTTCGTGGAAGCCCTCTTTGACATCATCCATTACCTCAATAATGGAATACAAGTCATCAATGACATCATCTTTGACATACTAGAAGTCTTATAAAACTAGAATATCTTATTTGATAGTTCATTTAGCTTATCTTTCATAAGTTGTCTAGCTTATTTTTATGCCTATAAATAGGACCCTTTTGTAATCTAAACATATCAACCTTTGATGAAATATAATTTGTAAGTTTTCTTCTGAAACTCTTAGTTCTTCTTGAACTTTATAACTTATCAAGTTTCTAACTTGTGGCGTTCAAATTCTTATCAAACAACTTTTGGTGAGTTATTTGTGGCGAATATTATACCAAGGTTACTAGCTACGACATAGGTTGTGGGTTGAGGTCCTTATACCAAGGTTGCTTCCTATCGGTTTATTAGGGGTCGCGGTCTTCACCAAAAACATCTCGTTCTAACAATCTCTTAGAAGGATCATTGTCCTGTGTTTCTACCTTCTTTAGGACGAATCACATCTTTTGGTATCAGAGCCGAATCAGGTTCTATTTCTTAGTCTAAAAAAAAAAAAAAAAAAAGAGGGCCGAATAAAAAAAATCAGTTTATATACTTGAATTTTATACTTCTTTGTTGTGGTTATCTTGTGCTTAAAGTTAAAGATCTTACTTTATTACAATCTTTGAAGATTGAAGATTGAAGTTGAAACTTGATAATTGATTTTTAGTTTGGGAAGAACTTAAAGTGAAGGAAGTAAGAGGTAAAAGGCAAGATTGGGTAAGATAAATAGAGCGAGAAAAAGCCCAAATCTGAGTGATACACGAGTGTTGAGTGACATTGTAATTGAGTAAAACACGTGAGGGAGTGTGTAAGGATATTGTGTGTAAGGATATTTTTTTTACTAACCTTGTTTTGTAGGGATGTCTTAAGAGGATAATAATATCCATCTCCACCACCTCAACCAAATGCTTTTCAGTTTCAAGCAATGATGGATGAGATGTGGCGGTTGATTAGGCAAGAGTGTGGCCAAATTCAAGAAAGAATTGATCAATTACATGAATCTCAAAGGACCCGTTCTCTCTCTCCACAGAGGAACTAAGCAAATTTTGACTCGGATGATGATACAATGATCGAAGAAAGACCAAGAAGACGAAGAGGTATGCAAAATGAGGACAACAATATGGGAACCATCAAGATGGAGATTCCACCCTTTCAAAGGAAGGAAAATCCGGATGCTTACATTGATTGGGAGAAGAAAATGGAATTAATTTTTTTATTGTCATGTCTATTCTGATCTCAAAAAGGTAAAACTTGCCAACACCAAATTTTCTGATTATGCACTAACTTGGTGGGATCAATGTGTGAATAGTAGGAAGGGAAATGGAGAAAGACCTATTCATACTTGGGATGACATGAAGGGTGTCATGAAAAAACGCTTTGTGCCTAGCCATTACTATCGTGGTTTGTACAAAAAGTTGCAAAGTCTCAAACAAGGAAGCAATATTGTTGAAGAATATTTCAAGGAAATGGAAGATGCCATGATACGAGCTGATATTGTGGAAGATAGGAAGGCAACCATGGCTCATTTCTTGCATGGATGGATTAAACACTGACCTTAGGGATCGAGTGGAAATGTACCATCATGTGGAGGTTGAAGACATGGTACATGCAACCATCAAAGTGGAGCAACAACTCAAGAGATGGGGGGAATTCGCGCACCAATTTGTGGAAGGCAAGCACTCCCAAAATATCCGAAGAGTTAGATATTTCTTCTTCCTCTAAACCTTCAAAGTTTGGGAAAAAATATGAAAATCCTCCAAAAGGTATTGCTGATCCTTCGACTTCTAGAAATCGTGATATTAAATGCTTTAAATGTCAAGGTCGGGGTCATATTGCAAGTCAATGCCCAAACAAGCTTTTTGTGATAATTCGGGAAGATGGAAAAATTGAAAGTGAAAATGAAGAAACCATGACATCTGATGAAGAGTTGGATGACAAAGAAGTAGAAGTGAAAGGAGACTTGTTGGTAAAAAGGATAAGATTGAATCCACAACCTAAGGCCGAAGATGATGCCCAACTGGAGAACCTTTTTCACACAAGATGCTACGTAAACGAAAAGGTATGTAGTGTTATTATTGATGGGGGGAAGTTGTGCTAATGTTGCAAGTATTTTCATGGTTGACAAACTAGGACTGCCAACACAAAAGCACCCAAAGGCATATCGGCCCCAATGGCTCAATGATAGTGGAGAAGTTAGGGTGTCCAAGTAAGTCATGGTACCATTCAAGATTGGAAAATATGAAGATGAAGTTTTGTGTGACATAGTTCCCATGAAAGTTAGTCATTTATTGTTAGGAAGTCCTTGGCAATATGATAGGCAAGTGAACCACAATGGTTTCACCAACAAGTATTCATTTGTATTAAAAAACCAGCCTATCATCCTTGTACCCATGTTACCAAATCATGTCTTTGAAGACCAAGTGAGGCTTCAAAAAGATACAAAAAAAAATAAAAGGAGAGTAAAAGAGAAAATGAGTTGAGTGGAAAAAAAGAGAGTGAAAAGGAAAAAGAATTGAGTGAAAAAAAAAGAGATGACTGAAAAGAAGTGTGAAAAGAAAAAGGGAAAGGCAAAAGAAACCCTTGTGATAAGTACAAAAGACGAAAAAAGTGTGCCCTTGCAACAAAAAGAGAGATTAAAGAGGCCTTTCGAAATGAGCAGCCATTTGTGCTTCTTGTGTTCAAATAATGTTTTCTATCTACTAATGAGCTGGCCGGTTCTATACCGAGCAATGTAATTTCTCTTTTGTAGGAATTTGAATATTTGTTTCAAGAAGAAGTACCTGATGGATTGCTACCAATTCGTGGGATTGAGCACCAAATTGACTTCGTGTCAGGTGCATCCATTCCAAATAAGCCATCCTATAGGACCAGTCCCGAAGAAGCAAAAGAATTTCAAGGACAAGTAGAAGAATTTCTCAAAAAGGGATGGGTTAGAGAAAGCATGAGTCTGTGTGTTGTACCGGTCTTGTTACTGCTAAAGAAAGACGGATCATGGAGAATGTGCGTAGATTGTCGTGCCATCAACAATATAACGGTAAAGTATCGCCATCCTATTCCCCTATTAGATGATCTTCTTGATGAACTTCATGGTGCCATAATATTTTCTAAAATTGATCTTAAAAGTGGATATCATCAAATTAGAATGAAATAGGTTGATGAATGGAAAACAGCTTTTAAAACAAAGTATGGTCTTTATGAATGGTTAGTCATGCCTTTTGGTTTAACCAATGCACCTAGCACCTTCATGAGACTTATGCATCATGTTTTAATAAGAAGTTTCATTGGAAAAATTGTTGTTGTATATTTTGATGATATTCTAATATATTCTAAGAATTCGAATGAATATCGGGAGTATATTAAGTGTGTTTTGAGTGTACTTAGGCACATTCTGCACGGATAGCGTTGTGTTTCTTGGGTATGTGGTGAGTTCACAAGGAATTTCAGTTGATGAAGAGAAGGTAAAAGCCATTCAAGATTGGACCGCACCAAGTAATGTAAGTGAAGTTAGAAGTTTTCATGGACTTGCTAGTTTTTATCGTAGATTTGTTAAAAACTTCAGCACTTTGGCAACACCACTTACTGAAGTCATTAAAAAGAATGTCGGATTTAAATGAGGAGAAGAACAACATCGAGCTTTTGGTGAACTGAAATTTGCTTTAACTCATGCTCATTTACTTTTTCTACCAAATTTTGAAAAGATTTTTGAAAATGAATGTGATGCTTTGGGAATTGGGATTGGGGTTGTTTTGATGCAAGAAGGAAAACCTTTGGCATATTTTAGTGAAAAATTGAATGGGGCAACTTTAAACTATCCCACTTATGACAAAGAGTTGTATGACTTAGTTTGTGCCTTAAAAACTTGGCAACATTATTTGTGGCCTAAGGTGTTTGTGATTCATACTTATCATGAATCATTAAAGTTCCTAAAGGGCCAACATAAGCTGAATAAGAGACATGCCTAATGGGTTGAGTTCATTGAGACATTTTCTTATGTCATCAAGTATAAGAAAGGTAAAGAGAATGTTGTAGCTGATGCACCTTCAAGAAGGTACTCTCTTCTTTATAAACTTGATGTTAAACTTCTTAGTTTTGAACAACTAAAGGAATTGTACTCTAATGATGTTGAATATGGGCAGATTTATCAAGCTTGTGAAAAGGGTTCATTTGAGAAATTTTATAAGCACGATGGATTCTTGTTTAGAGAATCTAAACTTTGTGTGCCGAATTGCTCTATACGTGAACTATTGGTTAGGGAAGCACATAGTAGCAGTTTAATGGGTCATTTTGGTATAGCAAAATTTTTGTCTATCTTGCAAGGACATTTATTTTGGCCGAAAATGAAAGTTGAAGTTGGCATAATTTGTGAGAATTGCATTACATGCAAGAAAGCTAAGTCAAAAGTTCAACCGCATGGTTTATACACTTGTCTTCCTATTCCCTAAGAATTATGGATTGATCTTTCAATGAATTTTGTTTTAGGTTTACCAAGGAAAAAAACTGGAAAAGATTTTATCTTTGTTGTTGTTGATAGATTTTCAAAGATGGCTCACTTCATCCCATGCAATAAAACAAATGATGCATCTCACATTGCTAACTTATTTTTCAAGGAAGTCGTTAAATTGTATGGAATGCCAAGAACAATTGTTTCCGACCGTGATACAAAAATTTTGAGCTACTTTTGGAAAACGTTGCGGGGAAAAGTTGGGAACTAAGCTTTTGTTTTCTACAACTTACCATCCTTAAACAGATGGACAAACTGAAGTTGTAAATATAACTTTGTCAAAATTATTGAGAGCTCTTATTGGGAAAAATGTTAAAACTTGGGAAGAATGTTTACCACATGTTGAATTTGCATATAATTATGATAAGCAT
Organism: Vinca minor; assembly: GCA_026122235.1. Lineage (NCBI taxonomy): Eukaryota > Viridiplantae > Streptophyta > Magnoliopsida > Gentianales > Apocynaceae > Vinca > Vinca minor. Next base: position 124,004 of record JAOCZM010000032.1, on the reverse strand, counting down.
TCTTCCTCTATGTTTTCACCATTTGAGATAGCATATGGTTTAAATCCATTAACTCCTATGTATTTGTTGCCTCTGCCTGAAAGTGAACGTGTGAATTTGGATGGCAGGAAAAAAGATGATGAGGAACCTTTATAACAAGTATCAAAGATTTGACACAAAGTTGTTAGTTCGGATCTTTCTCTATTCTTGAACTAGTTTCGATGGGAATATACTCAACGCAACTCTAAAGAAGGCTAAGTATCGATAGAGGCTGAAACAAGTACAACAAGCGAAACTAACTTGTTGATACAGAAACTCAAAAAATGCATGAAGTTTTAAAAGAAGTTCAATTCACGAGGATCTAAGGAATAACCTTACCAAATAGCATATATCTAACGTAATTATAATGGTGGCCGAAATCCCTCTTAAATAGAGTAAGATTTCGGCTAGCATAGCCTTACAAAGAAGAGTCCTTGAAGAATTAGGACTCTACAACTTCTAGATAACTAACACTTGCTATATTCTAGCCACTATCTAACACATGGACAATATGTCCTTTATTATAGCAACACTAAGAGATAATACGGCTATCACACGACTAATGAATAAAAATAAAGCTGAAAACTAATTAAAGTCTAGAATAGACTTTAATTTACAAGATTACTAAAATGCCCTTCTTAGCCACTTTGCTTGATAGAGCGGAATTGTACACTTTGTAAAGTTAAGAGGTTGACTTTAACATCATCTTCAAGTTGTAACTTAGCTTCCTCTTTAGCCTTTACACCTCGGATCAAAATTTCAATTCCTTCTAGAGTCCTCTTTGTCCTTGCTCTTGTCATAGGCCCTTGAAGGTTGACTAATGGATCCTATGAATAGGGCAGCCACTTGGATGGTCCCTCAACATCGCTTCCCCCTTGAAAAGAATGATTCGTCCTCGAATCATCATCATCATCAACAAAATCTGAATCAAAATCAAAATGGGACAAGTCAGAAACATTAAAAGTAGAATGTACACCATACTCACCTTTCAAGTCTATCTTGTATGCATTATCATTTATCTTAGCAACAACTTCAAAAACAACATCGCCTCTTGGGGTGCAATTTACTCTTTCTTTCATTAGGAAATTTATCTTTCCTAAGGTGTAACCAAACTCAATCTCCTATTGCAAAAAAACTTGCTTGCGGCCTTTGCTGGCATTCTTAGCAACTTGTTCATTCCGCTTGGAATTATTCTTTTGAACTTGTTATATTCTTCCCAAGAATCACCTTCTACATTATAATACTCATCAACAGGTAAAATAGTTAGATCCAAAGGGGTTAAAGACATAAACAACTTCAAAAGGAGAATTATTTGTAGTAGAATGTAAAATCCTATTGTAATAAAATTCAGCAATAGGTAAACAATCTTCCCACATTTTCAAGTTCTTCTGAATGAGAGCTCTAAGTAGTACCCCTAAAGCCCTATTTGTTACCTCGGTTTGGCCATCCGTTTGTGGGTGACATGATGTTGAAAATAGCAATTTAGTCCCTAATTTATTCCAAAAGTAACTTAGGAACTTTACATCCCTATCACTCACAATAGTTTTCGAAATCCCATGTAGCCGAACCACTTCTTTGAGAAACAAATCCGCAACATGACTTGCATCATTCATTTTTCTGCAAGGAATAAAGTGAGCCATCTTAGAAAAACGATCAACAACAACCATTATACTATCCATACCTCTTTGGGATCTCGGCAATCCAAGAACAAAGTCCATAGATATGTCAATCCAAGGTGAAGATGTAATAGGTGGAGGCATGTATAATCCGTGAGCTCTGCTTGTACTTTTAGCCTGTTTACACTTAAAACAAAGTTCACATATTCTCCTTACATCACTTTTCATCTTAGGTCAATAAAAGTGTTCTTGTAATATGTCTAATGTTTTAAAAACACCAAAATGACTCATTAAGCCACTACAATGTGCTTCCCTAGCAATTAAATGCCGAATAGAACAAGATAAAATGCATAGTTTATTATCTTTAACTCTCATCAACCCGGAGGTTTAAAAAATAGGCAATACCTGGAGGTTTCCTTTATAAGACATATGTCTTTGTAACTTCTCAAAGACGCATCATTTCATCTTCTGTCAATACATAAGGTCCACGTACAGCAGAATACCCGTGTCGAATTTGTTTTTACTGCCCTATAAATAGGTGGGCCTAAATAGTAAGTGAATTTATCTTGCAAAAATTCATTCTTTTACCTTCCGGGTGTTATTTCCGATTTCTTCTTTTCTATTTTCCCGATCTTTGACTATATCCTCTAGCCCCTTAGAAACTTAAAGGCACAACTCTTTACGTCTGTTGGCTTTGAAGTTTAGTCACAGTCCATACCTCTTTCTAGCCTTTCCGGCGGTGAAGCGTTTCTCACTTCATTACAATAATGGCACCCAAAAAATCTATCCATCAAGGTAAGCAACCTCATCATGTCCCCTGAGTAGTAATAGATGGGGTAATATCTTATTGTGTTCGAGGGGATTTACTTACGCTTTCAGGGTGACGTAGCTAAGATATATCCAAATAGAATGGGCCACCATGATAGTTCTCTGCCAGCTGTAGAATATCGTTCTCGAACTACTCAGAATTTCCGCCCTTTCGGTGAATGTGAGACATCAAATATGACCTCTCGTGTGACTAATTCTAGGGTACAGAAATTGTGGAATGATATGTCTATACCGAACCAATACATGTATGTCTCACCCAAATTAGACTAAAGGGAATTTGCACCTCCACCGGGCTGCGATACCGTTTATGTAGAACACCTTCAGGAGGGATGACTATTCCACCGCATAATTTTTTTCTTGAACCAGGATATTGCTTCGGTATAAATCTTAGTCAATTATGTCCGAATTTGACAAGATTTATTCCATGCTTTATACTTTTGTGCTATGTGTTTAGGATTCCCACCAATCTAGAAACATTTAGATGCTTTTTCGAGTTAGCACCTATTGTGAAAGTGAATAATAATGCCCCCGCGAGTGTGAAGACATGCTTATGTTGGTTCGTGGATAAGTACAAGAGGACCAGAGGAAATGAGTTAATTTTGAGTGGTCATTCCTCTTTTAAGGGTTGTAAGGAATCCTTTTTCTTTGTCCGTTCTAGCAGAGGGTTTTACTCGGGAGGGGAATATGTCCACTGTTATCCCCAATCCTCCCGTTGATTTAGATGTAGAAACACCTGGGTTGGATATTTTGAAGTGACATTGATACGCTTATTAGAGAATCATGAGCCCCATGTTTCTAAGAGTTCTTACATATACGATCTTTCAATTACGCTAACCTTTGTTAGTTCTTACCTTTTTCCATATTGGCTATTACTTTGTCTACTCCGTCCTGACTTTGGTCTTATCGAACACATATATATTTCAACGGGATGACTCTTCTTGATTCTATGCTGGCCAGTATCGAGACTAAGGGAAAGCGTGTAGCCGGGCTCCAGCCCTGTGGAGAGGTCGGGTGTGCCAACGGTCTCTAGGTGCTGAAGGTACAGGAAATGACCCTGAAAGCCCCGAGGTTGCAGGTATGATTTACTCCCAAGTAAGCATGTGTCAGGTGTACCTTGCTATTTGCCTATGATGATGCTTTATCTTTTCCGAAAAGCCCAGGAGATAATGTAGCGGCTGTAAAGGTATATCCTCAGGGTAGCCCCTCAACTGAGCAGGAGAAACGGAAACGCGACTGGAGTTCTTCGCGTTGAACGATGTCAGTCAATATCGAATTGCTGAATCTCCAGAAGATTTGGTGAATACTGAGGGGAGACTTGAAGTCAGCCCGTCTCGAGATGTTGCTCCTCGTCCTCCTGCTCGAAGGGTATGTATGTGGGCGAAGGAGGTGCTGGTCATACGACGGACCTTGCTATAGAAAGGATTTATAGGCGGACGGCCTATCAAATGCTTGCTCAGGGTCTCTAGAAAGTTTTTAGAAGAATGCTCTCTTTGCCTCTGTTTATATCTGTCATTTAATAGTTGTTTGCGTTTAACTCTCCCATTCTTTTTATAGGAATAACGTGCTTTGATTGGCCAACCAGAAAAAGAGCTTCCTCTGGGAAGAAGTTCCCATTTCCCGCTATGCTATTTTGATGGTCGAGAATAAAGGCAGACTCTGGAGATGTCACAGGAGGATCAAATGACAGTATGTTGGAGGATGTTGTTCATGGTTGGACTGAAACAACCAAGGGGCAAAAAGGACGCAGCCCTGAAGAGGGCGGTAAAGCGTCAAAAAAATGAAAAGGCCAGGATTTGTTGGAGGCTAGCTCGGGCTAGGGCCGGCTTGGCCATTTCACACCAGGTATGCTTCACCATCTGGTGAAGGCATATATACAGCTGCCTGGGGTTCAGATCAGTTTGACACAGACTATTCTTAATATTGTTGCTACTAGTGTTGAGTCCCTCATGGCCCAAGTACGCAAGCGTATGAATTGATCCCATTTGGAAAGACTTATCTTACCTTGGAGCGCATGCCAAGAGGATCGACTTCTTTTTTCTGGCAATCGGAAGCACTTGAAGCGGAGGTTCTGGATGAAGAGCTTGTAGCCCTGGAGCTTCTTTTTCCATGATCTTCAGAAGAAAACATTACAGAGCCTAAAGCAGTAAATGCCTGAAGCAACCCATCCAACTCTGTTTCTGTTCAACCCACTGTTGAGCCTCGGAACGAGGACCGAGAGGAGGACGCCCATGTCGGCTAGATTGTGCCTTATTGTAGGCTTTGATCTTCTTTGTTCTTGTAATTGAAGGAAAAAATTTCAATCCCCAATACGCAGCGGAAATAAAAGCGCGGGATTACGTTCCTAAAGAGGATCTACTCACGAGAAAGAACCAAAACCTTGTGTTCGGAATTTTTACCTTTCTGTCGATCTAATCGAGGATGCCCGGATTCTGCCAACAACATCCAATTGACTCTTGTCTCTACTGGTATCCACACACAAACCTTGTGCTTGTGACTCCATGTTTCAGATGCTAGTCTAATAACTACGAAGGTGGAAAACACTTTTCCCCGAATAAAAAAAGTATAGGCTACTTTGGAAAACTGGAAATCTAAGAGACAAGAAAATCGAATTTCTTTTCTTGATTGTTCATGGGAGTGTGTTAAAATAAAGAAAAAAATCCCAGATTTTTGCTTCTTACATTTTCGGCTAAGAGAGTAGAGAGAATAGAGAGCAATTCCTTAATACTCAAGTGTAGAGAATGATGAACTTTTCATCAATTGTGTGGTGTTAGTGGAATCACCCACTAACCCCACTTCCCCACTATTCTCTCCCACTACTCCCTTATACACACACTCCCTCACACATGTAGATGTGCCAGTTTTGACCAAGTCCAACTGGTCCAGTTGACCGGAGTGACAATAAGTTCGGTTGATCCGAGATAGATCTCGGTCGACCGGGTCTTTTGCCCAATCCAATTGAGCACCTATATCAAATGTAAACTCTAACAAGCCCAATCCAGTTGATTATAGTGTGCGACCCTTAAGGTATTTTCTATGTTGGTCGTGACAACAATTGTCAACAGTAATGAGAGGTAATTAGTAACACATCATTACTCCCAAGTAACCACGAATATGATCTTTTGCATTAATTCATTTGTTCTCGATATCCAGATTGAACACAAGTCACAGAGTATGTCAAACTTGTACCGTTCAATCAGTCAGTTTCTTTATTCCCGAGTAAACTAATCAAATGGCATTAATATCTCATATTAATTCACTTGTTCATGGCCATGAATTAGTCTCACTTAATCAAGGGGTCTAAGATTGCACTCATGTTGTATAGGAGGGACAAATCTTCTATCTATCACAACTCATCCTGGCATGGTTCATAAATATACCCAATAAATGCCTTTTTAGCCCATCTAGTTACAGACGACGTTTGACATCATCAAAGCATTCCATTATCCAAGCAGGAAATCTTGCGTGATCTTAAGTCGAAGGATTTAGGTGCAAACATAATCATTATAAGAACATTGTTGACATTATACAACAATCCATGTAATGTTCTTATAAGCGGGTCAGTCCAGTATCAAATACCCATGTGATTGACCTAATATCTCCATATTTAATCACAACACATACTAGTCTCCACACATTATTGTTGTCCTTAAATTCCACAATAATGATTGACTAAGGCCATTTTAGAATAGTTCAATGTAACAATTACATACCTATCTAAGGACGTTATTATATGTTTTAATACAAAAGGCATTGTCGTATTCAAAACAATAATAATAGAATTCATGCCTTAAAATTTCATCACATGAAAAGAAATACAACAATATCCCACTTACACTAAAGACAACAACCTTACCCTTTAGTGTATATTGTACATAAGAACTATCTCTAAGACCAGTTCTCTTGATATCTAATACCCATTCTACAAGTATGGCGATCATGCTGCTGCTGTGTCAGTGGCTTCGTCAGTGGGTCGGCGATGTTATCGTCCTTGTGAACCTTGCAAATCTTCATATTGTAAAACACAAGAGGGGGGGGTGAATTGGGTTTTAACTAATCTTGGCAACTTTTTCGATTCTTTGCAATGCTCTTGTAAGTTTAAGCAAGATGAATGAAGGCAAAGTAAAACCCAATAACAAGACAAAGGATTTATAGTGGTTCGACTCACTTAGAATCTACATCCACTACCTTGAGCCGCACCCAAGGATTTTAAACAACTTCACTAAGAAGAATGTTTACACTTGTGGCTAACTCACAAAGAGTTTTACAACACAACCACAACTAGAAAACTCACAAAGAGCTTGCCCACACAAAGTAGGACTTTTACAATTGCCCACACAAAGTAGGACTTTACAACCAAAGGATGCCCACACAAAGTAGGACTTACAACAATAACCCTATCACTAAGAAAGGGAATTAAGAAAGGTTAAGTACAAGGTTGTTCACTCTTCTAAGTGAAAGATATACCTTTGAAGCACAAACAATTTAGCTCTTGAACATATGATGTTCACTCTTTGTCTTGCATTTGAAATAACACCTTTAAATGATTTAAATCATGGAGATGAAGTGTTTTTGCCTTGAAGGTGTTTTGGCTTGATAAGAAATCAATGAAACTTTGATGTGCAAGCCTTTCAAAGTGTTAGAGTCATCCTAAAGCTTTGGAGTATATATACATTTCAAAATCTCGCTGAAAAACGACTCTGCAACGGTCAAATAACGGCTAGAACTCGCAGAGTTCGGTTGACCGAAGTTTAATCTCGGATGACCGAAGCCAGGGTCGGTTGACCGAAGCACCAGGTCGGTCGACCGAACCACTAACTCGGTCGACCGAAGTCCCTCTTAGGTCGTCCGAAGCCAATCACATAAACTCTCTGTTTCTTCTTCGGTTGATCCGACTTTGAGCTCGGTCGACCGAACTTTTTCTGAGCCTGAGAGTGTTGATTTTTCACACGTTTTGAAATCTCTTGAAGTCTAAAAGGTTTTCCCAAATTGTAATAAATAAGAATACTTGGAAAACTTTTCTAAAAGACTTATCTATGAAATCAAAGGCTTTTTGGATAAGAACACATGTAAAGATCATTTTGAAACTTAAGCCTTTTGAAAACGTGTTTATGAAAATATGCAAGACTAGAGTGAAGAACTTATGTTCATTTGAGCATTGGTTAGAGCTTAATGAAAAAGACCAATAAAGACAAAGCTAATCTAACCAACCTAAGTCTTCAATCTTCAATCTTGAAAGATAAGCCTTGAATAGTATGTCTTTGAATCTTGAACATGGCTTGATTGAAGTACTTAGAGCTTCCAATCTATGTTCCAATATTCTATCACAAAGATATAAACATTAGACACAAACATCAAGTGTTTGTCCATTATCAAAAACCGAGTTCGATCGCCCTTAGGGCTAACACATATCTCCTCTATTAATGATCTTACGGATCAGGTGATACCGCCGCAGTATACGTTTGGACTTTTGGTGAGACCGTGGTTCTTTTGATTGAGATATAACTCCATTGTTGTCACAATAGAGATCAATCACATTTGAAATGCTAGGCACCACATCAAGTTCAATAATGAACTTTCGGATCCAAATGGCTTCCTTAGCAACATCTGATGCAGCTATAAACTCGTCTTCGGTTGTAGAATCTGCAACGGTCGCTTGCTTTGAACTTCTCCAGCTCACAACACCGCCGTTTAGGCAAAACACATAACCCGATTGCGATATGAAGTCGTCTATATCGGTTTGGAAACTAGCATCAGTGTAACCACTTACAATGAGCTCGTCTTCCCCACCATAGATTAAGAACATGTCCTTAGTCCTTCGCAAGTACTTAAGGATGTTCTTGACGGCTATACAGTGACGTTTACCGTATGTTGACTGGTATCTGCTCATTATACTCAAAGCATAAGAGACATACGTGCGAGTACACAGCATGGTATACATGATAGATCCAATTGCCGAAGCATATGGAATCTCACTCGTGCGTTCTTTCTCATCCAGTGTCTTAGCACACTGTTGTCTTGAAAGAATTGTACCAAGTGCTATAGGACAAAGGCCCTTTTTGGACTCTTGTATGCTAAACCTATTTAGCACTTTGTCTATATATGTACTCTGACTTAGGCCAAGAAGTCTACGTGATCTATCTCTATAGATCTTGACTTCTAAGATGAAGCTTGTTTTACCTAAGTCCTTCATAGAGGAACATTGCCCCAACCAAAATGTCATTCCTTATGAGTAGTATGTCATCTACATACAAAACTAGAAATACCATAGAGTTTCCACTAACATTCTTATAAACACAAGGTTCATCAACGTTCTTTATAAAACCGAACTCGCGTACGGCTTCGACAAAACATCGATTCCAGCTTCTAGAAGCTTGCTTTAGTCCATAAATTGATTTCAATAGCTTACATACTTTATTGGCATTATTTGGATCGACAAAACCTTCGGGTTGTATCATATATACGGTCTCATCTAGGTTTCCTTTAAGGAAAGCTGTCTTGACATCCATTTGCCAGATTTCAAAATAATAGTATGCATCTATAGCAAGCAATATACGAATGGATTTGAACATAACTACAGGGGAAAAAATCTCATCATAGTCAATACCATGAATATGTTTAAAACCTTTCGCGACAAGTCTCCCCTTGTATGTTTGAACATTCCCTTCCATGTCAGTTTTCAATTTGAAAACCCACTTGCACCCTATTGGAGTTACCCCCTCAGGCGCATCTACCAAGATCCATACTTGGTTAGTATACATAGAATTCACTTCAGATCTCATGGCCTCGGGCCATTTCTCAGAATCTGGACTAGTAATTGCTTGAATGAAGGTTGAAGGTTCATCGTGATCAATTAACATAACATCTCCAAGTTCGGTTACGAAAAATCCAAATTTTTCGGTTGATCTACGAACTCGACTAGACCTACGCAATTCTTGTGTTTCTATAACTGGCTCAACAACAACTTTTGTAGCTTGTTCCAATTCCACATGGTCACTTGTGCCTGGAACTTCACCAAGTTCCCTTGGAATTTCACCAAGTTGTGGAAATTCACTAAATTCCACATGGCTCCCACTTGTTTTCCCAGAAAGAAAATCCTCTTCTAGAAAAACTTTGTTACGAGCAACAAAACACTTTGTTCTCGTTCGGGATGTAGAAGTAGTACCCTTTAGTTTCCTTAGGATACCCCACAAAGGTGCACTTGACAGATTTTGGGCTGAGCTGGTCCAAAAACACAACCCCAAATATTCAAGAAAGACATACTAGGAGGCCTCCTAGTCCATATCGGATTTGGTGTCGTTCAACAGATTTAGATGGAACTCTGTTCTGTGTTAAAACTGCTGCTTCTAAAAGCAAATCCCCAAAAGGAGTTTGGAAGGCTTGCTTGACTCATCATCGATCGAACCATATCTAATATGGTTCGATTTCTCCTTTCGGATACACCATTCCATTAAGGAGTGGCCTAATGAGAAAGTTGTGAATCAATTTCACAACTCTTTAGATAGTCACGAAATTCTTGACTTAAATATTGCCCACCTCGATCGGATCGAAGCATCTTAATACTTTTACTAAGCTGGTTCTCTACTTCATTCTTGTACTCTTTAAACTTTTTAAAGGCTTCAGACTTGTATTTTATACGAAACACGTATCCGTAACGACTAAAATCATCAGTAAAAGTAATGAAATATAGATAACCACCTCTTGCATGAATATTGAATGGACCACATACATCACTATGTATTAGTTCTAACAACTCCTTTGCTCATTCCCTAGTTCTAGTAAAAGGAGAAGCAGTCATCTTACCCATTAAACAAGGTTCGCATGTATCTTATGATTCAAAATCAAATAATTCCAACAATCCATCTTTATTTTGTTTGGAAAGACTTTTTAGTCTTTATCCTCTTTGTATTTATGTTATAACCCGGTGACTCTAGGTCTAACAAGTATAAAACATTCACCAATGTAGGACTACAATAAAAGACATTATTTAACGAAAACGACATTCGTTGGTTTTTAATATGAATATCAAAACCCATATTGTCTAAACAAGAGATCGAAATAATATTATTTGTTAAAGCATGTACATAAAGACAACTGTCTAAATCTAGAACAATTCCAAAAGGCAAACTAAGACTATATGTTCCTACAAGTAATGCATCAACTCTTGCTCTATTGTCAATGCGTAGGTCCACGTCACCTTTTGCCAGCTCCTTACTCCTTTGTAGTCCCTGCACATTCATGCAAATGTGAGAACCACATCCGGTATCTAATACCCATGAGGAAGTAGTATTAGACAAGTCAATATCAATAACATAAATACCTGAGCCAGAAGCAACATTTGCTCAATTTCCAAGCTTTTTACCGTCAAGATAACTGGGGCAGTTTCTTTTCCAGTGTCCTTTCTGTCCACAATGGAAACAATTTCCATCCTTAGCCACAGCGCCTTTGGGCTTCAATGCTTTCTCAGAATAGTTAGGCTTGGCCTTAGGTTTGCTTGAAGACTTGCCCTTAGTCTTACTAAAACCCTTGCCCCTGCTGTTGTTGACCATTTAAATGGCCTTGGACTTGCCTATTTCCTTCTCGACAGTCCTCAACAGGTTCAACAATTCTTAGAGAGGTTTGTCTATCTCATTCATGTTGTAGTTTAGTACAACCTGACTGAATGATTAAGGAAATGATTATAGAATCAAATCAGTGGATAGCTCCTGGCCTAGAGGAAATCCCAGTCTTCCGAGGTTCTCAATATAGCCTATCATTTTCAGAACATGAGTTCCGACTGGTGTTTCCTCTGCCATTTTGCACTGAAAAAGAGACTTCGACACATCGAATCTCTCCTGAAGGGCTTGACCCTGAAAGAGTTTCCTTAGATAATTAATCATATCGAAATCTCTCATTTCCTCATGTTACTTTTGAAGCTAAGAGGTCATGGTCACTAACATAAGACTAGACACATCGAATGCGTCATCTAAGTGCCCATGATAAACATTTCTTTCAGCGGTCGGAGCCCTTGCGACTTGTGGATCAGGAATTTGTTCCTCGAGAACATACTGCTTTTTCTCGTGCTTGAGAACGATTCTCATGTTCCTATACCAGTCGAGGAAGTTTCCTCCCTCAAGTTTTTCCTTCTCATGGATGGATCGCAACGATAGTGAATTTGATGCAACGATTGCATTTGCCATCTTATCTACTGAGAAGAATTTGCAAAGTTTTAGTAGGACCAAGATCCATATTTCGTCATTCTCAAAGCTTCTTTGGCTAATATACTCAAGAAGACGCTTTAGGTAAACAACGTTTTCTAATCACATGACTTATGTGACTCTTGGTTGGTTAAGTAGGTAACGATTACCCTCAATACATAAATGCACTTCTTAACCCTTTTGCCACCAGAGTCTCAACGATTGAGGTAATCCAGTTAAGTATAACCCAAGGTTGACCTTCGGATATCACTAACTTATGTTTCACGCCTCACCAAGATAGACAAGTGCTTATTCCACTCGGAAGTTTTTTTTTTTTTTAGGAAAGCCACCAGATGTGGTGGGGTGGACCCCCGTTTATTAATAAAGCCGAATAGGCTGAAAAATACAATGAGGGGGACGTAATACCAAACCTCCTAACAAAAGGTGGAAACATATCTACTGCATACATGAGACTAGATGCTAGATGCAAGACTTGATCATTTATAATTATGATCAAGGATGTTTACAATTGATTCTATAAGTCTAAATGCAAAGCAGGAATACAAGATGCAAATTCTATCTAATACGCAAATATCCTCTCAATCGGAAGTTGACACTTCTTAAACATGCATCAGGAATCTCATGCAAAATATATAAACAGTAAATAAATGTGACATAGTAATAGCCTCTATGTGGATTTTCCGAGCCAACAGAAAATTCTAGGTCAATCTAAAGGTGGAAAGAAATAAATCATATCTATTGTCTCCCACCTCCGTGTGGTTTCCTCCATCCGTTGGACGTCTTCCTTCATCATTTGTTACGTATGTAAAATAAATAGAATCCTATTCTAAAACTTTTACATAATTGAAAGAATTCTCGAGTTATATTCGAGATTAAAAATTTTACAAGAAGAGATAATTGATAAGGTACAACACGCAGGTCGTATTATAATAAAAAACCACTGGTCAAAGGCTATTACTATGCACCATGCTCAAAACAAACATAAAACCATGCTAAGAGCGCAAATACACACTGCCTGCCCCTTTCTGGTCGACCCAGGCCATAATTCCTGTCGACATAGATAAGGCAGTAACCAAAACAGTGTAAAAATTAGGCCACCTCGGTCAACCCAGAACACTTCTGTCCAACCGGCCTGAAAACACACTAGCTTTTGTCGACCGTGACTGTTCACCGGTCGTTCGAAATCTAGGCAGTAGCAAAATCCAATTTTCTAACTCAAGTTCGGTCTATCACGAAGCTCTTCTGGTCGACCGAATATTTTCCAAAAAAATAGAAAACAGCAAAAAACACGAATTTTACAAGTCGTTTCGGGATTCGTTTAACACTTAAACGACTTCCCAGAGGCTCTAAAAGGTAAAACATCCTATGACATGCATTGTCAAATGCTAAAACAGCAAGATAATGCATACTCAAGATTATTGGGTTCTCGTGATAGGCTCTGATACCACTTGAAGAAAAAATTTGTAATCCCCAAAACAAAGCGGAAATAAAAGCGCGGGATTACGTTCCTAAAGAGGATTTACTCATGAGAAAGAACCAAAACCTTGTGTTCGGAATTTATACCTTTATGTCGATCTAATCGATGATGCTCGGATTATGCTTCTAGGAATCACCAACAACTGCCAATTGACTCTTGTCTCTACTGGTATCCACACACCAACCTTGTGCTAGTTACTTCGTGTTTTAGATGCTAGTCTAATAACGACGAAGGTGGAAAACACTTTTCCCAAAATCCACAAAGTATAGGTTACTTAGGAAAACCGGAAATCTAAGAGACAAGAAAATCAAATTTTCTTCTCTTGATTGTTCTTGGGAGTGTGTTAAATAAAGAAAGAAAAGGCCCAGATTTTTGCTTCTTGGATTTTTGGCTAAGAGAGTAGAGAGAATAGGAACCTACTGTATTACTTTGCCATCGGTGATTGTCCATTTGTCCTAGATTTAGAGAATTGTCTTTATGTACCTACTCTAACGAAGAATATTATTTTGATATCTTGTTTGGACAAGATGGGTTTTGATATTAATATTAAAAGCCAACAAATGTCATTATTATTGAATAATAATTTTTTATTGTAGTGCAACTTCGGTGAATGGTTTATATATGTTAGACCTCGATTCACTAGTCTATAAGATAAATACAAAAATGATTAAGAATAATAATTCAATTCCTACATACATCTGGCATTGCCTCTTAGGCCATATAAATGAGAACCGCATTTCCAGACTCAATAAAGATGGATTGTTGGAATTATTTGATTTTGAATCATATGATACATGCGAACATTGTTTAATGGGTAAGATGACTGCTTCCCTTTTTTACTAGAACTGGAGAACGAGCAAAGGAATTGTTGAAACTAATACATAGTGATGTATGTGGTCCGTTCAACATCCTTGCGAGAGATGGTTATCTATATTTCATTACTTTTACTAACGATTACAGTCGTTTTGGATACATGTTTCTTATGAAACACACGTCTAAAGCCTTTCAAAAGTTCAAAGAGTATAAGCGTTAAGTAGAAAACCAGCTTGGCAAAAGTATAAAGATGCTTCGATCCGATCGAGGTGAGGAATACTTAAGTCATAAATTCCGTGATTACATAAAGGATTGTGGAATTGTTTCACAACTTTCTCCACCGGCTACTTCACAATTCAATGGTGTATCGGAAAGGAGAAATCGAACTCTATTAGATATGGTTCGATCTATGTTGAGTCACGCGAGCCTTCCAAACATTTTTTGGGGACATGCTTTAGAAGCATCAACTTTAACATTAAACATAATTCCATCAAAATCTGTTCAAAAGACACCATATGAGATATTGACAGGGAAATATCCTAGTATGTCTTTCATTAAGATTTGGGGTTGTGAGGCATTTGTGAAACATCCAGCTTTGGAAAAACTCGGTCCTTAGTCAATCAAGTGCTTATTTGCTGGTTATCCGAAGAAAACTAAATGATACTACTTCTACATTACTAGTGATAACAAAATGTTTGTTGCTCAAAAATGAATTTTTCGGGAGAAACAGTTTCTTTCAGGGAAAACTAGTGGGAGCCAAGTGGAGCTTAATGAAGTTCCAGAACTAGTGATCAGATGGAATATGAACAAGCTGTTGTGAAGCCGGTTCAAGAAACACAAAAATTGCGTAGGTCAAGTAGAACTCGTAGATCGCCATGGAAATTTAGATTTCTCGTAACAGAACATTGTGATGTTATGTTTATTGATCACGATGAGCCTACAACCTACAAACAAGCAATTACTAGTTTAGATTCTGAGAAATGGCTTGAAGTCATGATGTCAGAAATAGATTCCATGTATACTAGCCAAGTATGGATCTTGGTTGATCCACCTGAGGAGGTGACCCAAATAGAGTGCAAGTGGGGTATTTAAATTAAAAACATGCAAATGGATGTCAAAATAGCTTTCCTTAACGAAAACCTTGACGAGGACGTGTATATGATACAACCTGAAGGTTTTGTCGATCCAAATAATGCCAATAAAGTATGCAAGCTAAAATGGCCAATTTATGTGCTTAAGCAAACTTCTAGAAACTACAATCGACGTTTTGACGAAATCGTACGCAAATTCGGTTTTATCAAAAATATTGATTAACCTTGTGCTTATAAGATGTTTAGTGGAACCTCAGTTGTGTTCCTACTTTTGTATGTGGATGTCATACTACTTATAGGGAATGACATTCCAGCCTTAGAATCTGTAAAGGTCTGGTTGGGGCAATGTTTCTCTATGAAAGACTCAGGTGACACCAGCTTCATCTTAGGCTATACAAATAGATCACGTAGACTCCTTGCCCTAAGTTAGGGTATGTATATAGACAAAGTGCTAAATCGGTTTAGAATACAAGGGTTCCAAGAAGGGCCCTTGTCCTATAGCACTTGGTACGGTTCATTTAAGGCAATAGTGTGCTAAGACACTGGATGAGAAAGAACGCATGAGTGAGATTCCATATGCTTCGGCAATTAGATCTATCATGTATGCCATGTTGTGTACTCGTAGGATGTCTTGTATGCTTTGAGTGTAACGAGCATATACCATTCTACATACGGTGAGCGTCACTGGATAGCCGTCAAGAATATCTTGAAGTACTTGCGAAGGATTAAGGATACATTCTTAATCTATGGTGGGTAAGACAATCTCATTGTAAGTGGTTACACTGATGCTAGTTTCCAAACCAATAGAGACGACTTTCGACCGCAGTCGGGTTATGTATATTGCCTCAACGGAGGTGATGTGGGCTGGAGGAGTTGGAAGCAGCCAACCGTTGCAGATTCTACAACTGAAGTTGAGTATTAGCTGCATCAGATGATGCTAAGGAGGCAATTTGGATTTGGATGTTCATTGTTGAACTTGGTGTGGTACCTAGTGTTAGTAGTGCCCTAGGACCATTAGCATATGTTGTACGTTTTATATCTTTTGAGCATGTCATTTGAATAGTTAATTTTGCTTCTGAACATCAAATGCGTGATTTGATAGTAAAACTCATTAGCTTATGTAATTACTATTCTAGTTGTCCCTAGTTTATGTAATGTTCTTTACAATGAAATAAAACTAGTATGATGTTTGATTGATGATTATGTTTTACTAATCATGTGTAATGAATACAAATCATATCATAGATGCAATATATTAGGATATATTGTATCGGACGTGATCCGTTAGAGAAGTAATACTTCATGGTCCTTAGTCATAAGTATTACTTCCTCAATACTATTTTGGAATCCTTAGACCTTATGTCTCCATTGATTCTAGCATGAATGGAGCCACGTTTTGATTCAGTCGGACGTTACTTTTAATCGAGTAATCAATATGACTGATGATCGGATGTAGTATCCTATCATGGCTTAAATGTGAGAGGCATTGTAAGGAATATGTCCCTATCTTATTAGAGATAGATATCCATGGGCCCCTCGATAGGGAAAGACTGTTTAAATGCATGGTCGTGCTAAAATGTATTTAATAAATTGGTTATTAAATATTGTTTGTTGGAACAGTCTAACTGGAGATCGAGCATAAATACAATTAAGCTTTATAAGGGTGACGACTTCCATGCCTTTAGGGAAGACTCTCTAATATTAGAGAGAGATATTCATGGGCCCCTCGATAGGGAAGACTATCTAAATGCATGGTCGTGCTCAAATGTATTTGATAAAGTGGTTATTAAATACTATTTGTTGGAACAGTCTACCTGGAGATCGAGCATAAATACAATTAAGCTTAATAAGGGTGACGACTACCATGCCCTTATGCTTAATTAGGATATCGCGAGACAAAGGGATTAAATAGTGGATTGATATTAGGTTCCACTGTAAATTCATTCACTTTGGGTAGTCACAATGTCCTGATAGGGACCGCTTGTGATTTGTGAACACATACTACTACTACTAAGTGTGTTTTTATTGCCATTGTGATAAGAACCTACAGGGTCACACACACATAGACGAGTTAACGAGCTTAATGTCCAGATTCAATGAATCTAGAATGTGTCTAGGTTCATTGTATCTGACATTTATTTTCTGAGAATAATAAAACGTTATTATTCGAATTAGAGATTAAGGAGGGGCATTTTCGGTATTTGGCTATAGCTGGGATTACGTGGGAGTTATTATGCGATAAAGACTCCAACTACTTGAAGGGATTCATGGGCGGAACTTGTTCCAAACACCCATGAGTCCTCCCCTGAAGGATCCGCTCATAAGTAAACGAATAGAAAAACAGCGAAAATCACTAACGTTTTCGACTTAAAGGTTGTATCTTTCGGATGAGTGCTGCTACCACCAAAAGCCTTCCCTTGCGGAATCGCTTTCTACCGGTATCCACGCGACGAAACGAGCAGCGATTGCTAGCTCTTCGTTTCTGAGTTTCGGGAATGTAGAAAGAAGAGAAGAGGAAAAATCCAGAAATCTGATTTCGGGAATTGATTTGGTTTTTGCGGCTCAAAAAAACTTAACCTAGGGTTTCGGCCAAGAGAGGTTTATATAGGTTGTGAGAGTTTGTTTCTAAAACAACTCCCACGTCCTATCCACCTCTTTTGACAGTGGGAGTCTTCAACTCCCACGTCCCCTAGACATCTACTGGTAGTGGGAGTCTTTATCGGATAAAAACTCCCACGTAATCCAAGTTAAAACCAAATACCAAAAATACCCCTCATTCTCTCTAATACGAAATAATAACAACTTTATTATTCTCAGAAAATAAATGTCAGATACAATGAACCTAGACACATTCTAGATTCATTGAATCTGGACATGAAGCTCGTTAGCTCGTCAATGCGTGTGACCCTGTAGGTTCATATCACATTGGCAATGAAAACATACTTAGTAGTAGTATGTGTTCATAAATCACAAGCGGTCCCTAGCAGGACATTGCGACTACCCAAAGTGAATGAATTTACGGTGGAACCAAATATCAATCCACTATTTAATCCCTTTGTCTCGCGATATCCTAATTAAGCATAAGGCATGGTAGTCGTCACCCTTATTAAGCTTAATTATATTTATGCTCGATCTCTAGGTAGACTGTTCCAACAAATAGTATCTGATAACCACTTTATCAAATACATTTGAGCACGGCCATGCATTTAGACAGTTTTTCCCTATCGAGGGGCCCATGGATATCTCTCTCTAATAAGAGAGGGACAAATTCTTTGCAATGCCTCTCACATTCAAGCCATGATAGGACACTACATCCGATCATCAGTCGTATTGATTACTCGATTAAAAGCAACGTACGACTGAGTCAAAACGTGGCTCCATTCATGCTAGAATCTAATGGAGACATAAGGTCTAAGGATTCTAAAATAGTATTGAGGAAGTAATACTTATGACTAAGGACCATGAAGTATTACTTCTCTAACGGATCACGTCCAATACAATGTATCCCTATATATTGCATCTATGATATGATTTGTATTAATTACACATGATTAGTAAAACGTAATCATCAATCAAACATCATACTAGTTTTATTTCATTGTAAAATAGATTACATAAAACTAGGGACAACTAGAATAGTAATTACATAAGCAACTGAGTTTTACTCACGCATTTGATGTCATAAGCAAAATTAACTATTCATATGAAATGCTCAAATAGATATAAAACGTACAACATATGCTAATGGTCCTAGGGCACTACTAACAATCTCCCACTTGCCCTAGGTCCAATCATACATGATCCTCAATCCCATTGACCTAGTATGACTCTCATGTTTAGGCTGTGGGAGTGGCTTGGTCAATGGATCTGCAATATTGTCGTCTGTATTAACTTTGCAAATACTAACGTCTCCTCTGTCGATGACTCTCTAATCAGATGGAAATGCCTGAGAATGTGTTTGGATCGTTGGTGGGATCTAGGTTCCTTAGCTTGTGAAATGGCACCAGTACTATCACAATAGAGGTCCACTGGGTTCACAATGCTAGGGACGACACCTAGTTCATCAGCGAAACTTCCCGATCCAAACAACTTCTTTAGCTGCTTCGGAGGCAGCTAGATACTCAACTTCTTTTGTAGAGTCGGCCACGGTTTCTTGCTTTGAGCTCTTCCAGCTCACAGCACCTCCATTCAAACAAAACACAAAACCAGATTGCGATCTATAATCATCTACGTCGGTCTGGAAACTTGCGTCTGTGTAACCATTTACAACCAGACTTCCTTCCTGACCTCCGTAAACTAAGAACATATCTTTAGTCCTTCTCAAGTACTTAAGAATGCTCTTGATTGCAATCCAATGTGACTCTCCAAGGTCAGATTGATATCTGTTAGTCATACTTAAAGCAAATGAGACATCTGGGCGAGTGCATATCATGGCGTACATAATAGACCCAATGGCTGAAGCATATGGGATCTTACTCATGCTCTCTTGGTTCTCCCTTGTGGAAGGTCCTTGTGTTCTGCTGAGTTTAATGCCATGTGACATGGGCAAGAATCCCTTTTTGGAGTCTTGCAAACTGAACCGTTTCAATACCTTGTCAATGTATCCACTCTGGCTTAGGTCAATCATTTTGTTAGATCTATCTCTATAGATTCTTATTCCCAAAATGTATGTAGCCTCGCCTAAGTCTTTCATGGAAAAACACTTCCCCAACCAAGCTTTTACGCTTTGTAATGTGGGGATGTCATTTCCAATCAGTAAGATGTCATCCACATAAAGCACAAGGAACACTACTGCATTATTAGTTACTTTCTTATAAACACAAGGCTCGTCTTCATTTTTTATGAAACCGAATTCTTTAAAACGTTCATCAAAGCGACGATTCCAGCTTCGAGATGCTTGCTTCAATCCATAAATGGACCTTTGAAGCTTACACACTTTGCTAGGATTTGTTGGATCAACAAACCCCTCAGGTTGTGTCATATACACATCCTCGAGAAGGTTTCCATTAAGAAACGCAGTCTTAACATCCATTTGCCATATCTCATAGTCATAATATGCAGCTATGGCAAGTAAAATCCTAATAGACTTTATCATAACGACAGGAGAAAAGGTTTCGTCATAGTCAATATGATAACTCGTAAATTTATCTATATTTTCTTCGACTTTAATAGTAATTTTGAGCTTCAAAAAGTATTTACATATCGAGTTTTGAGCTTAGAATGGTATAGTCCTCACTTTTATGTGTTTGCATTTGTAGGGGCAAAATAGTCTTTTGAAGGGTAAAAGTGAACAAAACTTGCAGAACAAGAAAGAAGCTGCTAGAATTGAAGATATATCTTTTACGGACTAGAAGAGTTTTGGTGTATTTCAACTACCTTAAAGAATCTTGAAGAGTTGTATTTTATGTCAACTACTTTAGAAGAGTAGGAGAGTTTTGATCTATGTCAATTACCTTAAGCTAGGAGATTTCTATTGCTATAAATACTCTTTACTAGTCTTAGGAAGAGAGGGCAGTCATTATTAGATTATTCTAGGTTTTAATTTGTTATTGAATTTTTCTCTAGTATGAGCTAAATATTTATTCTAAGGCCATGATGTAGCTAGATTAATTTTATATGTTATTCTCTTGATTTTGTTATTCGATTAGTGTTGTGGAATTAATTTCTTATTATTGTTCTTAATGCTTTTGTGTGATTAGCTACCACTCAAATTGTCTTTACATTAACTTGGAAGATTTGCGACAGCTGACCTTGTTAATTAGGTTAAATAATCTGAACATAAATTGCATGCAAGATAGACATATACTTGTATGGTTTGTGCGATCTTTATGATTTCATATGTTTAATGCGTTTTGTGGGTTAAAATCAACATAGACATATACTTGGTTTATTCATGAGAATAGGTTGATAAGCCTTGAAAGAGGTTATTAGATATAATTGGAAATCGATCGATTAATGAAACTCACTTTAGAATAACATATCGTTAGGATAATATATTGGTTAATTTAGTGAATTCATGTGCCTTAGGTCTTTCTCTTATCAAAACTTCTTGTTCAAGTTATTTTGCTTTCTTTTAGTTATAATTAAATTAGATTAAACCATACTATCATCAACCAGTGGATTTATTTTACATGCTTTTGATTATTGTAGAATTATTTACTTAGGAATTAATTAATCATTATTTCTTTGTGGGATCGACCTTGACTACTACAACATCGACCTAGTATACTTGCTAGTATAGATTTTGCGTATCAAGTTTTTGGCGCCGTTGCCGGGGAATAATTGATTAATTTTATTTCTTTGTGATTTTAATTTTAGTTTAGTCTTTATTTAATTTAATTTATTTTTTTTAGGCATGACAACAACATTCGAGGTGGTTTCCAAATTGGCTGAATTGACAAATCAAGTTAGCCTCCTTATGAATAAAAAAGGCAACCAAAACAATTTTGGATATCTACCATACCAGGAAGTATATTATATGGGAGCTGAGAGGCAATGCACGTCTCAATGGAATGATGCTTACTCCAACAATTATAATTCGGGGTGGAGGCCACACTCAAATTTTCATGGATGGATCAAGATACTCAACAGCAATATATGGCTCTTCCACAACTGCCTCCTCCAACACAAGAAAGGACACCTCATTATGAGGAAACTTTGATTCAATACTTACAAAAGTTGGAGTCTAAGATAGACCTATTTGCTCATACAAGTCAAGTTTCTATCAACGACTTGGAGGTTCAAATTGGTCAATGTGGTAGAAAATTAAAAGATAGAGCTTCAGAGAT
The DNA here is from genome assembly GCA_026122235.1 of Vinca minor. Taxonomy (NCBI): domain Eukaryota; kingdom Viridiplantae; phylum Streptophyta; class Magnoliopsida; order Gentianales; family Apocynaceae; genus Vinca; species Vinca minor. The sequence continues at coordinate 102,179 of JAOCZM010000032.1, read as the reverse complement.
ACTTCCTAGAGACATAGAGAAAAATCTCGTGGAGCGAGTTCATGCATTGACCATCAAGAGTGGAAATCAAATACAATCGGTGGAAAAGCCTAAAGAAGCTGAAAAGGAAAGGAATGAGGGCGACAAAACAATAGATTCTTCAAAGGAGACTCTAAACCTTATATTCCTCCTGCACCTTATGTTCCTCCTATTCCATTTCCCCAAAGACTTAAAAAGAAAAATATTGATAAAGAATTCTTTAAGTTTTTTCATGTATTTAAAAAGTTGCATATTAACATTCCTTTTGCAGAGGCTTTGGAGAAAATGCCGAGGTACGCGAAATTCATGAAGGAGATGCTAACAAACAAGTGTAAGCTCGACGATTGTGAGACAGTAATGCTTACGGAGGAGTGCTCTGCCGTTCTAAAAAGGAAGTTGCCCCAGAAATTGAAAGATCCAGGGAGTTTTTCGATTCCTTGTACTATTGGGCAATTAAATTTTGATAAGGCATTATGTGATTTGGGTGCTAGCATTAATTTACTGCCTTTGTCTATTTATGAAAAGTTGGGGCTAGGTAAGTTGAAATCTACTAACATGATATTGCAACTAGCAGATAGATCTATAATTTATCCTTGTGGTATAATTGAGGATGTTCTTGTTAAAGTGGATAAATTTATTTTTCCTGCTGATTTTGTTATAGTGGATATTGATGAGGATAGAGAGGTGCATCTCATTCTTGGTAGACCTTTCCTTGCTACTAGTAGAGCTTTGATAGATGTTCAACTAGGAAATGTTACTTTTAGGGTTGAAAATGATGAGGTTATCTTTAATATGTATAAGCCGATGAAATATCATACAGAGAGTGATTCTTATTATCTTGTTAATTCTAATACTTCTCTTTCACATGATTTTAAAGATAATTTGACTCATAAGCCTCTTGAGTTTATTCTGCAGAAAGATATTGAAAAAGAAGAAAGTAAGGAGGATACAATGGAGAACGTTTCACATCCTCCTTATTCGTCTTGTAAAAATGAGCAATTTGAGGAGTTAGGGATGAATTTAGAGAGACCGGTTCCATCTGCCGAGAAGCCACCGCCATTTGATTTCAATTTTATTCTTTCTCACTCTCAATTTAATCGTACTTGTTTTGAAGGTTCATCTGATTTACCTGTACTTAATTCTTCATATTTTTCAGGTGTAACAAGAACATTGGAGTTAAGTGAGTTTGGTGGACTTCCAATTGGAACTCACGAGAACGATCAAAGGTTTAAAGAGGGCTTGCAATTGCTCCATGACAAGAGGATTCACAATGAGCATCGAATCAGACATAAATTTGGTGAACAAATTGACAATTTTAAAGTGCCTTACAATCTTTGGCATCCTCCCTAAGTCCCTCTTCAGGTAATGCGTCAATAAATAAAAAGTGGACGACGCTACTCCATAAGAACGATAATTTTTATTATCTTTCTTGGTTTGCACCCAAAATGCAGGTGTACAATCTCACGTTAAACGAGCATTAATTATTATTTTTATTAATTTTTTTTTCCCCTTAAAATTGTAAGTTTTTTTCGTAAGTATTAAAAAATTTCGTAAGTTTTAAAAAAAAAAAACGTTTTTTTTTATTATGAGTATTATAGGATTCAAAGATAAAAAAAATTAATTAATTTTTTTCTAATTAAATAAATTTTTTTTAAAATAATAATTAAAAAAAAAAAAAACGAAACCAGGGATGGATTCTTGGACCAGCCCTGGTATCTCATTATTTTCTAGGCATAATATCAAACAGTACCATGTTGTTTTAGTTCCAGCCCTGGAACGTGAAACCATCCATGGTTTTTGGTTATAATATATATATTTATATATATTTTATTATACCAATTGCACAAAAACACCAAGCCACACCCAATCCCTTCCCCTTATTGTTGTTCGTCTCCTTCAACAGTCTTTGTTCTCTGAACACCACCGTTTCCCCACCGCACCACCTCACCAATCTCCTTTCCTCCCTCGCCATCGCAACCACCTTCTTCCATAAATCTCATAACCCAAATTCTTAATTTTTTTCCACCATCTCATATTCCTCACCACCATCTCAATTCTCATATTCCCCATAACCATCTCCAATCTTCTCCAACCTCAATGTTAAATCACGCCACCAACTCTCAATCACCTGTCGCTTCAGTGACGGAATTTAGGGCTTTCCAATTTCTGTTTTTTGTTTGGTGGGTTTGACTAGAAAAGATGGGGATTAATTTGCTGTATGTTATTTGCCTTATCATACATTTTTTTTCCCCACCTTGTTGGCTATTCTTGCAGCTTGAATTCCATATAAATCGATGGTTTGGTAGAAATTTCATTGTGAAAGCATATGATTTAACTCTTTTCTATTTTTAATGGCACTGATCTTTGTTGTTCACCTGAAATTCACAAGATTTGACTTTGTGTCTACTATACTGGTTGGAATCTCAATGTAATTATTCATGGGTTGCCTTTGTCTTCTTTTACTGAGCATGTGTGCGAATTAGGAATTTTGATACTTGTAATTTGCTTTTGGAAAATTGGGCTTATAGCAGTATTATTATTATTATTATTATTTGTGGCTTACTTCCTAAGGACTGGCTTACTTGCTCTCTCTGGTTTATAGTGGCTGATTTTTCAAGACGACATGGCTTGATTTTGTTGATGGTTTAGAAGCTGTGACCTCGAAGATTGTCTATCTCCTACAACATTCCTACAACATTCCTCTACTTGCTCTATTTTGTGTACTTTCAATTCTATTTGCAACATTGAGGACAATGTTCATTTTAAGTTGGGGGGAGTTAATGGATTGTTTGTTTATGTTTACCTTTAGTGCTTTATTTTATTTGTTTTGGTTAGGTTTATATGATATTTTTTAGTAGTTTTGCATATTATTAGAAAAATAAAAAATCCAAAAACATCATAAAAAGAAAAAGTAAAAATTAATTAATTGTGGATACGTTAATTTTAACAACTTTAAGCATTATTCTCCATGATTTTCAATCTTTGACTCGTGCCACTAAAAAACCGGAAAATTAAAGAAAAAAATTATTTTTGAGTGATTATCTTGTGTCTATATATATGTGATAGAACTTGTATTTGGAATTAGACTTTGAGACCTTTTAAGATCACCCTTGTTTTGTTGTTGATTCGATTTATGGTTACCCAATACACTACACAACTCTCGACTCTGAATATATCGTTTTAAAGGACGACTAGGTAATTCTTTTAATTAAAAAAAAAAAAAAAAGGCGACAAAATGTCGAATGTTTGTTTTCGGGCTCTACTCCGCTGCTCTTGGTTATAAAAAAGTTGAAAAAGAAAGAAAAAAAAAACAATCAACACACTAAGAGTATGAGTATGCGCAATGAGCACACCATTAAGCGAGTGATAAGAAAATTCACACTCCTTGGTGCCTGCAATAAAAAGTATAAATTGGGTTTTACTCCGCTGATCTTGAAAAATGGAAGATTATGAATATGCGAAATTAGCACGCCACTAAACGAGTGATAAGAAAGTTCACACTCCTTGGTGCACTATGAGTCCCAATAGAAACTTTGAATGTGGTAAAGAAATTGAAATGATCTTGCTCAGTCTTACTTTAATTCTATATATTCGTGAGTCAAAATAAAAGCACATTGCACAAGGGTACTTATGGATTGAATTGTAGCAAAAAGATGTGTGAAAGATAAAAAGTCTGTTTGTCTAGTTCTTAATACAAGCTTCTTGAATGTATACTTTTCATGAAATAATAATGAAAGATTGAGTGAATTGCCTTATATTATTTCATTACTCGTATTTGTGGCACTTGTTATGTTGGAATGATTGGAGATTAATATTTGAGTTGTTAAACTTGCCGATTCCTTGGGTTCTTTCTACTTGTTCTTAAAGTGTTTTGTCTATGAGTCTTACCTTGTACTTGAATTGCTTGAGGACAAGCAAATGCTTAAGTTGGGGGGAATTTGATAACTCGTAAATTTATCTATATTTTCTTCGACTTTTATAGTAATTTTGAGCTTCAAAAAGTATTTACATATCGAGTTTTGAGCTTAGAATGGTATAGTCCTCACTTTTATGTGTTTGCATTTGTAGGGGCAAAATAGTCTTTTGAAGGGTAAAAGTGAACAAAACTTGCAGAACAAGAAAGAAGCTGCTAGAATTGAAGATATATCTTTTACGGACTAGAAGAGTTTTGGTGTATTTCAACTACCTTAAAGAATCTTGAAGAGTTGTATTTTATGTCAACTACTTTAGAAGAGTAGGAGAGTTTTGATCTATGTCAATTACCTTAAGCTAGGAGATTTCTATTGCTATAACTACTCTTTACTAGTCTTAGGAAGAGAGGGCAGTCATTATTAGATTATTCTAGGTTTTAATTTGTTATTGAATTTTTCTCTAGTATGAGCTAAATATTTATTCTAAGGCCATGATGTAGCTAGATTAATTTTATATGTTATTCTCTTGATTTTGTTATTCGATTAGTGTTGTGGAATTAATTTCTTATTATTGTTCTTAATGCTTTTGTGTGATTAGCTACCACTCAAATTGTCTTTACATTAACTTGGAAGATTTGCGACAGCTGACCTTGTTAATTAGGTTAAATAATCTGAACATAAATTGCATGCAAGATAGACATATACTTGTATGGTTTGTGCGATCTTTATGATTTCATATGTTTAATGCGTTTTGTGGGTTAAAATCAACATAGACATATACTTGGTTTATTCATGAGAATAGGTTGATAAGCCTTGAAAGCGGTTATTAGATATAATTGGAAATCGATCGATTAATGAAACTCACTTTAGAATAACATATCGTTAGGATAATATATTGGTTAATTTAGTGAATTCATGTGCCTTAGGTCTTTCTCTTATCAAAACTTCTTGTTCAAGTTATTTTGCTTTCTTTTAGTTATAATTAAATTAGATTAAACCATACTATCATCAACCAGTGGATTTATTTTACATGCTTTTGATCATTGTAGAATTATTTACTTAGGAATTAATTAATCATTATTCTTTGTGGGATCGACCTTGACTACTACAACATTGACCTAGTATACTTGCTAGTATAGATTTTGCGTATCACAATACCATGAACTTGTCTATAACCTTTAACTACTAGTCGAGACTAAAAAGTGTGTACATTACCATCCATGTCGGTTTTCTTTTTGAAACACCATTTGTTATCAATGACCTTACACCCTTCGGGTGGGTCAACCAAAGTCCACACTTGGTTGTCATACATGGATTGCATCTCAGACTTCATAACTTCTAGCCACTTATCTGACTCAGAACTACGAATTGCCTCTTTGTAGGCAGTGGGTTCATCTTGATCAATCAGTTCAACCTGATGATCATCAGTCACGAGAAATCCATATCTCTCAGGCTGTTGATGTACCCGAATCGACCTCCTTGGGCCTTGTGTCAAAGATTGAAGCTCAGTATCAGCACGTGAGCTTGTTTGAACTTCCAAAGTTTGTTCAGATGTTGTTTGGGGATCTTGAATTTTCTCAAGATGGATCTTACTCCCACTATCCTCTTTGGAAATAAATTCCCTTTCGAGGAATAAACCATTACGAGCAACAAACACTTTGTTCTCTGATGGAAGATAGAAGTAATATCCTTTAGTTTCTTTAGGATATCCCACAAACAAACACTTGTCGGATTTAGAGGCGAGTTTATCGGATAACAAGCGTTTTACATACACCTCGCATCCCCCAAATTTTGAGAAATGACAAACTAGGTCGTTTCCCAGTCCATATCTCATATGGAGTTTTCTGAACCGCTTTAGAAGGAACTCTATTTAATATAAATGCAGCAGTTTCTAGGGCGTAGCCCCAAAAGGAAATTGGAAGACTTGTTTGACTCATCATAGATCGAACCATATCTAGTAAGGTGCGATTCCTCCGTTCTGATACACCATTCCATTGTGGTGTGCCAGGAGGAGTTAATTGCGAAACAATTCCACAACCCCTAAGATGTTCGTCAAAATCTTGGTTAAGATATTTGCCACCTCGATTTGATCGAAGTGTCTTAATACTTTTACCAAGTTGATTTTGTACTTCATTTTGAAATTCTCTGAATCTTCCAAAAGATTCTGATTTATGTTTCATTAGATAGACGTAGCCATATCTACTGAAATCATCTGTGAATGTAATGAAGTACTGGAACCCTCCTCTAGCACTTGTGTTTATTGGTCCACAAACATCTGTATGTATGAGGCACAACAAATCAGAAGTTCTCTCACTTTGTCCAGTAAAAGGAGCTTTAGTCATTTGTCTAACAAGCAAGAATCACAAGTCTCATAAGACTCTAAGTCAAATGATGTCAAAATTCCATCTGAATGGAGTTTTGATATGCGTTTCTCATTTATGTGGCCCAAATGACAGTGCCAAAAGTAGGTCTAGTTTAAGTCATTTGATTTAAACCTCTTAGTATTATAGATGGGCCTTTTAATGGAATCATCGAGGTTAAAATTTAATTCATAATATTTAATTCATAATCAAAGAGGCATCTCCATAAAAGATACGATCTTTATGAATGGTGCAAATTTTATTCATAATATTTAATTCAAACCTTCAATATCCAAACAAGAAACTGAAATAATATTCCTACTCAAAGTTGGAACATAAAGACAATTATTCGAGTTCTATAATAAGGCCACTTGACAAAACTAAATTAAATGTCCCGTAGCTACAAAGCAACAACTCTTGCTCCGTTCGCTACTCTCGGGTCCACTTCTCCTTTTTGCGGTGATCTACTCCTTTTGAACCCCTGAACATTTGCACAAATGTGAGATCCACAACCGGTATCTAATACCCACGAAGTAGGAGCAGACATGTTAATTTCAATAACATAAATACCTGGAGAGACAGTCAAACTGGTCTTTCCCTGTTTCTTCTCTTCCAAATAGAGCTTGCAGTTCCGTTTCCAATGACCTGCTTCATTGCAATGGAAGCAAACTCCTTCCTTTGGCGCCTTGGCTTTGGGCTTGGGCTTGGGCTTGGGCTTGTCATTGCCTTTGCCTTTTCCTTTCTTGGCCATGGGCTTTCCTTTCCTTTCTTCTTGAAATTCCCCTTTTGAACCATTAAGACTTCGGGGGTCTTCTTAATGTCTCGGGCTTCAACCTCGCTTGAGCATCCGTGTATTTCGTGTATGGTCTTCTCCATGGCATGCATGTTGAAGTTCATAACAAATTGGTCATACTCCCGGTGGGAGTGATCCCAAGATCATATCTCGTGGCCATGTCATGACCTCACGGGAGCCCCTGTGTTTCTCAAGTTGGTCAAAATAGCCCTTCATCTTAAGAACATGTGCACTTATAGAGGTGCCAGGGGCCATTTTGCAACTATTTAACGCCTTAGTTGTGAGGAATCTTTAATGACGAGCTTGCTCTTGGAACATTTCCTTGAGCTGGCCCATCATCTGGAAAGCCTCAACTCCTTCAAACTGTTTTTGAAGGTCAGTGCTCATTGTGACTAACATGAGACAAGTCACATCGTTAGAGTCATTAAACTTCTTCTTCCAAGCATCTCTTTTAGCTCTAGGGGCGTTGTTTGCGAAAGTCGTTTCGGGAATGTCCAGTATCAAGAACGTCATGACTTTCTTTCCCCTGCTAAGGACAATCCTTAAGTTGCGGGCCCAATCAAGGAAATTGGTCTCGCTTAGTTTTTCCTTCTCAAGGACAGATCGCAATCAATTGTGTGAAGTGTTGGTTGCCATTATCTACATTGAATTATTTGCAAAGTTATTACTTTTGAGCAAAAACATTTTCCACAATTTCAACACTTGATAATAGTGGGGAAAAACCATTTTACAATATTTATAGGAAAGCTTTGGCTTAACACCCACAATTAAAGTAAAATCATCTAATGGGAATGACATCTATATGTCCCGGCTTTCTCCCATTTTATGCCCTAGGCCCAAAACTATTTTGATAGCCTAGTTAAGTCGAACCATGTCCAAGCATATGGAAATCACTATTTTCCCATCTCCTCTTACCTAGATAACCACTTATCTGTTGCTTTGGCAAGCAGACATAATGATGATCTAAGCTCATGGAGTGCTTAGGATATGGTAGGCATTTTTTAAGACTTAATTAAAACGTTCGGTTTGAATAAGACAGTAAAAATGTGTAACGCAATTATACAAGCATCTCATGCAATATATAAAGCATAAAAATTAAACGTGAGATAGCATGGCCTAATCCTATGATGACTCCCACGAGGCTTGTGGGAGCCAAGGGTCAATCTAAGTCAGTATCCATCTCATAGACAAAGTCTTTGATCCAGCATCCACCAGCCTTGTTACATAGTTGCATGGGCATACCCAGCCTTCAATGTAAAGCAGTAAAGCTAATCTAAGAAAGCGATTACAATTTTACAACATTGAAAAACGGCTCGCAGGCCGTATTATAAAATTACAACCCAAAAAAAATATCTAAAACAAGGGGTATAGTAGGCCATGCTATTCACCATGCTAAAATCACATAAAGCACAATGAAATAAACAACGAGTATATACGCAAAGTCTTAAGTCGATTCTTTCAAGGGGAACGACGAATCTGCGCAACGCAGACGGCGATTTTTTCAGCCTGGAAATAAGGTTTGACTTACTTATTGAGAGATTGGAGATATTTTTGAGGACCACCGATTCTGTAAATAAGCAACAAATATGAACACCAAGATGTTATTAAAATACGAAACTTAGAGAATTGAACAAATAATTTTGACCTTACTAACGAGTAATTGAAATTCGCTTGGAAATAGTCGAAATCCGCCTGGAAATAGCCAAAATCCGCCTGAAAATAGCAAATTTCTGCCTAGAAATAGCCAAAATCCGCCTGAAAATAGCAAATTTCTGCCTAGAAATAGTCGAAATCCGTCTGGAAATAGCAAATTTGTGGAATCGGTAAAATCGATTTTACGCTCTGATTCTACCAGATTTCGATTTTACTTCCGATTCAAATCGTTTTCCTTCCGTAGAATGGTAAAATCGTAGATTTTACGATTTAAATTGGAATTTTAACAACATTGCTAGAGAGTCGAGATGTGACTGGTACCATCACAGATGATCTTAACATATAGTTCAATTTTATGTTGTTTACTTTTAGTTTGTTTAGATTTGATTGTAATAAAGATTCCTTCCCATTTTCGTTTCCTTTTTATACTGAATGAGTTATATTCTTTTTTTGGAAGATAAATAAATATAAAATATCAACCAACCTTCATAAAAGATTGATTATGAGAATCATCAGTGTCTCATGTTATCTATTCACCTTCCAAATTGGAACACCACAGCTTTTATGGTGACTGAGATGATATGCAAGTATTTCTTCTACTTGTACATTGTAATGGATGCTTTAAATCTTAATCGGTGACAAGTGTACCATCTTAATATAGAAAGGGAACTATTCGTACGTATCCTTCAGATTGTTATAGACATGTATTTTTACACACACTCACCTATAAGACTTAAGTGGAGGACAACATCGAGAAACAGAAGGTTTTGTTGGAGAAATTGTTTATTTTTAAAGAATTAATTGTAATTAAAGTGTCTTGAGCATATTTTTGAGCCAATATTATTATATGTTACACTGTTAGGTTCTGAATGTTATTCAGATTATCACGAAGTGGGTTTCGCAAGTTTCGCGATGATATATATAATGTGAGAAACCCAATTCATCGTGTGAATGATAAATTGGTTTAAAGTGGAGTTGTTGAAATGTGCTAAATGAGTTTTTAAATCCACATCCCACCTAGGAAACCTATGGAAGTGAAATTCTTTTTATAAGGAAAAGTGTTCACGTGGGTTTTAAATTGTCTTGCTAATATTATGTCCATGTGAGAATCTCGTGCGTGCCCGCGCAGGAGTTCAAATCGAAGGTTCGTCGATACCAAAATAACTTGGACTTGTGTAAGGCGCGAAGTGCGTACACGAATGTCCGACCAAAAACTCGCGGGCATGTTAAATTTTCTTATTAGCAATAATTTTTTCAGTGAAACAGAAATATACTTGCAGGTTTTAGCACCCAGATACATGTATCCAAACACATCAACAATATTTAACGTTAATTACACAGCAGATAATTTTGTTTGCAAATAAATAGCATATTGTGGATATAATCATTAAACCCGTTTTACTTAATCCAATATGTGGCGCGTATTCCCAATTGGAACAAAGTGGATTACAGACTATAAAAACTTACAGTGCGCTGCCCAGATATAATTCTCGCCACATGACTTAGTTTCAGGTGTTTCTCGTCGCTCTTCGCTGGAGAACCATATCAGAACGGACTCATCTTGCTGAAGGAAAAATTTGTAATCCCCAAAACGCAGAGAAATTAAATAGCGCTGGATTACATTCCTTAAAGGATCTACTTATGAGAAAGAATTAAAAACTCGGTGTTAGAAATTATACCTTTGTGTCCATCTAATCGACGTTGTCCGGATTCTGCTACTAATGATCACCAACAACGGCTTCAGACTCCTGTCTCTACTGGTATCCACACACCAACCTCTGAACTCGTTACTCCGTATTTCAGATGCTAGTTCAAGAGCTACGAAGTTTGGAAACACTTTCCGGAATCCACAAAGTATAGATTACTTAGGAAAAACCCGGAAAATCAAAGAGATGAAAAATAGTATTTTTCTTCTCTTTTAATTGTTCTTGAGAGTGTGTAAAAGTGAGATAAAAAATAAATCAGAATTTTTCTTTCACTTGTATCATATACACTTCCTTATCTAGGTTTCCGTTAAGGAAAGATGTCAAAATAGAAACCTAGATAAGGACGTGTATATGATACAACCCGAAGGTTTTTTCGATCCTTATTTTGACATCCATTTGCTAGATTTCATAATCATAGTAAACAACTATAGCAAGAAAGATACGAATGGATTTGAACGTAACTAGAGGGGAAAAGGTCTCATCATAGTCAATACCATGAGTCTGTTTAAAACCTTGTACGTTTGAACATTCCCTTCCATGTCAGTTTTCAATTTGAAAACCCGCTTGCACCCAATTGGGGTTACCCCCAAAGGCACATCTACCAAGATCCATACTTGGTTAGTGTACATGGAATCCATTTCGGATCTCATGACCTCAAGCATTTTCTCTGAATCTGGACTAGTAATTGCTTGATTGTAGGTTGTAGGTTCATCGTGATCAATAAACATAGCATCTCCATGTTCTGTTACGAAAAATCTAAATTTTTCGGGTGATCGATGAACTCTACTGGACCTACGCAATTCTTGTGTTTCTAGAACTGGCTCCACAACAGCTTGTGTAGCTTGTTCCAATTCCACCTGGTCACTTGTGTCTGAAACTTCACCAAGTTCCCTTGGAATTTCACTAAGCTGTGGAACTTCATTAAGTTCTACGTAGCTCCCACTTGTTTTCTCAGATAGGAATTCCCCTTTTAGAAAAAACCCCGTTCTGAGTAACAAACACTTTGTTCTCGTTCGGCATGTAGAAGTAGTACCCTTTCGTTTCCTTAGGATACCCAAAAGAAGTGCATTTGACCGACTTTGGGCTGAGCTTGTCCAAAGTTGGACGTTTCACAAACACCTCACAACCCCAAATATTTAAGAAAGACATACTATGACGCCTCCCAATCCATATCTGATATGGTATCGTTTCAACAAATTTAGATGGAACTCTGTTTAGTGTTAAAGTTGTTGCTTCTAAAGAAAATCCCCAAAAGGAGTGTGGAATGCTCGTGTGACTAATCATTAATTGAACCATACCTAATAGAGTTTGATTTATCCTTACGGAATGACCATTACATTGAGTAGTGGTCGGAGAAGAAAGTTGTGAAACAATTCCACAACTCTTTAGATAGTCACAAAATTCTTGATTTAAGTATTCCCCACCTCGCTCGAATCGAAGTATCTTAATATATTTGTCAAACTGGTTTTCTATTTCATTCTTATACTCTTTGAACTTTGCAAAGGCTTCAGACTTGTATTTCATGAGAAACACGTATACAAAACGACTGAAATCGTTAGTAAAAGTAATGAAATATAGATAATCACCTCTTGCATAGATATTGAATGAACTACATACATCACTATCTATTAGTTCCAACAACTCCTTTGTTCGTTCTCCAGTTCTATTAAAATGAGAAGCAGTCATCTTACCCATTAAAAAAGGTTCGCATGTATCATATGATTCAAAATCAAACAATTCCAACAATCCATCTATATAGAGTTTGGAAATCCAGTTTTCGTTTATATGGCCTAAGCGATAATACCAGAGGTATGTAGGATTGAACTCTTTAGTCTTTATCCTCTTTGTATTTACGTTATAAATTGGTGACTCTAGGTCTAAAAAATATAAACCATTCACCAATGTAGCACTACAATAAAAGACATCATTTAACGATAACGACATTCGTTGGTTTTTAATATGAATATCAAAACCCATCTTGTCCAAACAAGAGATCGAAATAATATTATTTGTTAAAGTAGGTACACAAAGACAACTGTCTAAATCTAGAAAGATCCAGAAGGCAAACTAAAACTATATGTTCCTACAACTAATGTAGCAACTCTTGCTCCATTACCAACGCGTAGGTCCACGTCGCCTTTTGCCAGCTCTCTTCTCCTTTGTAGTCCACACACATTCATGCAAATGTGAAAACCACATTCTGTATCTAATATCCATGAGGAAGTAGTAGTAGACAAGTTTATCTCAATAACATAAATATATGACCAGAAGCAATGTTTCTCTTCCAGTAAGAAAACTAAAGATGTTTCTCTTCCAGTGTCTTTTCTGTCTACAATGGAAACAATTTTCATCCTTAGCCATAGTGCCCTTGGGCTTCAATGCTTTCTCATAATGGTTAGTCTTGCCCTTAGGTTTGCCCTTAGGCTTACCAAAACCTTTGCCTCTATTGTTGTTGACCATGTAAATGTCTTTGGACTTACCTATTTCCTTCTCGGCAGTTCTCAACAGGTTCCACAATTCTGAGAGAGGTTTTTCTATCTCATTCATGTTGTAGTTTAATACAACCTGACTGAATGATTCAGACAACGATTGCAGAATCAAATCAGCGGATAGCTCCTGGCCCAGAGGAAATCACAGTCTTTTGAGGTTCTCAATATAGCCTATCATTTTCAGAACGTGAGTTCCGGCTAGTGTTCCCTATGTCATTTTGTACAGAAAAAGAGACTTCGACACATCGAATCTCTTCTGGCGGGCTTGACCCTGAAAGAGTTGCCTTAGATGATTAATCATATCGAAAGCTCTGATTTCCTCATGTTGCTTCTGAAGCTCAGAGGTCATGGTCACTAACATTAGACTAGACAAATCTAATGTGTCATCTAACTGCTTACGATAAGTATTTCTTTCAGCGGCCAGAGGCCCCGCGACTGGTTGATTAGGAATTTGATCCTCGTGAACATACAACTTTTCTCGTGCTTGAGAACGATTCTCTAGTTCATATACCAGTCGAGAAAGTTTCTTCCTTCAAATTTGTCATTCTCAAGGGCTGATCGCAATGATATTGAGTTTGATGCAACAATTGCATTTTATATTTTATCTACCGAGAAGAATTTGCAAAGTTTTACTTGTCATATTTTAAAATCATTAAAATGACTTTATTTAATTATCCTCCCGTTATTTTCTTCAAATGAATAACCCTCAAGTATTCATTCGGAAAGTTCAAGACTTTCTAGTAGGACCAAGATTCATATTTCATCATTCTCAAGGCATCTTTGGCTACTATACTCAAGAAGACGCTTTAGGTAAGCAACACTTTCTAATCACATCAATTATGTGACTCTTTGTTGATTAAGTATGTAATGATTACCCTCAGTACATAAATACACATCTTAACCCTTTTGCCTCCGAATTCTCAACCATTGAGGTAATCCGGTTAAGTATAACCTAAGGTTGACCGACGGATATCATTAACTTATCATTCACGCTTCACAAGGATAAACAGGCGCTTATTCCACTCGGAAGTTCACACTACTGTTGATTTTGGCCTTGACGAGGGTCCCGCTTGGAAGGCAATAAACTTAATATTTAAAATTGGGGGATGTTTTAATTTGTCTCACCAAACGGTCTATAATCTGATTATACGTTTGAATATGCATCTCATTCTAAAATTAATGCTGTAAACATGCATCAGGCAACTCATGCAAAATACATAAAATAGTAACTAAACCGTGACATAGTATAGCCCCTATGCGGATTTTCCGAGCTAATGGAAAATCCTAGGTCAATCTAAAGGTGAAAAACAATAAATCTATCTAGTGTCTTCCGCCTCCTTGTGATTTCCTCCATCTGATGGACGTCTTTCTTTATCACTTGTTACATATGTAAAAATATAAAAGAAACATATTCTATACATTTACATAATTGAAAGAATTCTCGAGTTACATTCGAGATTAAAATTACAACAAGAATTTGATAAGAGAAGACACGACACGCAGGTCGTATTATAATAAAACCACTAGTCAAATGCAATTACCATGCACCATGCTCAAAACAAACATAAAATCATGTTAAGAGCGCAAATACACACTGCCTGCCCTTTTCTGGTCGACCCAGGACATACTCCCGGTTGACCGCGATAAGGGAGTAACCAAAACAATGTAAACATTAGGCCATTTCGACCTAGAACATTTCTGATCGACCGGCCTGAAAATAGACTAGCATCGGTCGACCGTGATTGCTCACTGGTCGGCCAAAATCTAGGCAGTAGCAAAATCTCATGTTCGATTTGCCGCAAACCTCTTCCGGTCGACCGAATATTTGCTACAAAACAGAAAACAGCCAAAAACACGAATTACAATTCGTTTCGGGATTCGTTTAACACTTAAACGACTTCCCAAAGGCTGTACAAAGGTAAAAACATCATATGACATGCATTATCCATCTAATACAAACACATAACACATAAGCAAATTTATTGGGTTCTCGTGATAGGTTTTGATACCACTTGAAGGAAAAATTTGTAATCCCCAAAACGCAGCAGAAATAAATGGAGCGGGATTATGTTCTTTTAGAGGATCTACTTACGAGAAAGAACCAAAAACCCTGTGTTATGAATTATACATGTGTTGATCTAATCGGCGCTGCCCCGGATTCTGCTACTAATGATCACCAACAGCAGCCTTTAGACTCCTGTCTCTATTGGTATCCACACACCAACATCTGAGCTCGTTACTTCGTGTTTCAGATGCTAGTCCAAGAACTACGAAGTTTGAAAACACTTTCCCGGAATCCACAAAGTATAGTTTACTTAGGAAAAACCAGAAAATCAAAGAGATGGAAAATCGTATTTTTCTTCTCTTTTAATTGTTCATGAGAGTGTGTAAAAGTGAGATAAAAAATCTTTCACTTGTTTCGTCTAAGGAGAAGAGAGAATGGAGAGGAATTCAATTAATTCTAGAATAATGGAGAGTGATGAACATTTCATAATTATTTGGTGTTAGTTGAATCACAACTAACTCCACATCCCCACTATTCTCTCTTCAGTGCCCCTTTTACCTACACACTCCCTCACACATGTAGATTGCCGGTTTTGACCAAGTCTAACTGGTCCGGTTGACCGGAGAAATGGTTATCGGCTGACTGGAGTGACAAAAAGTTCGGTCGATCCGAGACGGCTATCGGTCGACCAGGTACAGCTTTGTCCAATCCAATCGAACACCCAATTCAATTGAGCCCGCCAATCCAATTGAGTACATATATCAAATGTAAACTCCAACACCTGCATCACACACACATAAATTTAGGCCGTAATAACATCATAAATGCGTTCAAGAGGAAGAAAAAAAGAGCCAAAACCATTTACTGACGGCATTTCGTTAATTCCTTTTAGTAAACTTTTGGCAATGGAAAAGCATACTTTTTTTTTACGCCCGTTGGGCGATGCCCCATGAGCGGGGATGGTATCGAACCCACGATCTTATGGTCGTGGGCAGACCCTTACCCCACTAGGTTAAGGAACCTTTGATGGAAAAGCATACTTGAAGTAGAGAAAAAAAATGTAATTCGGCCTCTTGATACCCAACTTGGACTGCATAAATAAAACAGAAAATAATACAAATAGAAGCTATTGTAAATAGAATACACAACTTAACTGTTGAATGAATCACAGAGTTTTTACTTCCACACGCAGAAAGTATAACAATAAACAGTAACGTGTAAGCTAAGCAGTATCACTATATTAACTCCAAATATCATGGCAATTGAAACTACTATATAAAGATAATAGGTTAACCATACGGCTCTTGGCATGATCAATGTGGTCAGTGGTTCTATTTTTTTAACTATGATATCTCTGAAGTTTATTAAAGAGAACAGTCACCGGGCAGAGAATTAACTCCTAGAGTGCAGAAACAGAGCTTTTCCACTCTTTTCTCCTTTGTTTCAGATACACTTAGTAAAGAAGGTTGACCAAAGTCATTGGATAAAGTAGTTCTTCCCTCATCTAACTATTGGATAATGAAACTTATTCTACCTCAATTTGACTTACTATTTGTGTGTCTGCATGTAGGCAGAATATGTTCACCAATAATGGCACATTGAACCACACCTAATTTTTCAGATAAATTTTTCAAAAATGAAAAAAATAAAAATGTCCCACAAACCAGCCACAGTGACGGGTTCTAAATTTTTATTCATAGCTTAATAGAATTATATTTACGCATCATTTATAGACAAACTAGTAAGAAAATAGTCCATGGAAACTGTGTTAAAATTTAGTGCATTTTATTTATTTTCTTTATTTACCAAGTCCATAATGTAATTCTATTTTGTAGGAAGATTGTTATTTTAACAACTAGGATTTGTTGAGCATTTTATGTTAACAACTAGGATTGTTGAAGATTTTATGCAAATAGTTGAGAGATCTCCAAGAAGAATAAGTCAACATAGTATGCTTATATATATGTTCTACATGTAATTCCAAAGAAACACAAGCAATAAACATCTTTCCATTATTTTCCAAAAATATCTTTTTCATTTGCAAATTCTTCTTGTCAGAGCTTGGTTGAAGCAAATTAAAATTCTTTTATTCTTCTTGACTATCAAGTTCAAATTTGTCTTGTTGGAGGAGATTGAGAATTGTGAGGAGATATTGAGTTAGCAAATGGGGGAAATAGCTCTAACACACATTATGGTGTTGAGAAGATTGTAGGGACAAACTACAAGTACTGGATGATGTGCATGGAGGCCTTCCTTCAAAGTCAAGATCCGTGGGATTTAATTGTTGGTTCCTGTAGACACTCTAGAGAATGCGGAGTCACGAAGAAAATGGAGGTTCAAATGTGGTAAACCTCTCTTTGCACTGAGAACTTCAATTATCAAAGAACTCATTCAACATGTTTGTGATGTTAATTCACCAAAGGAAATGTGGGAGACACTTGAGTGGCTATTTTCCAAAAAGAATACAGCAAGATTGCAGTTGTTGGAAAATGAATTGGCAGGGCTACCAAAAGGAGGTATGTCTATTTCTGAATATTTCATTCGAGTTAAAAATATCTGCGCTGAAATTTTCAGAATTAGATTCGGACGAAAAGACCAGTGAAGCAAGATTGCGTCGGTTCCTCGGTCGAAGATTGAAAAGGGAATACAATCCGTTTGTTACTTCTATTTAAGGATAGGCTAAGAAACCTTCTGTGGAAGAGTTAAAAAGTATTTTCACAAATCAGAAGGCCTTGAAAAAACAAATGACAACAAACCTTGATTCAGAGGCTGTTTTTTTCTCTAAAGGAAAATCCTTCAAGAAGAGTACATCAACAAACAATAAGATCAACAAAGATAAGCCTAATGCAGCAAATGGTAAAACTTCATATGGCATTTCAGAAAACAAATACCCTTTCGAGTGCTACAGATGTGGCTAAATTGGGCATATCAAGAGAAACTGTAGGGTGAAGCTGTCCAAAGTTAACCTTGCAAGTGAAAATGAAATAGGAGATCAATTGAAATGGGAGCAGTGTTTTACCACAAATGTAAACGAAAGAAGGGACAATGTTGATGTTGAATTATCATGCAAAGAGCAGTGGATCATTGATTCAGGTTGCTCTCACCATGTAATCGGTAATTATTTACTACTCTCAGAAGTGCGACAACATAAAGGTGATCGAGTCATTGTTACAGTAGATAACTCTACTTATCTAGTAGCAAAAGAGGGTGTAGTGAAGATCGGCACAGATGATAAAAGAACTGTCAAGCTGAATGATGTCTTTCATGTTCCAGGTTTGATGAGAAATTTAGTTTCAGTTTCTCAAATTACAGATTCTGGAAAATATGTTTTGTTTGGGCCAAATGATGTGAAAGTTCTTGAAAATGTTAAAAATATATCTGTTGATGTTGTTATCTCTGGTGAGAAGAAAGGTTCTTTGTTTGTCATGTCAGTAGGAGAAGCTTATGTGAAGAAGACAAGTCAAAGTGATAATGCAACAGTTTGGCATGCCCGGTTGGGCCACTTAGGCTACCAATTGCTGCAGAAAATTTATTCCAAGAAGTTGGTGGATCACATACCAAATTTAAAAAATGTTCATGAAGATGTAATTTGTCATGGATGTCAATTTGGTAAGTCACATCGACTCCCTTTTGTAAAATCATTAAATCGTAGATCAACTATGTTTGAACTAGTTCATACTGACTTGATGCGACCAACAAAAACACCAAGTTATAGCGTATATCGTTATGCCATGGTGTTGTTAGATGATTTTACATGGTTTACATGGGTGAAATTTTTGAAAGAAAGAGTGAAGTGTTATCAAAATTTATTGAATTAAACAATGTTGTAGAGAGGGAATTTGGGAAGAAAATCAAATGTTTGTGGAGCGATAATTGTGGCGATTATGTGTCAGAAGATTCTTCTAGATATTGCAGCAAAAATGGTATTTTACGACAAATGACATGCCTGAATACCCCTCAGCAGAATGGTGTTTCTTAACGAAAATTGGCTCATCTTGCTTCTGTAAGTCTCTATTGGTTGCATGATTAATACATTCCTCGTGAGTTTTGGGCTGAAGCTATTCAATTATGCATGCCACATCATAAATGATCTTTATGGAGAATTGGATCGTGAAGTGTTTATGGAACAACCTAGATGTTATATATCAGAGATGTATCCGCATCATGTTTGTAAGTTGAAGAAGGCATTATATGGCCTTAAACAAGCACCACGTGCTTGGTATGGTAAAGTTGCTTAATACTTTGTCTTTTGTGGTTTTAGAGTCTCTGATGCAGATTCAAGTTTATTCATTAAATCTGAATCAAATATGCATTTGATGGTTTTATTATATGTGGATGATATGATAATCACTAGAGATAATAAAACTGAGATTTTGAGGTTACAACATGATTCATCTGTTCGCTTTGCAATTAAGAACCTAGGGTAGGTTGGTTGTTTTCTTGGTTTGGAGGTTGAAAAATCAGACCAAGAATTCTTCATCTCTCAAAGAGGGTATGCAAAAGGACTTGAGCATCGTTTTGGCCTGGAAGATTCAAAAGAAAAGGCTACTCCAGTGGAACCAAATATCAAGCAATGAAAGATGAAGGAAGGTTACTAAAAGATGCTACAAAGTTTAGGCAACTTGTTGGTAGTTTAATTTATTTAACAATCACAAGACCTGAAATTGCTTACTCTGTTGGTGTAGTCTCTCAATTCATGCAGTGCCCAAGAAGTTCTCATTTAGATGCAGCAAAAAGAATTCTTCGTTACATAAAGGGATCTCTTGATTACGGTCTTATGTACAAGAATGATGAAAATTTATTATCGAAAGGTTTTACTGATGCAGATTGGGTTGGAAATGTAAATGATAGACGCTCAACTTCAGGTTATTGTTTCAACATTGGTTCATCAATGGTATCTTTGTTAGAGGAATAACTGGGTCAAATCACATTGTGCAGCGGAAATAAAGTGACCCGCCTCTACCAGGATCTTTCACGAGTAAGAACCTAAGACTATGGGATAGTATTATACCTTTAGAAGTGTTAGGATAGCTGAAACGGTTTCAGCTGCAGTTTGTTATCACGAACGGAACGCCACCAACGCAGGCTCCGTCTCTCCCAGTATCCACTCGATCTTCCGGGGATGGTCTTCTACCGCTTGGTGCTAGCCAATGCCTCGTAGAAGTCTTGAAGGCTCTCTTCAAGATGGAGTATGAATGTATGACCTTTTTGGAAGAACAAGAAAACAGTTTTTATTTTCTTACAAAAGTTCTTTCTTTTCTCTCTTCTCTAAGCTCTCAAAAAGCTGGAGAAAACTACTTAGAATGCTTGGAGAAAATCAGTATTTTCCCTAGTCATTCATAGGATAGAGGGAGAGTGAAAGGGGAAGTGGGGAGATCATGGAGAAACCACTCCTCCACTTTCTCTACCATTTCAACCACCTTTCTAAGAGATAAAAGTGCTGGAAAATATATCCAAATGTCCACCCATCAGTCGGGTCCAAATGGGTTGGTCGGCCCAACCCGATTAAGGGCCCAATCCAATCCCGCCCCGGCCCGCCCAATCGAATTGATTGATCCAAATGGGTTGGTCGGCCCAACCCGATTAAGGGCCCAATCCAATCCCGGCCCGGCCCGGCCCAATCGAATTGGCGCACCTTAGATTAAATGTACTCCAACAAGCCCAATCCAGTTGATCTATGAGTGCGACCCAGAAGGTATCTATGATGTTGGCCGTGACATCATATGTCACAGGTAATGAGAGGTATCTAGCAACGCATCATTACCCCCAATTCATAAATATCTAGTGACTATCATAATCACACCATTTGACATTTGTATTTAAATCCTTTTGTCCTTGATATCTAGATTGAACACAAGTCATGGAAAAAGTCACACTTGTATTGTCCAATCTTTTAGTTTCTTGATTCGCGAGTAGACTAATCAAATGACATCAATATCATATACTGATTCATTTGTTCATGGCCATGAATTAGCCAGACTCCATCAAGGGGCCCAAGATATCGCTCCTGCTATATAGGAGGGACAAATCCTTTCTGCATCTCATTCATCCTGAACAAGATTCGTGATATACCTAATAAATGCCTTTATTGCTCACCCTGTTACGGATAGCGTTTAACATTATCAAAGCATAACACTAGCCATGCAAGAACTCTTGTGAGACCTCAAGTCGAAGGATCTTTTATACAACCCAGTCAAATATTGAGAAACACCGTTGACAATTATATAACAACCCATGGTGTGTTTCTCATGTCGGGTCTGTCCAGTATAATGATTCTCTAATCATATATACCTATGTGACGATCCGATATCTTATATCAATCACTGCACATACTAGTCTTACGCATTATTATTGTCCTCGAAGATTCCATAATAATGTTCGACTAGGGACGTTTCAGTATTCATAACATTTATGAATACTAAGGACATATTATTTATTTATGTTGTTAAGAACGCAGAAACATAATGAATAATATTGGAATTAATGCTTTTTATTCATCAAAATGAAAATTACATAAATACGGTACAATAATCTCCCACTTGCACTAAAGACCCAAATTACAAGAAATGTTCTTTAGGGCATACTAATGACTGTGTCTAAAGATCAGCCCTCCAGATATCGGATACCCATGGAGCTAGTGTGACGATCATGCTGCTGCTGCGACAGTGGCTTCGTCAGTGGATCGGCAACATTGTCTGCCGAATCTACTCTACATATATGCACATCACCTCTCTCTATAATCTCGCGGATTAGGTGAAAACGCCGTAGTACATGTTTGGACCTCTGGTGAGATCTAGGTTCCCTAGATTGTGAAATAGCCCCATTGTTGTCACAATAGAGGTCTATCGGGTTCGCAATACTAGGAACCACATCGAGGTCGGAAATAAATTTCCTGATCCAAACTACCTCCTTAGCTGCTTCATAAGCTGCTATGTACTCGGCCTCTGTCGTAGAATCTGCGATGGTTGATTGCTTTGAACTGCGCCACCACGAAAGACCTCCATTCAAGTTAAACACATATCCCGATTGCGATCGGAAATCATCTCTGTCGGTTTGGAAACTAGCATCGGTGTAACCACTTACAACGAGCTCATCCGCCCTTCCATAAATCAAGAATGTATCCTTAGTCCTTCGTAAGTACTTGAGGATATTCTTGACCGAGATCCAGATGACGTTCACCGTAATTAGATCGGGTATCCGCTCGTAAGGCTTAAGGCATACGAGACATCTGGGCGAGTACATATCATGGCGTACATGATGGATCCTATGGCAGAATCATAAGAGATCTCTTTCATGCGTTCTAATTCGGCAGGCATTTTAGAACACTATTTGTTCGACAGAACAATACCATGTGCCATAGGACAAAGGCCCTTCTTAGACTCTTGCATGCTAAACCGCTTTAGCACCTTGTCTATATATGTACTCGACTTAGGCCAATGAGTCTCCCTGGATCTATCTCTATAGATCTTGACTCCCTGCAATATAGCTGGCATCGCCTAAGTCTTTCATAGAGAAACACGTACTCAACCAAGCCTTGACAGACTTTAAGGTTGGTATGTCATTTCCAATGAGTAGTATGTCATCTACATACAAAACCCCGGAATACGATTGAGCTCCCACTAACCTTCTTGTAAACACAAGGCTCATCCTCATTTCTAATGAAGCCAAACTCATGGACGGCATCATTAAAACGGATGTTCCAGCTTCGAGAAGCTTTCGCTTGAGTCCATAAATGGATCTCTGAAGCTTACATACTTTTCCAAAGCATTCTCCCGGAGTGACAAAACCTTTAGGCTGTGTCATATACACATCCTCTTCAAGTTTTCCATTAAGGAAAGCGGGTTTGACATCCATTTGCCGATTTCATAGTCATAGTAAGTCGCAATAGCAAGCAAAATCCGAATGGACTTGAACGTAACTACAGGGGAAAAGGTCTCGTCATAGTCAATACCATGAATTTGTTTGAAACCTTTCGCGACTGCCGCCCCTTGTATGTTTGTACATTCCCTTCCATGTCGGTTTTAATCTTAAAAACCCATTTGCACCCTATGGGAGTTACCCCTTCAGTGGATCAACCAAGATCCAGACTTGGTTTGTGTACATGGAGTCCATTTCGATCTCATGGCCTCAAGCCATTTCTCGAAATCTGGGCTATTAATTGCCTGTTTGTAGGTTGAAGGTTCATCGTGATCCACAAACATAACATCACCATGTTCCGTTATGAAAAATCCAAATTTTTCCCGGAGGTGGACGACGAACTCTACCGGACTCTACGCAATTCTTGTGTTTCTTGAATCAGTGCTGTCTGCACAACTGGTTGTGGCACTCCGCTGCACAACAACTTGTGGAGTCTGTTCAATTTTCATCTCATCATTAGTGCTAGTTTGAGAGTCCGGAACTTCGTAGAAGGTCTACACTACTCCCACTCGTGTTTCTAGAAACAAATTCTTTTTCTAGAAAGACTCTCGTGCGAGCAACAAACACTTTGTTCTCGTTAGGGATATAAAAAGTAGTATCCTTTAGTTTCCTTAGGATAACCTACAAATATGCACTTTTCGATTTTGGAGCCGACTTATCGGAAGTCGAGCGCTTTTACAAAAGCTTCACAGTCCCCAAATCTTGAGGAAAGACAACCGGGACGCTTCTGATCCCATAACTCGTATGGCGTCTTTGCAACTGATTTAGATGGAACGTGGTTAAGCGTTAAAGCTGCTGTCTCTAGTGCGTGTCCCCAAAAGGAATTGGGCAAGCTCGTGTGACTCATCATAGAACGAACCATATCTAAAAAGGTTTTGTTCCTCCTTTCAGATACACCATTCCATTGTGGAGTAGCTGGAGGAGAAAGTTGTGAAACGATTCCACAATCTTTTAGATAGTCACAGAATTCTTGACTCAAGTACTCTCCTCCTCGATCAGATCGAAGAATTTTAATACTCTTGCCAAGTTGGTTTTCTACTTCTAGTTTAAACTCTTTAAACTTAGCAAATGCTTCGGATTTGTGTTTCATCAAGAACACATATCCATACCTACTAAAGTCATCAGTAAAGGTAATGAAGTAGAGGTAACCACCCCTTGCATGTATATTAAAAGGGCACATACATCACTATGTATTAGTCCTAATAAAGCATCAGCTATCTCACCTAACTTAGTGAAAGGTGATGTTGTCATCTTACCCAACAAACAAGATTCGCATCGATCATAAGATACAAAGTCAAATGATTCCAGCAACCCATCTTTATGGAGTTTGGATATGCGGTCTTCGTTTATATGGCCTAAGCGACTGTTAGAGGAATAACCGGGTCGAATCACATTGTGCAGCGGAAATAAAGTGACCCGCCTCTACCAGGATCTTTCACGAGTAAGAACCTAAGACTATGGGATAGTATTATACCTTTAGAAGTGTTAGGATAGCTGAAACGGTTTCAGCTGCAGTTTGTTATCACGAACGGAACGCCACCAACGCAGGCTCCGTCTCTCCCAGTATCCACTCGATCTTCCGGGGATGGTCTTCTACCGCTTGGTGCTAGCCAATGCCTCGTAGAAGTCTTGAAGACTCTCTTCAAGATGGAGTATGAATGTAAGTCTTAATCCTTTTGGTATTTATATTTAAAATTGGCATATCAAGGTCTAAAACATATAGACCATTAATCAAAGAGGCGCTTGCATAAAACATATTATCCAGAAATAACGACAATCGTTGGTTTTTGATCGAAATCTCAAAACCCTTTCTTGTCCAAACAAGAAACTGAAATAATATTCTTAATTAAACTAGGTACATAGAAATAGTTTTCTAAACCCAAAACAAGTCCTGAAGGCAAAGTAAAAGTACAAGTCCCTACAGCTAGGGCTGCAATACGTGCTCCGTTGCCAACTCGTAGTTCAACTTTACCCTTTGCCAACTCTCTACTCCTTTGCAGTCCCTGCACATTAGTACAAATGTGAGAACCACATCCGGTATCAAATACCCAAGAAGTAGTTGTATTTAAATTGATATCAATCATATTAAGATCTACAACATAAATACCTGAGCCCGTAGCAACATTTGCTTTCTTCTTTTCCAGCCTTGTCCCTGCAAGATAGCTTTTGCAGTTCCTTTTCCAATGACCCTTCTCACCACAATGATGACAGATAGAGTCCTTGGCTACACCACCCTTAGGTTTCAGTGCATTGTTGAAAGTGGTTTGCTTGCCCTTGGGCTTACCTTTCGGTTTGCCTTTTGGTTTCACAAAACCTTTGCCTTTGCCCTTTTGCACCATCAGTATGGTGTTGGGTTTGGACTTGCCTATTTCCTTCTCGGCAGTCCTCAGCATATTCAACAACTCAGGCAATGGCTTGTCAATTTCATTCATGTGATAATTCGTAATGAACTGATCGTATGATTCGAGCAACGATTGCAAGATCAAATCAGTCGACGACTCTTGTCCCAAAGGAAATCCCAGCTTTTTCAAGGTTCGAACATAACCTATCATCTTAAGAACGTGAGTTCCTACCGGCATTCATTTAGACATTTTGCACTGAAAGAGAGAATTCGATACATCGAATCTCTCCTGGAGTGCTTGCCCCTGATATAGTTGCTTCAGGTGAGCCAACATCTCATAAGCCCCCATGTCCTCATGTTGCTTCTGAAGCTCAGAGTTCATGGTGACAAGCATGAGGCTAGACACATGCTTCTGATAAGCATTTCTTTCAGCGGTCGAAGCGCGAGCCTCTGGTGTAGCAGGAATAGGCTGTTCTAGAACACACAGCTTTCTTTCATGCTTGAGAACGATTCTCAAGTTCCTGAACCAGTCGAGAAAGTTAACTCCCTCTAATTTGTCCTTCTCAAGGACAGAACGCAGTGATAGTGTTTGGTTTGAATTTGCCATTTTCTACAACAAAAATATGCAAAGTAAGTACCGATTAAAATCATTATTAGGTCTTTATATTTTTAATGATTTCTCCCACTATTTTCTTCGAGTGAATAACCCTCATTATCAACTCGGAAAGTTCGTTAACTTTCTAGCGGGCCAAGATCCATATTTCACCTCGTTCTGAGTCAGCTTTGGCTGATCGCCCAAAAACTTAGTTATTTAGGTAGGCAACGTTTGCCAATTACATCAAATTATGTAATTCTTGGTTAGTTGAGTGAATAACATTTATTCAAGCGTATCATTATACACTTTTCTCAACTCTTTTGCCTCTATATCCTCAATCCATTTGTTGAGATAATCCAGTTAACTAGGACCCTAAGTTTTAGCCGGCGGATATCACAAATTATCCTTCGCGCCTCACCCGGATAGACACGTATGCACAGCTTTGGCATGTCCCATACTAATGTCGATCTAGGCCTTGACGAGGGCCAAACTTAGGAAGGCACTAATTAATATTTAATTGAGGGGTTTTGTTTTTAACAATCTCACCAGAAAAGCATAAATAAAACAGTTTATGCTTATATACATATGCATCCAATATATAAAATAAAATGCAATAGTAATCACCATATCCTATTCGGTTTTTCCAAGCCAATGAAAAAACCGTGAAGTCAATCTAAGGGTGTGAAATGAAAACATTCTATTCTACACCGTCTTGACCTTCAGTTGGTTGTCCCCAAATCATCACAGTTGTACCTTCTCCTAATCTAGAATTACATAATTCTAAGGAAACCTCGAGTTACATTCGAGGGGATTTGATGAGAAGAAAATTACAACTTTTGATAGAAAAATATAGGCACGATACGCAGATCGTATTATAAAATAAACCAACAGGGTAAAGGCGACTACTATGCATCATGCTCAATTAACATAACAATTTATGAAAAATAATGAGCAACCATCATAACAGAACATTTCATATTCTGGTCAGTTCGGTTGACCGGCCACCAAGCTCGGTCGACCGAACAAAGTACTGAGAGTACTCGGTTGACCAAACAGGCACTTCAGTCGACCGAAGACCAACTCGGTTGATCCGAACCAAATATCAGCATCTTCTGTCTTACCTCGGTCGACCGGAACTGAGTCCCGGTCGACCGAAGGGCTAGAAACTGAGAGTTTTTCCAGCTTTTGAATGACTTCAAAATTGAAAAATCTCGATTCTCATACATTCAAAATGATGAAAAACATGTCATACATCATATACAACATTTCTAGCAATCCTAAGGCATGCAAAACATAGATTCATAATCCATATTCTAATACTATAGCACATTAAGTCTATAGGGTACTCGTGAGTGGCTCTGATACCACTGTTAAAGGAATAACCGGGTCGAATCGCATTGTGCAGCGGAAATTAAGTGACCCGCCTCTACCAGGATCTTTCACGAGTAAGAACCTAAGACTATGGGATAGTATTATACCTTTAGAAGTGTTAGGATAGCTGAAACGGTTTCAGCTGCAGTTTGTTATCACGAACGGAACGCCACCAACGCAGGGCTCCGTCTCTCCCAGTATCCACTCGATCTTCCGGGGATGGTCTTCTACCGCTTGGTGCTAGCCAATGCCTCGTAGAAGTCTTGAAGACTCTCTTCAAGATGGAGTATGAATGTATGACCTTTTTGGAAGAACAAGAAAACAGTTTTTCTTTTCTTACAAAAGTTCTCTCTTTTCTCTCTTCTCTAAGCTCTCAAAAAGCTGGAGAAAACTACTTAGAATGCTTGGAGAAAATCAGTATTTTCCCTAGTCATTCATAGGATAGAGGGGAGAGTGAAAGGGGGAAGTGGGAGATCATGGAGGAAACCACTCCTCCACTTTCTCTACCATTTCAACCACCTTTCTAAGAGATAAAAGGGCTTGAAAATATATCCAAATGTCCAGCCATCAGGTCGGTCCAAATGGGTTGGTCGGCCCAATCATATTGGTCGGCCTAACCCGATTAAGGGCCCAATCCAATCCCTGCCCGGCCCAATCGAATTGGTGCACCTTAGATTAAATGTACTCTAACAATCTTGTTGTAGCAAGAAACAACCTATGGTCACTTTATCTAGCACTGAAGTTGAATATGTGGCAGCAACCATAGTTGCACAAGAATGTATGTGGTTGAAGAGATTGATGGTAGACATGTTGTGCAAAGTGGAATATGTTGTACCTATTAAATGTGACAATGAAAGTGCCATTAAACTTGCCGGAAATCCGATTTTTTATGGGCAAACAAAACATATCGAAGTTCGTCATCACTACATTCGTGAGAAAGTATTGGATCAATAAATTGAATTGTAG
The DNA here is from genome assembly GCA_026122235.1 of Vinca minor. NCBI lineage: Eukaryota > Viridiplantae > Streptophyta > Magnoliopsida > Gentianales > Apocynaceae > Vinca > Vinca minor. The sequence continues at coordinate 74,054 of JAOCZM010000032.1, read as the reverse complement.
GGAATTTCTACAAATTATCAGGTTGCAGACATATTAACAAAGGCTTTAGGAAAACCTAAATTTGAATACTTCAGAGCAGCTCTTGGAGTTATTTATCATAAGCATGCACTAAGGGGGAGTGTTAAAATTTAGTGCATCTTATTTATTTGCTTTATTTACCAAGTCAATAATGCAGTTCTATTTTATAGGAAGATTGTTATTTTAACAACTAGGATTTGTTGAGCATTTTATGTTAACAACTAGGATTTTTAAGAATTTTATGCAAGTAGTTGAGAGATCTCCAGAAAGAATATGTCAACATAGTATACCTATATATATGTTCTACATGTAATTCCAAAGCAACACAAGCAATAAACATCTTTCCATTATCTTCCAAAAATATCATTGTAGACAAGCGAATTTTTGAGTAATTAAATTTATTTAATCCAGACTAATAAATAAATATTATTCGTCTGGGCTACTTGAATTTAATAAATAATGATTAAATATTGGACCACTGCAACTGGCTATATTAAAATAAATCATTTTTAAACAAGCCCAGATCCACTTGAAATAAAGTCCAAAGAAAATAGTTGATCAAACTAAATTGGGCTAATGAAATGCCAGCTCAAAATGTTAAGTTAAATAGAGGTCCATTAAGATAATGGATTAAACATTGGGCCAGCCCAAATAAAGAATGGTCCAACCCAACATAAGTGAATGGGCTGCTTAACCCAATAAGTAAAACCCTAGCCCTCATTTATGCCTATAAATATGGGTCTTCCCCAAGGCTTAAAAGAAAAAAAAAGAGAGAGATCATTTGGAAGCTACAAACAGACTTCAACTGACAAAAGCTCTCAGGAAATCTTCAACAGTCTTCAAAGGCGTTCTTCGCGACAAAAACCCGGGAAGGCATAACGGCTTTGTGGAATCGAAGGTTTAGCGCTTGGAATCAAATCGTATTTAATTCAAGATCAACTCTTCCAACGCTAGGACAAAACAAATTCAAAAGGAGGAGGACGAAAAGGAGAGAGATAATTTGGAAGCTACAAACAGAGTTCAACTGACAAAAGCTCTTAGGAAATCTTCAACAATCTTCAAAGGCGTTCTTCACGACAAAAACCCAGGAAGGCATAACAACTTTGTGGAATCGAAGGTTCGACGCTTGGAATCAAATCATATTTAATTCAAGATCAAGTCTTCCAACGCTAGGACAAAACAAATTCAGAAGAGGAGAATCGGAGGATCATTCCAGCTAAATTGGAGTCTTTCCAGAGATTGTAACTCACTTGATTTGATTAATAAAAATTACCTTGTTGCGTTATTTTCGTGTTTTTGTTGTAGATTCAATTTTATCGCATTACAAATTTGGCACGCCCAGTGGGACCACTCTGCCTCCCATCTATTCTCTTCAAAACTTCAAAATCAAATTCACATTCAAGTTCAAGTCAAATCAATGGCACCAAAAGACGACAACTCAAAATCCGCTCGTTCAAAGGCTGCTGATAACAAGAGAGTTGTTGCTGCTACTTCAACCCCTAGTCTCAAACACCGGAATGATGACGAGGAGAAGAACAAAAGCATTCGCTGAGAAAGATTTCCAAGGAGCATCAAAAGCTATTGGAAAGAATGTTGCTTTATCACCATCAATTCTGAAGACAAAGCAAGGCGTTGCATTGGAAACTTCAAAGTCATCATCTCACATGGAGAAATGCTCTAAGTACGAAGATGATGAAACAAGTGTTAACTTCTCTCCCCAAGGTCCTCGTGGTGTTTTTGGGTCAGATTTTTCCATCTCTGAGGATTCAAGTGCTCCCTTATTTGCTCCTGTCATGATGACTGGCACAACAAGTACAGATTATATCAACAGTTGGAGGAATCTGAACCTCAATTGTAGAGACCGCCTGAGCGAGTCCTCTGCGATAGAGATATGCATTCAAGGTATGTGCTGGGAGCTTCAATATATCCTCAAGGGAATTATGCCGAAAACTTTTGAAGAACTTGCTACGCGCGCTCATGACAAGGAATTGAGCATTGCTGTAAATGGAGGCAAGGTGCCTGTCCAAAACTCAAGTGCTAAGGCAAAGGAGAAACAGGACTATAAGAAAAGTGGTATGATTTTTTCCGAAAGTGAAGCCAAAGAGTCTATGGTGACGAATGCTGGACCGATCAAGATATCCACCAAGATGTCTCAAATAATGACCAAGAGGATTGATCATCCTCGTGAGCGAAAGAAATTAATTAACCCTGGAAGAGATGCAAGCGAAAGAGTATCCATTTCTGGATTCCGATGTCTCGGCAATGTTTGATGAGCTTGTTGCTGCAAATGCTATTGAGTTGCCGAAGTCAAAGCGACCAGGTGAGGCGGGACGTGAGGGTGATCCTAATTACTGCAAGTTCCACCGCTTAGTTGGTCATTCAATTGAGAAGTGCTTTGTCTTCAAAGATTTGATAATGCGATTAGCCCGTGAAGGACGTGTGCTCCTCGAGGAGGAAAAGGCAACTGCTAACCAAATTTCGATAGCATATGCTCATGTTGACTTAGCTTTATTGGAAGAACCAGTCTATGAAATCAAGTTTGGAGGGTTCAATTCTATTAAAGTGAGAGCTAATGGACGCATTCTTACTATGGAAGAATGTTGTCAATATGTTGAAGAGTGTTCAAGAAGCGGAAACCTGCTATCCGAGGATGAAGGTTGGACGCTTGTGACTCGCAGAAGAAGAAGCCGCACAAAACCTGCAAAAAACTAGGAACGTATGCCGCATGAGAAGGAATTCGTCAAGAGGTATGTACGAAGTGCGAGAGATAATGAGATTTGGTCCGCATGAGTATAAACTGTGAAAGACAACCACCAAAGGTGTAGTATGTGGTTAAACTGCTGAAACATCCCCAACAAGTCCAAGTTGGCAAAAACGGATACTCCTAGACTGCACGAGTTTAAACTGCAAAGTCAAATGTGTTGAACTACGTTATGACTTGATTCTCAAGCTTATCTCTTGGGATACGTAGGCAACTTGAAGAAAATTTCAAGTTCAGTCACCCCTTTTAAAAAAAAAAAAAAATTCCTTTGAACTACGTTATGACTTGATTCTCAAGATTATCTCTTGGGATACGTAGGCAACTTGAAAAATAATTTAAGTTCAGTCACCCCTTTTAAACAAAAAAAATGATTCTGAATTGCGTGTTGACTTGATTCTCAAGATTATCTCTTGGGACACGTAGGCAACTTAAAATCACTTTTAAGTTCAATCATTCTTATTAAAGAAAATAAAAAGTCTAAAATGCAATTGTGCGCTTTATGAATTAACGTATTTGTTGTTCGTTAATTGTTTTCATTCAAATAGTCAAAGGAGAAATTGATTATTACAAATAACGATGAAGGCCGCCAAGTGTGTCTCTTCCCATAAGTCATTTTTTACTCCAAGACTTTTGAATATGGCCTCCTCAGCACTGGACCACTCCAAGGCGCATCAATGCTCCCGTTGGGATTCTGAGTTATCTAGGGACGTAATGTTTTCTTGTGTCGCATGACCTTTGGTTGAGGGTATTTTGTGTCTCCTTTGAACCAGAACTTGACCCATTCCGAAACGGACACGTGGCCTTTTTTGCTCCCTTCCTCATGCAGCTGATGGTATGCAGCAAATAGGTGTTCACAGCTTTGCGGAATGAATCTCCTGCCCTCTGTATCCATGCCCGTTAGTTCCTTAGCAAAAGGAATAACCTCCTCGTACATCCCGCCATAAATGGGCAGCCCTCCTAGCTTGTGCAAGTCCCAAAGCGAGAGGGATAATTCTCCCGCTGAGGTATGCAAAGTGTTGGTCTCCGGACTCCATGCTTCTAAAAATGCTCGCACAGTGTCAGAACTCCGGTCATAAGTGAAAAGTGATGCAAACAATGCCTGGTACATCTCGGATTTGTTCAATAGCTTCCGACTGCGACCAAGTACTTCCTCAAGTCATTCCCAGTACATTGGGACAAAGCTAAATTCTCCATTAAGCCTCAATGCACAGGTCCAATATGCGGATCCAGCTATGATTCGCCTCCCGAGTGTTTCAAAGCCTCCAAGCCTCCGTTCACCTGTGTGAATAGAGCTTTGTAAGGAATAAGACGGGCTTCCATCTTCCCGAACAACTTTGACCGACCATTCCTGCAGGTCGGATTCTAGCGGAAGTGCTAATTTTGGGGCAAAGCGTCCATGCATCGGAGTGTGTACGGGAAGCTTAAATGCTCACTCCAAGAATTCTCCCTCGCGCTTGAGGATGAATAAGTAATCCAAGCCATCTTTAGCTAAGTCCTTGAAGATTACCATGATTCCTATGATTGCAGTCCTAAAAAGGAAGAATTCAAGACGTCATATTTACAAAACAAAAAAAAATAATAATAATAAATAAATAAATATCAGATTGTTCAAGGGAGTAAATTCGGCTAGCATGGCCTTGACATAACATTGGTCAGCACAGGCTCACAAAGTAACATTCAAGTTCAAGACGTCAAAAAAAAAAAAAAAGGGATTGTTCATGCCTTTGATGACGCAGCAAAGATAGGGAGAATATTTTTTTTATTGCTTTGTATCTGATGCTTTTGGCTTCAACTTTTCATCTCTTTATATAGGCATGAGAAGTTGCCTGCCATTCAATTCAAGTTCAACTTGGACTCTAATAGAGTAGTTGTTTTACTTATCAAATTACAACTCCTATATGAAGTCCAATTCTATTCAAGATGACCAACCTATGGATTCCAATTTGGAGTCAATGTCTATGTCGACTTCTCTGCTTTGTTATTTCCCCTAAATTTGGAGCAAAATTTATCTTCAAGAGATTGGGTATATATATATATATATATATATATATATATATATATATATATATATATAAGCGGAGTTTCTTAAAATAAGTATACTTCAAGTCTTGTCATCGAGCTCTTTGATCAAACACTCAATCCGAGCCTTGAAGTGGGGGCATTTGTAGACAAGCGAGTTTTTGAGTAATTAAATTTATTTAATCCAGACTAATAAATAAATATTATTCGTCTGGGCTACTTGAATTTAATAAATAATGATTAAATATTGGACCACTGCAACTGGGCTATATTAAAATAAATCATTTTTAAACAAGCCCAGATCCACTTGAAATAAAGTCCAAAGAAAATAGTGGATCAAACTAAATTGGGCTAATGAAATGCCGACCAAAATGTTAAGTTAAATAGAGGTCCATTAAAATAATGGATTAAACATTTAGGGCAACCCTCAAATAAAAGAATGGTCCCAACCCAACATAAGTGAATGGGATCGCTTAACCCAATAAGTAAAACCCCTAGCCCTCATTTATGCCTATAAATATGGGTTTTCCCCAAGGCTTAAAAGAAAAAAAAAGAGAGATCATTTGGAAGCTACAAATGGACTTTCAACCGACAAAAGCTCTCGGGAAATCTTCAACGATCTTCAAAGGTGTTCTTCGCGACAAAAACCCGGGAAGGCATAACGGCTTTGTGGAATCGAAGGTTTAGCGCTTGGAATCAAATCGTATTTAATTCAAGATCAAATCTTCCAACGCTAGGACAAAACAAATTCAAAAGGAGGAGAATGAAAAGGAGAGAGATCATTTAGAAGCTACAAACAGAGTTCAACTGACAAAAGCTCTCAGGAAATCTTCAACAATCTTCAAAGGCGTTCTTCGCGACAAAAACCCGGGAAGGCATAACAACTTTGTGGAATCGAAGGTTCGACGCTTGGAATCAAATCATATTTAATTCAAGATCAAGTCTTCCAACGCTATAGGACAAAACAAATTCAGAAGAGGAGAATCGGAGGATCATTCCAGCTAAATTGGAGTATTTCCAGAGATTGTAACTCACTTGATTTGATTAATAAAAATTACCTTGTTGCGTTATTTTTGTGTTTCAGTTACAGATTCAATTTTATCGCATTACAATCATTATCATTTGCAAATTTTTCTTGTCTCTATGTTTTATAAACTGCATCTTAAACGAGCAACCTCATGCAACTAAACCAATTAAGATTTTGAACGTTCACAACCAGAAACGATTAAAAGAAATGTTTTCTTCACAACAGAGATTGGAAAGCATACAAAATTATCATCCGCAGCAACATTTGTTGAGAAGAAGATAGGGAAAGAACACATGGAAACGAAAAGGAAAAAGGCAGTTAAAATGAAGACTACATTTGGAAGCCGGAAAGGACAAAATTTTGGCTTCCTTCTTCTTCCACAATTCAGCAGATATGCACCTTTCTTAAGAGCGGTAATGGCTTGTTGGAAACATACCCCAAAAACATATTTAGAGGCAACTGAACATATTTGCTTGCCCGAAAGTACTACAAAAGTGCAGTTTACCTAAAGCAGGAAAAGGGAAAATAGAATCAAAAAATACTTGCATCCTACCATCTAAAGGAGGAAAAATAAATGTGCAAGGAGAAAAACATTCATTAACTATCTGATTTGTCCAGGATATAGGATTTACAATTAACGCAAACAAGATTTCAGTAAAAAAGGAGTTCACTATACAAAATTCACCAGCTACAGAAACGAACGACAAAATGAGATCCAAACTATGCATGCTTAACTAACGGCTAAACATTCCAAAAAGTTCACCAAACTGTAACAATAAAACAGAGAAATTTAGGTGATTCGTGGTCGATGTCAGTGCAGTCAATCCCGAATAGCGGTGCGTAGCAGCCGACAAGGTTGTTAAAATCGAGATTCTACGTAGACTCGGTGGAGGGGTGAAAAATCGTAAAATCGTGAATCGTAAAATAAATCGTAAAATCGTATCGAGAAATTATTTTATATATATATATATATATATATATATATATATATATATATATATATATATATATATAAACAATAATTAACATATAAATCATATCATTTGATCCAAAAATAGAGGGCAAAGAATCACTACATTCCTATCCATGGCAAAGAATCAACTACACATTAATATCTACAATTTTACCTTCAACCCACAGCAGAAAATGAAGAAAAAATATGTACTTTATTTGATAACTAAGAACCCCATGTGAACCCATACCTCAAAAACCAAGAATTCACTTTTCCAGAAGAAAGATATGTGCTTTAATGGATAATTAAACCCACATGAACCCAATTCTCAAAATAGAATAACCATCTATGGATGCCCTAAAACCCAAAAATTTCAAAAAAAATGGAAATCAATGATTCATGAACTTACTTGTTTAGCATAAAACAATGGAAAAATGTATTTTTTTTTCCTTCTGGGAATCAGTAGCCCCAAAAGCTTCTTCAAATCTCTCGTCAAACATAAGTTATAGAATTTGCTACATTCTACATGGAAGTAGAAGCCGGTGCTCCGGACTTCCTTCTTATGCAAGAACAAACAAAATATACAAAATCTAAAAAACATTCTTCCAACAACCGATAAAACCTACAACAAATAATAACAACGATCTTAACCCAAGATTTTGAAGATCATATTCAAAATCATCGCTAGCTTTATCCCAAAAGCGCGATTCTTAATCACTAGTTCATCACGACTCCCTCCATTCACCACCATTGTCCCATTCATCATGGATTCTTCTTTGGTCTACCTCTCTTCTTCACCCCCGGTTTCGGCACCTTAGCTGGTGGAGCAAACGACTTCCCTTTTCCCTAACATCATCTACCCTCGCATGATCGAAATTAAAAAAAAATAGGTGACCCGGCCCGAAATTAAAAATAACCCGACCCATCATACTTTTGGTAGAATCGGTAGAATCGTACGATTCTACGATTCTACGACCGATTCTACCCCCGATTCCACCAGATTGCGATTCTACTCACGATTCAACACGTTTTGCCTCCGTAGAATCGTAGAATCGTACGATTCTACGTGTTGACTCGCGATTTTAACAACAATGGCAGCCGACCCCGAAAATGCTATGGCGAGATAGCCGATAGCTAGAGCATGCGCTATTTGAAATTTTATATAAGTAATTAACAAAAATTCAAGGCAACAAGGAAAATAGAGATTTTATATAAATATCACCTGTTTTTTTCTTGGTTGCTGAAGATACTTCTAAATATTAGGGTTTTTTGGGGTTGGAAATCACCAATTTACCCAGTCTGGCTCCTGTGCGGAACCCCCAAAGTTCCGCACGTGCGGGCCGCAGATCCGATCGTTGATTCAATTTTTTTTTGAATCGACGGCTGGATTTTAAAAATGATTAAAAAGGACACAAACGTAAATTCACAAATGAAAAAGAAAAAGAAAAAGGGGACACCGAACCGTCACATCAGTTCGGCGTCCCCAAAAATTCAGAAAAACGTCTCATCTTCTTCTTCCTCTTCTTGCTCAAGAGTGAAAAGCTTTGATATTTTGCTGCTGTTCATTCTCCAAAATTTCTTCTTAATCAAGAGTTCTCATTAATTTTTTGGGTCTCTTTTATCTATTCAAAATTTAAGCAGAATGGGAAGAAAAAAAAGAGTGAAAAACTTGGATTTTTTTGTTGTTGTTCGATTTATGCTGTTTCAGATGATTTATATTGTTCGATTTATGATTTGTTTCAAATTTATTTGGTTTTTGTATGGAACAAGCCAGATTTAAAAGAGTTTTTTTATAGGTTTATGCTTGGTCTATTGAATCTTTTTGGGATATTAGGAGGAGAAATTAAATAATAAAATGAAGATAGAACTTGCTGGGTTTTATTTCAAAAAAGTCATTTTGGTGCTTCTGGAATGGATTTCTTGTGAACACTCAAAAACACGTGTTCTTGTTAACAGAACGTGTGTTCTTCATAATTTTTGGATTGAAATGCTACTTAAACGAGTTTTCAATAAAAAATATGTGTTCAGTAGACAAAAACACGTGTTCTTCGTAACTTTTGGATTGAAATGCTACTTAAATAAGTTTTCAATAAAAAAATATGTGTTCAGTAGAAAAAAACATGTGTTCTTGTTAACAGAACATGTGTTCTTCGCAACTTGTGGATTGAAATGCTACTTAAACGAGTTTTCAATAAAAAAATGTGTTCAGTAGACAAAAACACGTGTTCTTGGTAAGAGAACATGTGTTCTTCGTAACTTGTGGATTGAAATGCTACTTAAATGAGTTTTCAATAAAAAAAATATGTGTTCAGTAGACAAAAACATGTGTTCTTCGTAACTTTTGGATTGAAATGCTACTTGAATGAGTTTTCAATAAAAAAATATGTGTTCAGTAGACAAAAACATGTGTTCTTGGTAAGAGAACATGTGTTCTTCGCAACTTGTGGATTGAAATGCTACTTAAACGAGTTTTCAATAAAAAATACGTGTTCAGTAGACAAAAACACGTGTTCTTGGTAAGAGAACATGTGTTCTTCGTAACTTTTAGATTGAAATGCTACTTAAACGAGTTTTCAATAAAAAAATATGTGTTCATTAGACAAAAACACGTGTTCTTGGTAAGAGAACATGTGTTCTTGGTAAGAAAATATGTGTTCTTCGCAACTTGTGGATTGAAATGCTACTTAAATGAGTTTTCAATAAAAAAATGTGTTCAATAGACAAAAACACGTGTTCTTGGTAAGAGAACGTGTGTTCGATGAAACAAAAACACGTGTTCTTGGCAAGAGAACATGTGTTCTTGTTAACGTGAACATGTGTTCTTTGTAAGACAAATGTCTTCTTGGAAGAGGTTAAAGAGATTTGTAAAGTTAAAAAGGCAGCAGGCAATGGTCAAGCATATTGAACAGCGACAAAAAGATGCATAAACCAGTTCATATCTAGATGAAGAAAACATTCACCAGACACTTTGTGCAAAAGATTACCAGAATCTACTAATTCATTAAATTACCAAAAACAAAAGGTCAATTATCATAATATACATAAATTCATTCAGAATTTACTACATTTTGTTTACTAGTATATAAAAGGCCAAAATACAATTAATTAAACGACCACAAAAAAAAGAGTCAATTAACTACAAAAAAGAGCCAATAATACAATTCATTAATGCCAAGAATACACATGTTCTCCGCAAATATCTCCTCCACCATCAACTTCATATCTGCAATCTCTTTGTTAATGTTTGTTGCCATTATCGAAATCACCATTAGTGAATAACCTTTGAATGAGATGCTTCATATTTTCTATGTCCCATATATTGCAAGTGTACTGAACTGTTGCCAGATGGTTGCCAGCGAAGTAATCCAGAAAATGTACCTATACACAAAAAGAACATGTGTTCTGTGAGAAAACGCCTACAAAGTTTAAGCAACATTTCTGCCAGAAAAGCAGTGGCGAAAAAATTGGGTTCTTCAAATAAAAAGTCCAATCTCTACACACCATTAAACTGAAAACCAAACATATACTCTTGTTCACAGTTAAAAGACGAAACTAACTGTAAAGTTTGAGCATCAAACTCTTACCGAATCATCCAAAAATATGTGTTCAGTAGACAAAAACACGTGTTCTTGGTAAGAGAACATGTGTTCTTCGTAACTTTTAGATTGAAATGCTACTTAAACGAGTTTTCAATAAAAAATATGTGTTCATTAGACAAAAACACGTGTTCTTGGTAAGAGAACATGTGTTTTGTGAGAAAACGCCTATAAAGTTTAAGCAACATTTTTGCCAGAAAAACAGTGGCGAAAAAATTGGGTTCTTCAAATAAAAAGTCCAATCTCTACCCACCATTAAACTGAAAACCAAACATATACTCTTGTTCACAGTTAAAAGACGAAACTAACTGTAAAGTTTGAGCATCAAACTCTTACCGAATCATCCAAAAATCGCAAAAATGTGAGTGAAGCACAGTTATGCCAGAAAACCAAGAAAAACTTACCTTCAGTCCTAAAAATCGGACTTTGTAACCCTTAAAACAGCTTCCTAAGGAAGTATAATCCAAGAAATGGGCTTCCAAATCTTCAAGAAAAACCCAGAAATCAAAGTATTTGTAGCATGAACCTTCCGTAGAGCAAGAACAACACCCAAAAAACCTCAACTTTTCTCCTGATTTCTGAATAGCACCAAGAGAGAAAGTGTCGTCCCGAAGAAAGAGGTTGAACACGATTAAAAGTGAGAGAAGATGATGAAGCCTCAAGAGGAGGAAAAAGATGAAATGGTAGAGATTTTATGGATCTGAAAGTCTCTTTTACCAATTAAAAGGAAAAGAGAGAGAGAGAGAGAGAGAGAGAAAAATAGGATTCAAAATTCATTTCCCGCCTGCCTAAATGGACAGCCAAACAATTCAGTTCCATAAATACCCCTGCTTTTACCACATCCATTGGATCAAAAGTATAAGATCCAACGGCTCACAGGGCCGGCCCGCACATACTGAACCTTTTTGGTTCAGCATAGGAGCCGCGACGCAATTTACCCATAAGTTTTGCCTGTTGTTAAGGGAAAAATGGTGTTTTTAGCCCATATCCAAATAGAACAGCTATAACGCTACAGTGACATGCGTCTCTATGGGGGTGTCTCTAGCAGCCACATGCCTCTCCGCTATAGCGTGCTATTGACTACAGTGGTCGTTGTACCAATTATTACAGTTTAATTATCTAAGACAACAGATATACACAAGAGAATGCAAACCTAGTCCTTGTAGGGATTACAACTTATGAAAGGAATGAGGCTACAAAGTATTAAATACAAATAGGAATGTAGATACAAGAGCTTCAGTAGGAATTGAGCCCCTGACCAGAGCCTACTAGCAGTCCAGCTTCAAATATATTTCTTCTCATTGTGTCACACACCCATAAGTAGTAAAAAATCTGTACCTTTATCAGCCTCTCTACAACATGGAAAACTTTGAAGAAGAGCTGGATAGCTGATCATATTGCGAATGTGATGCATAACAGCGTATATCCTCCATGGAGACCTTTTATTTTGCCTATGTTTCTTTTCTATTATTATTATTATTATTATTATTATTATTTAAACTCCTTCAGTTCTTAAGAGTAATTTATGCGGTCGGTAAAAAACAGATCAATCTCCTTGTCACGAAATGGGCAGCTACATACATTGAACTAATCTCAGACAACCACAACACATCGTATATTTTAAATACAGCCTTGTACAACTAATTATTGTTATATCCAGTATACTTGAATACTGAAATTAGTCTAATTAACTATAATTTAGTTAATCTAGAAATAGTTATACTAGATTACCCTAGTACGAATAGAATTAAGCTGTTCTTTGGTTAACATCATGAATTATGGCTTGTCTAACCGAGAGTGGCGTTCTCTCAACTCTCCTTCTTCTCTTGATTTTTCCTCATTCTTATCACTTTCTGATCCTACTCCCACCTATTTAGTTCTGGATTCTCATTTGATGTAAATTCACTAGATTTTCATATTATTTCCTCTGCTTTGTTGAGCTAAATTCTGTTGAAAAATCTCGGACTTGACAAATTGGTACAAAATAGTTTGGAAGCCCGAGGAATCAAATGGAATCAATGTTCGGTCATCTTGTGGTACTCAGACAAGAATTGAAGAATGTTAATTGCCTCCTAAGCGCGAGGGTTGCTCACCTCAACATTGTAATGGAGGAGGTCCGTGTTGGATTATATTTACAACTTTCAAGAATGGAGAACAATAATGTTGAGCATTGACCCGAGCTTGCAACCAGAAAGGTTTCTGAAGAAATTTATGAGATTTGAATATTGAATTTTTCCTTTGAACATCAAATATGTGATTCGATAATAAAACTCATTAACTTATATAATTAATATTCTAATTATCTCTAGTTTTATGAAATGTTATATAAAAGAAATAAAACTACTATACTGTCTGATGGATGGTAATGTTTTACTGATCATGTGTAATGGATAAAAATCATATCTTAGATACATATTGGAATATATAGTATCAGACGTGATCAGAAAAAAGAAGTAATACTCCATGATTCTATAAGTATTTCTTCCTCAATACTATTTGGAATCCTTAGACCTTATATCTTCATTGTTTCCAGCATGAATAGAGTTATATTTTGACTCAGTCGAACGTAACTTTTAATCAAGTAATTAATAGTATTCTATCATGGCTTGAATGTGAGAGATATTGTAAGGGATTCATCACTCTCTTATTAGAGACTGATATCCATGGGCCCTCGATAGGGAAGACTGTTTAAATATGCATGGTCGTGCTCCAATATATTTAATAAAGTGGTTATTAAATATTATTTGTTGGAACAGTCTACACGTAGATTGATTACAAATACAATTAAGCTTTATGATGCGAAATCTTGATGGTTTATATCAAGACTCGGCTGAAATTTAGATCTTTCTCTATCTCGAATAGTTTATGGGGGAATATACTTAACACAGTCCCGGAAAGGCTAAGTATCAATGGAGGTTGAAACACCACAACTAGATAAACCAACTAGTTGATACAGTAACTTAAAGAAATATGAACTTCAATCGGAAGTCATAAACAAGTATCCAAGGTTTAACCTTAATCAAAATATCAATATATCAAGTCTAACCAAATAAGGTGGCCGAAATTCCCTTTAAGTATAAGGTAATTCGGTTCCAACTCAAACTAGGAAAAGGGAAATAAGAGTCCTTGAAGAATTAGGACTCTTGAATAACAACTTGCTATCAAGTAACTACCTAAACAAGATAATAGGCACATGTTCCTATTATCTTGGCGGCACAAATAAAAGTAACTACCAAAACAATGAAGAGTCATAGTTGCATTAGGACTATTATTAACCAACTAACTAACACATGGACAACATGTCCTTTATTATAGCAAATACTTGCTATACACGAAATTATAGTAATGAAATATGCTGAAAATAATTAAAGTCTAGAATAGACTTTATTGTACACAAAAAGACTAAAATGCCCTTTATAATTCGTCCCCATTCTGTACAGCTTGTTGGGCCAACTTGCACGACAATATGGGATATCAAGAAGGCATAATCTGATCTTGTTATCTCATGAAAGTTGTAGATCTGCCTCTTATCTTTAATATGCAACTGGAATCAGCTCCATTGGATAAGTATATCGAAAGATATGTTCATTTTTCCAAACAGTAGCAAAGCTGTCCATTCCTTGTACACTTGTGATACTAAGAGGTTGACTTGTACAACATTCCTAGATGTAATTTAGAGTCCTCTTTGTATCTGAATGCACGTTCCCTTGAGTTGGGCAGCCCCAAGGTTGGGACCGTATCACTTTATAAGAGTGACAACTTCTATGCCTTACGCTTAATTGAGATATCGCGTGACATAAGGATTAAATAGTATATTGAGATTAGGTACTCGTTCCACCGATTTTTCATTTACTCTTGCCAGTCACAATTCCTTGCTAGGGGTCGCTTGACACTTATGGATACATATTCTACTAAGTATGTTTTCATTACCAGCGTGAAATAAACCTACAGGGTCACACGCATACACGAGTTAACGAACATTGTGTCCAGATTCAATGAATCTAGAAAGTGTATATATTCACTGCATTTGACATTTATTTTCTGGGGAAAATAAAACTTTATTATTCGAATTAGAAAAGCTGATGGGATAATGATTTCGGTTTTAATTTTGGTTGGGATTACGTGGGAGTTATTATGCGATAAAAAAAACTCTCACTACCAAAAGGAGTTGGCATTACATGAGAGTTTGTATTCGAGACAAACTCTCATTGCCTTTATATACAATTTTTTGATGAAATCTACCGAGGGGGTTTTCTCAGCCGCACTAAAATATATCACTACCAAAATAATATTCTGAAATCCCTTTTCTCTCAGTTTTCGAATCTCATAAAATACAAGAGCTAACACCCGCTTCTCGTGTTGTCGCGTAGATACCGGTAGAGAACGAATATGCAAGGGATAAGTTTTGGTGGTTGTTGCGTTATGCAGAGGTGGCTGCTAAATCAGACTCAAAACAACAGAATAATTGTAACCTTCTTTTCGTTGTTATTTGATTCTTATGGTATGAACGGATCCTTTCGGGGATGATTCGTATGTTTTATTGTATGCTTTTACCTACGAATCCCTTCACATGTTACTAGTTGGTGGTAAATGAAAATTCTACACTATATGCACCGACGATGAGTTATTGGCGGCGGCGGCAATTGCACAAGGAATTAGCCCAAAGGCTAGTGAAACTGCTTATTGCTTCAAGGTAGGCTCAAAGGCCAAATGAGCCTCAAGAAGAAAGACAACAAGGGCAAGATGATGTGCAAGAGGGCTAAGGCAATGATGAAATACATTAATCTTGAAGATGATGTTGGTGTGCAAGGAAAAGAAAGGGAAAATGTTGACATTCCTAGAAGTAATGTTGAAAGAGAAGTCCTTCCACTAAGAAATGATCCAACCAATGACCTACTTTTGCAAATCATGTCAAGGTTGGATACATTCCAAGACAACCTCAATCAAAGAATGTCAAGTTTAGAAAGTAAGGTGGGGGATGTCACACCCCGTAACCAGAATGTGACCTGCCAATGCCTCATCTACCAATGAGACAAAGAATCATTGACAGAATATAGTCTTCCAAGCCATAACATTGCATAATAACTTAACTTTATTATAAATTCATCAGTACTTAAAGAGAAATTACAAACTTAACATATTGTTCTAATTGTTGTTTAACTATAAGGAGTCTGATACTTATTACATAAATTTTCATCATTCATCAACTACTCGTCTTGCACCCCATCCAAAGCCTCGTCAAACGCACCCTCATCATACCCATCTGCAAAACATAAGAAAATAATTGGATAAGCCGCACTAGCTTAGTAAGGATTGATCGCCCTTGAGATGAAATGGTGACTCCAAAACATTTCTTGTTTCCCTAAACAGATGAAAATACCTTTGACTGGACAAGACCTGTAAATATCATTGAAATAACTTGTAAAATACTTGAAAACATATCATAGAAGTTCAGAGTTTGCTTAACTTGTACACAACATACCTTGAAAATGAATATATGCACAAAGGAAAATCTCGGGTGATGGTAAGACACTCCGGTCGACCGATAGGTTCGTCCGAGATCAGGACAGAAACATTTACAAAAATTTTGGTTGGCCAGAATGACAAACCGGTAGACCGCATTATCTTCGGTCAAGACCGTAGTACCTTTCCCATCATCCGCAATCAGCCCCAGTAGTTTGAGTCAGACGATGGAACTATGGTCCGGTCGACCCAGATTTTATGACGATCTTGAGCGGCCTTTATTCTTTCCCGAATGAGTGGTACCTTTTCCATTGTTACATGTATAAGTTCTGGCCCTGTTACCAACTTCTCACCGATATCATCATAGCATACCGCTGATCTACATCGTCTGCCATAGAGTGCTTCGTACTGTGTCATGCCGATAATTACTTGGTAACTGTTGTTATATGCAAACTCCACCAAAGTTAAGTGATCTACCCAACTGCCCTTGAAGTTCAAGACACATGCTCTAAGCATATATCTTCTAATGTTTGAATAGTCATTTCTGATTGCCCATCGGTTTGTGGGTGATAGGCGGTACTAAGGGATAACTTGGTTCCCATTGCTTCATTGAAACATCTCCAAAACCGAAACACAAATCTTGGATCTCTGTTTGAAACTATGCTTACCAGGACAACATGAAGTCTAACAATCTCATTCATGTACAATTGGACTAACGCATCCATTGGTGCAGTAATCTTCATAGGTAAAAAAGTTTGTTGACTTGGTTAATCCGTCCACTATCACCCAAATTGTATCTTTCCCAGTCTTGTCCCTTGATAACCCAACCACAAAGTCCATTGTGATATGCTCCAATTTCCATACCGATATTTCCAAATGTTTCAACAAGCCAGCAGACCTTTGATGTTTTTCTTTAACTTGTTGGCATATCAAACATCTAGCTACAAATTATGCAATTTCCCTCTTCATACCTTTCCACAAGAAATTGCCTTTCAAATCCTTGCACATCTTTCAAGCCCCTGAGTGTACTGACAATCTCGAGTTGTGTGCCTCTTGTAAAATTTTCATTTTCAGCCCCACATGTTAGTATGCATAATTTCCTCTGAAACCGTAGACTATCATCTTCGTGTACTTGAAAATCTGTTTATTAACTTGACTGTGCTAATGACCGTTCATTTACCAATTCAGAATCTGTTGCTTGAGCTTCCTTAATTCGAACAAGTAATGTTGGCTGAGCTACTAAGGCTGCTAGGACATTGGTGGTATCCTTGACAACATGAATATCCAGCTTTTCAAATTCAGAGATAAGTTCACGTTGTTTGGTGATTATGGCTACCATCTTACCCGATGTCTTCCTGCTCAAAGCATCTGCTACCCGATTAGCCTTACCCGGGTGGTAACAAATCGTCAAGCCATAATCCTTTAATAACTCCAGCCATCTTCATTGCCTCATGTTGAGTTCTTTCTGAGTGAACAAGTATTTAAGGCTTTGGTGATCCGTAAATACTTCACAAGGCTCGCCATAAAGATAGTGCCTCCAAATCTTCAAAGAAAAGACTACAGTTGCCAACTCAAGGTCATGTGTAGGATAATTTTTCTCATACAGTTTTAACTGTCTTGAAGCATAGGCGAACACCTTCCCTTTCTGCATAAGTACACATCCCAAACCAATACCTGAAGCATTGATGTATATAGTAAAACCCCCCGGTTTCTTCTGGTAATGCCAAGATAGGTGCAGTAGTTAACTTCTCCTTTGACTTCATAAAACTCTCTTCACACTATGAACTCCAAACAAACTTTACTTGCTTCTGTGTTAACCGGGTCAAAGATGAGGCAACCCTTGAGAAATCTTCTACAAACTTTTGACTGTATCCTGTTAATCCTAAGAAACTTAGTATTTTAGCCATCGTTGTTGGTCGAGGCCAATCTACTATAACTTCTATTTTAGCTGGATCAACTGACACTACATGTCCAAAAAAGGATACACTCTTCAACCAGAGTTCGCACTTGCTGAATTTTGCGCAGAGTTTATCTTTTCTCAGAATTCCCAAAGCTGTCTTCAAGTGTTCTTCATGAGCATCTTCAGTCGGTGAATAAATCTGGATGTCATCAATAAACACCACCACAAATTTGTCCAAACAATCCTTGAAAACCTGATTCATCATATCCTTGAATGCTGTCAGTGCATTGGTAATACCAAACGGTATCACAAGGAATTCGTTGTGCCCATATCTAGTTTGGAAATCACTCTTTGGTATATCTTCGGGTTTTATTCTCAAATGATGATACCCAGATCTAAAGTCTATCTTGGATAATACTTTGGCACCCTTCAGTTGATCAAATAAATCGTTTATACGGGGCAATAGATACATGTTCTTGATCGGGATCTTGTTAAATTCTCGATAATCAATGCACATCCTCATGCTTCCATCTTTCTTCTTTACGAAACAATATCGGTGCTCCCCATGGTGACACACTAGACCGGATAAATTTCTTGTCTAGAAACTCTTGCAATTGTGTCTTCAATTCCTTAAGTTCCGTTGGGGCCATTCGGTACGGGACCTTAGAGATAGGCTCTGCATTGGGTTGTAGAAGTATTTCAAAATGGATCTCCCTGGCAGAATAATATTGGTATTCATTGTTTTTTAACTCCAATCTATATAGATTATAGATATTTAGATTGTTACTAGGATTTTAATACGTGTCATAAACCTAATTTATTGATCATTAGATATAATTCAATTAAGATATTGTATGAAAGTATGATTTTTTCTATTCTCTTTTGAGAATTGGAGGATTTTTGATTGGGTGGATTCAAAAGAAAAGAAGGATTTTTTGGATACTTTAATTTTCCCTCTTTAACCTTTAATAACTCAATCAAAATGCAATTATCTCCAAGAACAAAATGTCTCTTATGCTTAATATCTTTAATTTGATCTGTATCTGCATTAATTCTGCCTTTTGTTCAAGTAGTTTTTTCTTCGGAAAATTGCCCGAGGCCTATGCTTTTTTTTAACCCAATTGTAGATGTTATGCCAGTCATACCTATGTTCTTTTTTCTCGTAACTTTTGTTTGGCAAGCTGTTGTAAGTTTTCAATGAGATCCTTAATTTTAATTAAAATTTAATATTAAGAATTTCTTAGAAGGGAAAAGTTCATGTTTTTTTTCTAGTAAGAGACTTGGTTCTTAGTATCCAAATAAATAGGATGTGTGGTAGAAAAATGGAGGATCTATTCTCTTCTTTTTTTCCGAAAAAAGGGTAAAAGGTGCTCACGCCCCCTAAACTTTTCTCGATTTTAGTTTTTGACCCTGAACTAGAAAACACAAAGTCTTTGACCTTGAAATTTTATGGAGTGTTAATGTTTCCCTTTCCATCCAATTCCACCGTTAAATATAACGGAATAGCAACATGTGACTCTCACATGACTTAACTTAGGGGCATTTTAAGAAAAATTAGACTATGACCTAAAAAAAATCAAAATGGAATAAGAAAAAGGCTAAAAGCTAATCAATACTTTACTGTAAAAAAACCAATGAACAATCTAAAATACATACCATTTCGTCCAAACATTTATCTTGAACTTTTTCGCTTAAAAAAATATATTGTCCTCTTCCGTATATATATATATATATATATATATATATATATATATATATATATATATATATATATATATATATATATATATATATATATATATATATATATATATATATATACATACTACTAGTACATGTATTTGGTCCATTCTCATGTTATTTGAAAAAATTTGAGAAATTTATAACAAAATAGGTTTACCAAAAAAATATGAGGAAAATTTTGGCGCATTTTTCTGATCCCATTTTGAATTTTTTCAGTCATGACCTATTTTTCTCAAAATATTCATGAGTTAAGTCACGTGAGAGTCACATGTTGCTATTCTGTTAGATTTAACGGTGGAATTGGATGGAAAGGGGAACATTAACACTCCATAAAAGTTCAGGGTCAAGGATTTTGCGTTTTTTAGTTCAAGGTCAAAAACCAAAATAGAGAAAAGTTTAGGGGGCGTGGACACTTTTTACCCAAAAAAAAATTATCTTGGAGATTGTGTAATGCTTACTCTCAAACTCTTCGTTTACACAGTATTGATGTTTTTTGTTTCTCTCATCATCTTTGGATTCCTATCTAATGATCATGGGCGTAATCCTGGGCGCGAGGAATAAGGAGGTTTTTCTTTTTTTATTTTCTTAGGATTTTTTGCTTAGATAAGAACAAAAGGGAGTTGCCAAATTGAAAAAAAAAATTCAAGTCATCAACGGAATTGGAAATCCCTCATCTGCAAATCAAACCTTCCCATAGGTTTTTTTGTCAACGAATAAGTAATTGTAGGAGTGAAATTTGAATAGAATTCGACAAAGCAAACAATAAGTCCAAGGTAATAAAACAGGGATTTTTCATATTAAACAAAAGGATTTGCAAACAAAAGCGCTAATGGTACAACTAATCCATAAATTACTAAAGCTTCCATAAAAGCTAGACAAAGTAATAGAGTACCTCGTATTTTTCCCTCTGCCTCAGGCTGTCTCGCGATATCCTCTACAACTTGTCCCGCAGCAGTCCCTTTACCAACTCCGGGTCCAATAGAAGTAAGGCCTACGACCAACCCAACAACAATAACGGAAGTGACAGAAATCAATAGATTCGTGATAAGTTCCCTCATACCAGAAAAAGAAGTGGTTAATGATACAATTAACCAATGAATTATGACTTAATTATTCCGTCGCTAGAATTCGAAGTAACCAAGAACTTCGAGTTGAAGTATATAGTATTAGTGAATCATCCGAAGTACTTTCTATCCACAAAGTCTTTGTGAATCCACACGACTTTCGATCTTCCATTTCTTGTTTCTGAACTGTTATTTGAATTCTTCCACCATTTTCTTGATTCTTAATTTCATTTGTTTATTCATTGTACACCCGATAAGTCTTCCTGAAATACATCTTGGAAATATTTTACCACCTTCTTACCTTCCTTTGTCATAGTATGCACCAAATAAGCTTCACAATATTTCCTCAAACATTTTTGTGCCTTGATTGTGGATATTATATGTATCACTTCTTTGCCCTCTACCACAAACTGAATTCTTCTTTTCTTACAATATACTAAAGCATGATGTCTTGATAACCAATCCATACCCAAAATAACATCAAAATCTACCAGATTCAGTTGTATCAAATCTACTTACATAACCTTCGAATAAATCTCCACCGACACCCTTTATGTAACATATTCGATTCCAGTATTTTCCCATTAGGTATACTAACTCTATATGCATTAGAAGGACAAATGGGGGTAGTCCTAAGGTTCGTGGAAAAATGACGAGAAACAAACGAATGTGTTGCACCACAATCAAACAATACATAAGCAGGCACCGAGTTTATCAGAAGCGTACATGTTACCATATCTGAGGCATCCCCTGCCTCTTATTAAGTGAGAGAGAATACCATTGCATTTGTCCTCTCCTTAAATCCCCAACCTTTGGTTCATCAATATTCTGAACATTACCCACTGACCATTATGGACATTGGCTGATTAGGTGCCCTGTTTTCTCACATTTAAAACAAGCCCTGGTACTCTATCCACACACCTGTATGCCTCTTTCCACATGTAGAGCATAGAGGTATAATGGCAAAATTAATAGGTGAGGATGTAGATCCCCCAATCTTGACTCCAATCCTGAATGTACTATGCGTAGATGGGAATCTCTTCTTGGCTACTGGTGATGTAAGATTTGCATCCATTGAACCTTGTCCCGATGACATGGTTGTGTAACTTCTCTTTCCAACCCTTTCATTATTAGCCCTGTTGAATTTCATAACTATGTCTAAGCTTCGTTGATATGCCTCCTGATATGTGGTGGGGCGAACACTTGATAGTCTACCCTGGATTCTAGTAAAAGTCCCCTCACGAACCTCTATGTCCTCATAACTGGATATTGTATGATGGCGGTGGCATACTTCCCTAATGCATTAAATTTTCCACCATACTCTGCTACAGTCATACCTTCGGTTTGCTTGAATTCCAGGAACTGATTCTGCTTCTCCATACGGTAGGTATCAGGAAAGTATTGATCAAGAAAGGCTGCCTTGAATTCTGCCCAAATAACTGGTCGTCCCCCTTGACGATAAATTGGGGCAACGCCCTTCCACCACTCAGCTACATTATTGGTTAGTGATGCAATTCTCACTGTTGCTCTAGCAACTTCAGGAACCCTTATACTTTCAAAGTTTCATTCCATGTAATCAACCAAACCTCAGCTTCGCCTGGCCCAACCTTGCCATTAAATGTGGCCATTCTCATATTCTTCATTCTTTCATAATAAATTCTCGGGTCAACATCATTTCTTGGGGCCCCCTAGCCATCCCATTGTTCTTGTTTCCTTGCACTTTATTTTGAAGTAATTGCGCCATTATGGCCAATGTTGCAGTCAACACATTCGGTATCCCAGTGGAGGTGGATGCAGAACATTCTCTTCCCCAGTAGCTGTTCCCATGTTCGGTACTTGAGGTCGGGTAGAGGATTCAAGCATGTCTTCCCATGTTGCCTTGGCGGCCCAAACTTGCTATCGGAATGTTAAGACCATTGTTTCTTTGGCGATCCATCTTATAGAACAATAACTTAACAGATAAGCATATAATTCATATAACATGTATGTTAGCACATAAAATAAGACATATAAAGCATTTAACTAAAGACTTACTTCATATTCCAAATATCTACCCAGAACGCATCCTAAGTTATCTAAGGAATTCATCATATATTCATTTCATACGTAACTTTCTAACTAAAGATTTAAGCCTAAGGTTCAACCTGGCTCTGATACCACTTATGTCACACCCCGTAACCAAAAGGTGATCTCTCAATGCCTAATCTACCAATGAGACAAAAAAAACCCCTGACATAATACAGTCTTCCAAGCCATAACATAGCAGAATAACTTAACTTTATTATAAATTCATCAGTATTTAAAGAGAAATTACAAACTTACCATATTGTACTAATTGTTGTTTAACTATAAGAATTCTGATACTTATTACATAAATTTTGATCATTCATCAACTACTCGTCATGCACCTCATCCCAAGCCTCGTCATCTGCACCCTCATTGATGCAACCTTCGCCAACGATGTTAACGAGACTCTCTTCGATCCAGCAACAACTCCAGAAATGTGCCCAAGTATAGGTTTGGATGGGGACCTACGACATCTAATCAACCAATAGAAATGATCATACGTCATGACTAGCAACCTATATATTATCGAGTTATGATGGGTGGAAACCTCAACCTCTAATCAACCTGTGATTAGAAATCTCGGTATAAGGAAGACGCCACAAAACCAAGGTGAATGATTCTTTTGATTAGTCAAATTGAACAACACAAGAAAATCCTTGATAAGTTCGAATAAGTCCTTTCAAGAACACAAGATGAAAGCAAAAGCTTACGTTATATATATATATATATATATATATATATATATATATATATATATATATATATGTGTGTGTGTGTGTGTGTGTGTGTGTGTGTATGTGTGTGTGTGTGTGAATTGTGTAAAAACAAAGGATGATGAATGCTCCTTTTATAGGGAGATTTTCGGGCTAAGTTTCCTAGTCCTAATTGAATTGGAATACGACATAGTTTTCAAGTCCAAGACAAAGTCTAATCCTTCTTGGACTGAAATACGAAACAAGTAAACTACTAAATAACTACTTTAATAAATTGCCTAAAATACTAGTCAGATTTTCGGGCTAAGTTTCCTAGTCCTAATTGAATTGGAATACGACATAATTTTCAAGTCCAAGACAAAGTCTAATCCTTCTTGGACTGAAATACGAAATAAGTAAACTACTAAATAATTACATTAATAAATTGCCTAAAATACTTGTCATGGACCCGAGTTAGAAAACTAGTGGACAACATGTCCTAAGTTCATAACACACGAAATAAAGTAACAAAATAATAGGAAAATAATGGTCTAGATCATTAGTGGAAGTTTAGACCACGTTTAAACCCACAATCTCCATTCCGCCAAGTCGGCCCATGTCCGCGTCCATGCTATCATCCACGTAAACCTTGTTAGGGGAAACCAATCTTGGTTTACCTTCAGTTGTTAACATACTCCCTTCGATCGTAGGACTCTTTGGACCCGATCTTTTGGCTCAACTTTAAACCCCTTAGCTCGAACCCTCGTTACTATAACAACTGAAATTTGAAATAGATTTGGGGCATTGATAATCAAGCCATTCTCCCCTTCTTGAGAAGGATTTGTCCTCAAATCCTGATCCTCATATAGTTCCTGCCTCACTTGATCCTCAAATTGGCCAATAAGGATTTGCACAACTTTGCCTTTCACATGATAACAAGTGTGTAAAACTCCTTCCTGGTCCTTGTTTTATTCCTCTTCTTTAGTTTGGCATGGGATTAGTGATAGAAATTCACAATTTTCAGCCTCAAACTCATCTTCCAAAAGATCTTCTTCATCATCGAATTCTATTTTATCATCTTCCCGGATCACCATAACCCGCTTGTTTGGACATTGACTAGCTATGTGTCCTCTTCCATGGCATTTTAAACACTGGACGTCACTGGAATAAGAGGAAATATGGACGGATTTACTTTGAAAATGCGCGGATGTAGCTGCTAACTTCGGCTCAAGCTCTATGGTTGGATATTTCTACCTCTAAGGTTTTGCTCTCGAATTTGGTAATATCGGTTTCGGTTGTGTATTTCCTTTCTTGAGTTAAATTAACCTTTCAAACCTATATCCTGCAAGCCCAAGGTCTTCTTTTATCATTGGTGTAAATTCCTCCAGCAATGCCTTCATTTGGAGTTCTACGACAATTGGTGGAGGAACCTCTTCGCATGCATTTCTCTCTTGATTGCGCACCATAATATAATTTTTTTGACTTTTATTTTTTAAATTCCTTCCCATAAATTTTAATATGCCTGCACAGGCATTTTTCTGTCCAAAAAATTTAAAAAAACAATTTGAACCTTCGCCAACGATGTGAACGAGATCCTCTTCAATTCGGCAGCAACTCCAAATATTCGCCCAAATATAGGTTTGGATTGGGACCTTCAACCTCTAATCAACCAATAGGAATGATCCTATGTCGTGACTAGCAACCTACGTATGATCGACTTATGAAGGGTGGAAACCTGGACCTCTAATCAACCTGTGATTAACAAACTCGTTATAAGGAAGACGCCACAAACGAAGGTGAATAATTCGTTTGTTAAGTCAAATTGAACGCCACAAGGAAATCCTTGATAAGTTCGAATAAGTCCTTTCAAGAACTCAAGATGTACGTTTTATATATATGAATTTTGTAAAAACAGAGGATGGCGAATGCTTATTTTATAGGGAGATTTTGGGGCTAAGTTTCCTAGTCCTAATTGAATTGAAATACGACATAGTTTTCAATTCCAAGACAAAGTCTAATCCTTCTTGGACTGAAATACGAAATAAGTAAACTACTAAATAACTACTTTAATAAATTGCCTAAAATACTAGTCATGGACCCGTGTTAGAAAACTAGTGGAGAACATGTCCTAAGTTCATAACACACGAAATAAAGTTACTAAAATAATAGGAAAATAATGGTCTAGATCGTGGGTGGAAGTTTAGACCACGTTTAAACCCACAATCTCCATTCCGCTAAGTCGGCCCATGTGCGCGTCCACACTATCATCCACGTAAACCTTGTTAGGGGAAACCAATCTTGGTTTACCTTCATCTGTGAACATACTTGTTAGCCCTAAGGGCGATCGAACTCGGTTTTTGATAATGGACAAACACTTGATGTTTGTGTCTAATGTTTTCATCTATGTGATAGAATATTGGAACTCAATATGGAAGCTCTAAGTACTTCAATCAAGCCATGTTCAAGATTCAAAGACATACTATTCAAGGCTTATCTTTCAAGATTGAAGATTGAAGACTTAGGTTGGTTAGATTAGCTTTGTCTTTATTGGTCTTTATCATTAAGCTCTAACCAATGCTCAAATGAACATAAGCTCTTCACTCTAGTCTTGCATGTTTTCATAAACACGTTTTCAAAAGGCTTAAGTTTCAAAATGATCTTGACATGTGTTCTTATTCAAAAAGCCTTTGATTTCAAAGTTGAGTCTCTTAGAAAAGTTTTCCAAGTGTTCTTATGTGTTACCTTTTGGGAAAACCTTTTAGACTTCAAAAGATTTGAAAACAAGTGTTTAAACATCATCTCTCATGCTCTGGAAAGTCGGTCAACCGAGATTTTCTCGGATCAACCGAGCACAAACAGAGAAGATGATGAAACATGGTTCGGTCGACCATTGGATGGGTCGGTCGACCGAGGTCCCAAAGTCGGTCGACCGAGATGGGGTTCGGCTCAACCGAGGTTGATCTTCGGTCAACCGAGGTGCACTGTTACTAGCCGTTATTTGACCGTTTCAGAGTCGTTTTTCAGCCAAATTTTGAATTGTATATATACTCCAAAGCTTTAGAATGACTCTAACACTTTGAGAGGCTTGCAAAACATATTCTCATTGATTTCTCATCAAGCCAAAACACCAACAAAGAAAATGCACTTCATTGTCATGATCTAAAGCATTCAAAGGTGTTATTTCAAATGCAAGACAAAGAGTGGACTTCATATGTTCAAGAGCTAAATTGTTTGTGCTTCAAAGGTATATCTTTCACTTAGAAGAGTGAACAACCTTGTTCTTAAACATTCTTAATTCCCTTTCTTAGTGATAGGGTTATTGTTGTAAGTCCTACTTTGTGTGGGCATCCTTTGGTTGTAAAGTCCTACTTTGTGTGGGCAATTGTAAAAGTCCTACTTTGTGTGGGCAAGCTCTTTGTGAGTTTTCCAGTTGTGGTTGTGTTGTAAAACTCTTTGTGAGTTAGCCACAAGTGTAAACATTCTTCTTAGTGAAGTTGTTTAAAATCCTTGGGTGCGGCTCAAGGTAGTGGACGTAGATTCTTTGTGAGTCGAACCACTATAAATCCTTTGTCTTGTTATTGGGTTTAGCTTTGCTTTTATTGTTCTTGCTCAAACTTACAATTGCATTGCAAAGTTAATTCGAAAAAGTTAGCAAGTTTAGTTAAAACCCAATTCACCCCCCCCCTCTCTTGTGTTTTACAATACTATCTTCGGTCGTAGGACTCTCTGGGCCTAGTTTTTAAGCTTATATTTGAACCTCTTAGGTCGAGTCATTGCCATTAGAACAACAGAAATTTGAACTTGATATTGGGTCATGATATTCCCATCATTCCCCCCTTCTTGAGAAGGATTTGTCCTGAAATCTTGATCCTCGTATACTTGTCTTGTAACCTTTATTTCTCCTCTATCAATCAACCATTGCAGCTTGTAAGGATGATGATGCATGTATTTTACATAACAAGTGTGAAAGATGTTTTTATGCTCCTCTTCTACCGTTTTTTTTAGCTTGGCATTGAACTAGTGAAAGAATCTTACCATTTTAAGCTTCAAACTCCTTCTCTTCTTCCTCTTCTTTATCTTACCTTGGAACTAGTGACAACAATTCACCATTTTCAGCCTCATACTCCTCCTCCTCTATAGGATCTTCTTCATCCTCAGATTCTATTTCACAATCATCTCAGATCACTATAACCCGATTGTTTGGACATTGACTAGCTAGGTGTCCTCTCCTCTGACATTTTAAACACTGAATGTGACTATAATGAGATGAAATAGGGGCTTCTTTACCTAGAAAATGTATGGATGTAGTGGCTAGCTTCGGTGCAAGCTCTACGGTTGAATAGTTTGACCTCCTAGGTGCTGCACTCGATTTTTGGAAAGCTTTTTTTACCGTGTATTTCCCTTCTTGAGTTGAATTAACATATACACCTCATATCTTGTTTGCTCATATGCTTCGTTCATCATTCCTATAGGTGCTTGCATTTGTGGATCTAGGACAATTGGTGGAGGAACCTCTTCGCACACGTTTCTCTCTTGATTGCGGGCCATAATATAAAATTAAAAAAATTGACTTTTTTTTCCATTTTTTTTAATTCTTGCCCAGGAATTGTATTATGCCTGCACAAGCATTTTTCTGCCCCCTCAAAAAAACTTCAAATTTTTTCGGCTTTTTTTCTTCGCCTTTTTCTTTAAAATAAGGATTCTGCAAAAACTCGAATTTTAGAAAGAAGTTTTAGACAAAGTAGAACAAAGAAATCCCTATCCAATTCGGATTCAAAGAAAAGAGTTCTTGTCAAACTAAAACAATGAAAATCCTTCCCAAAACTAAAATTCTGATAGGAGTAGAATAATGAAATCCTTAACGAAAGCATAAACAAAAATAAAGGAGTAAAGATAGTCCTAACCAGATGAACTCGGGTCTGATACCAAATGGTGCGAACCTTCACCAATGATTTGAACGAGACCCTCTTCAATTCGGCAACAACTCCAGAAATTCGCCCAAGTATAGGTTTGGATTGGGACCTTCACCCTCTAATCAACCAATAGGAATGATCATATGTTGTGACAAGCAACCTATGTATAATCGACTTATGATGGGTGGGAACCTGGACCTCTAATCAACCTGTGATTAGCAAACTCGGTATAAGAAAGACGTCATAAACGAAGGTGAATAATTCGTTTGATAAGTCAAATTGAACACCACAAGGAAATCCTTGATAAGTTCGAATAAGTCCTTTCAAGAACTCAAGATGTACGTTATATATATATATATATATATATATATATATATGTGTGTGTGTGTGTGTGTGTGTGTGTGTTTGTGTGTGTGTGTGAATTATGTAAAAACAAAGGATGACGAATGCTTATTTTATAGGGAGATTTTCGGGCTAAGTTTCCAAGTCATAATTGAATTGAAATACGACATAGTTTTCAAGTCCAAGACAAAGTCTAATCCTTCTTGGACTGAAATAAGAAATAAGTAAACTACTAAATAACTATTTTAATAATTTGCCTAAAATACTAGTCTTGGACCCGTGTTAGAAAACTAGTGGAAGACATGTCCTAAGTTCATAACACACGAAATAAAGTAACTAAAATAATAGGAAAATAATGGTCTAGATTGTGGGTGGAAGTTTAGAACACGTTTAAACCCATAATCTCCATTCTGCCAAGTCGACCCATGTTCGCGTCCATGCTATCATCCATGTAAACCTTGTTAGGGAACCAATCTTGGTTTACCTTCAGTTGTGAACATACTCCCTTCGATCGTATGACTCTTTGGACCCGATCTTTAGGCTTATCTTTGAACCCCTTAGCTGGAACCCTCGTTACTAGAACAACTGAAATTTGAAATAGATATGGGGTATTGATAGTCACGTCACTCATCATACTCATCTGCAAAACATAAGAAATTAATAGGATAAGGGTGACGACTACCATGCCTTATGCTTAATTAATTAGGATATCGCGAGACAAAGGGATTAAATAGTGGATGGATATTAGTTTCTGTTAGAGGAATAACCGGGTCATACACATAAGCGCAGCGGAAATAACTTTGACCCGCCTCTATCAGGATCTTTCACGAGTAAGTACCTACGACTATGGGATAGTGTTTTACCTTAGGATAACCTACAAATATGTACTTTTCAGATTTTGGAGCCAGCTTATCAGAAGCTGAGCGTTTCACAAACGCTTCACAGCCCCAAATCTTGAGGAAAGACAAATTGGGACGCTTCCCAGTCCATAACTCGTATGGCGTCTTTGCAACTGATTTAGATGGAACGCGGTTAAGTGTTAAAGCTGCTGTCTCTAGTGCGTGTCCCCAAAAGGAATTGGGCAGGCTCATGTGACTCATCATAGAACGAACCATATCTAATAAGGTTCTGTTCCTCCTTTCAAATACACCATTCCATTGTGGAGTAGCTGGAGGAGAAAGTTGTGAAACGATTCCACAAGCTTTTAGATAGTCACAGAATTCTTGACTCAAGTATTCTCCTCCTCGATCAGATCGAAGAACCTTAATACTCTTGCCAAGTTGGTTTTCTACTTCAAGTTTAAACTCTTTAAACTTAGCAAATGCTTCGGATTTGTGTTTCATCAAGAACACATATCTATACCCTACCTGAAGTCATCGGTAAAGGTAATGAAGTAGAGGTAACCACCCCTTGCATGTATATTAAAAGGGCCACATACATCACTATGTATTAGTCCTAATAAAGCATCGGCTCTCTCACCTAGCTTAGTGAAAGGTGATGCTGTCATCTTACCCAACAAACAAGATTCACATCGATCATAAGACTCGAAGTCAAATGATTCCAATAGCCCATCTTTATGGAGTTTGGATATGCGATCTTCGTTTATGTGGCCTAAGCGACAATGCCAGAGGTATGTCGGATTAGAATCATTAGTTTTAATCCTTTTGGTATTTATATTTAGAATTGGCATATCAAGATCTAAAACATATAGACCATTAATCAAAGAGGTGCTTGCATAAAACATATTATCCAGAAATAACGACAATCGTTGGTTTTTGATCGAAATCTCAAAACCTTTCTTGTCCAAACAAGAAACTGAAATAATATTTTTAATTAAACTAGGTACATAGAAACAGTTTTTCTAAACCTAAAACAAGCCCCGAAGGCAAAGTAAAAGTACAAGTCCCTACAGCTAGGGAGCTACAACACGTGCTCATTGCCAACTCGTAGTTCCACTTCACCCTTTGCCAACTCTCTACTTCTTTGAAGTCCACTGCACATTAGTACAAATGTGAGAACCACATCCGGTATCAAATACCCAAGAAGTAGTTGTATTTAAATTGATATCAATCATATTAACATCAATAACATAAATACCCGAGCAGAAACAACATTGCTTTCTCCTTTTTGCAGACCTTTTTGTTGCAAGATAGCTCTTGCAATTCCTTTTCCAGATGACCCCTTCTCACCACAGGTGATGACGAGATAGAGTCTTTGACTACACCACCCTTAGGTTTCGAGTGCATTGTTGAAAGTCGTTTGCTTGCCCTTGGGCTTACCATTCGGTTTGCCTTTGGATCTCACAAAACCTTTGCCTTTGCCCTTTTGCACCATCAGGTATGGTGTTGGGCTTGGACTTGCCTATTTCCTTCTCGCGAGTCCTTAGCATATTCAACAACTCGGGTAGAGGCTTGTCAATTTCATTCATGTGATAATTCAAAATGAACCGATCGAATGACTCGAGCAACGATTGCAAGATCAAATCGATCGACGACTCTTGTCCCAAAGGAAATCCCAGCTTTTTCAAGGTTTTGAACATAACCTATCATCTTAAGAACGTGAGTTCCTACTCGGCATTCCCTCGGACATTTTGCATTGAAGAGAGATTTCGATACATCGAATCTCCCCGGCGTGCTTGCCCCTCGATATAGGCTGCTTGAGTGAGCCGAGCATCTCATAAGCCCCCCATGTCCTCATGTTGCTTCAAGCTCGAGTTCATGGTGACAAGCATGAGGCTAGACACATCTAAAGCATCACTAACATGCTTCGATAAGCGGTTCTATCAGCGGCCGAGCGCGAGCCTCCGGTATAGCGAGAATAGAGTCGTTCAAGTACATACTGACTTTTCTTTCATGCTTGAGAGCGATTCTCAAGTTCTCGAACGATCGAGGAAGTTAACTCCCTCTAATTTGTCCTTCTCAAGGACGAACGCGATGATAGTGTTTGGTTTGAATTTGCCATTTTCTACAACAAAAATATGCATATACAAAAGTAAGTACCGATTAAAAAAATCATTATTAGGTCTTTATCTTTTTAATGATTTCTCCCACTATTTTCTTCGAGTGAATAACCCTCAATATCAACTCGGAAAGTTCGTTAACTTTCTAGCGGGCCAAGATCCATATTTCACCTCGTTACGAGTCGACTTTGGCTGATCGCCCAAAACTTAGTTATTTAGGTAGGCAACGTTTGCCAATTACA
Source organism: Vinca minor (assembly GCA_026122235.1). Classification (NCBI taxonomy): domain Eukaryota; kingdom Viridiplantae; phylum Streptophyta; class Magnoliopsida; order Gentianales; family Apocynaceae; genus Vinca; species Vinca minor. Next base: position 42,296 of record JAOCZM010000032.1, on the reverse strand, counting down.
TCATATTATGTAATTCTTGGTTAGTTGAGTGAATAACATTTATTCAAGCGTATCATTATACACTTTTCTCAACTCTTTTGCCTCTAGATCCTCAATCCATTTATTGAGATAATCCGAGTTAACTAGGACCTTAAATTTTAGCCGGCGAGATATCACAACTTATCCTTCGCGCCTCACTCAGGATAGACATGTATGCACGACTTTGGCATGTCCCATACTTATGTCGATCTAGGCCTTGACGAGGGCCAAACTTAGGAAGGCACTAATTAATATTTTAAATGAGGGATTTTGTTTTTAACAATCTCACCAGAAAGCATAAATAAAACAGTTTATGCTTATATACATATGCATCCAATACATAAAAGTAAAATGCAATAGTAATCGCCAAGATCCTATTCGGTTTTTCCAAGCCAATGGAAAAACCGTGAAGTCAATCTAAGGTGTGAAAAGAAAAACATCTAGTCTACACCGTCTTGACCTTCAGTTGGTTGCCTCCAAATCTTCATCATCTCAGCTGTACCTTCTCCTAATCTAGAATTACAAAATTTCTAAGGAAACCTCGAGTTACATTCGAGGGGATTTAATGAGATTAAAAATTACAACTTTTGAATGATAAATAGGCACGATACGCAGATCGTATTATAAAATAATACCAACAGGGTAATGGCGACTACTATGCATCATGCTCAATTAACATAACAATTTATGAAAAATAATGAGCAAAACAGTAAAATGAACATTTCATATTCTGCCTGGGTTCGGTTGACCGACCATCAAGCTCGGTCGACCGAAAAAGTACTGAGAGTACCTCGGTCGACTAAGCAGGCACTTCGGTCGACCGAAGACCAACTCGGATCGACCGAAGACCAACTCGGTTGATCCGAACCTAATACCATTTAGCTACTTGTCTTGCCTCGGTCGACCGAAGTGACAGAATCGAGAGTTTTTCCGACTTTTGAATGACTTCAAAAATGGAAATTCTCAACGAATATACTTACAAAAAAGCTGGAAAAGCATGTCATACATGGTTTTAACAACATTTCTAGCAATCCTAAGGCATGCATAACATAGATTCAAAATCTATAAAAACACTATAGCACATTAAAGTCAATAGGGTACTCGTGAGTGGCTACGATACCACTTGTTAGAGGAATAACCGGGTCATACACATAAAGCGCGAGTGAAATAACTTTGACCCGCCTCTATCTGGATCTTTCACGAGTAAGTACCTACGACTATGGGATAGTGTTTTACCTTATATGGATGCTAGAATGGCTGAAACGCTTTCAGCGGTTTGTTGTAGCGAAACGGAACACCACGCTTGCAGAGCTCCGTCTCTTCCGGTATCCACTCGATCTTCCGGGAGATGGTCTTCTATCGCTTGGTGCTAGCCAACGCCTTGTAGAAGCTTTGAAGACACTCTTCAATGGATGGAGTATGAACGACCTTTTCAAGAACAAGAAACAAGCTTTCTAACTTCTTTTCTATTAGCAAAAATGCAAGAAAAAAAGTCCGGAAATTTGTCTTGTCTTTTTCTCTCTAAAACTCACTTTTTCTCTCTATTCTCTTAGCTTCAAAAGGCTGGAGAAAACTGATTAGAATGATAGGAAAAATCTGAATTTTTCCTCTAGTCTATCAAGAGAGAGTGGGGTGAGATATTGGGGGAAGTGGGAGATCATGGAGAGAATTACTCCTCCACTCTCTCCACCACTTCAACCACCATCAAAAAGGCTGAATTTATGTCTAACATTCCAGCCATAAGGTCGGTCCAAACGGGTCGGTCGGCCCAATCATATTGGTCGGCCCAACCCGATTAAGGGCCCAATCCAATCCCGGCCCGGCCCGGCCCAATCGAATTGGCGCACCTTAGATTAAATGTACTCCAACAGTTTCCACCGTAAATTCATTCACTTTGGGTAGTTACAATGTCCTGCTAGGGACCGCTTGTGATTTATGAACTCACACTACTACTAAGTGTGTTTTCATTGCCATTGTGATATGAACCTACAGGGTCACACGCATAGACGAGTTAACGAGCTTCAATGAATCTAGAACGTGTCTAGGTTCATTGTATCTAAAACGTGTCTAGGCCCATCGATAGGGAAAAACTGTTTAAATGCATGGTCGTGCTCAAATGTATTTGATAAAGTGGTTATCAAATACTATTTGTTGGAATAGTCTACCCGGAGATCAAACATAAATACAATTAAGCTTAATAAGGGTGACGACTACCATGCCTTATGCTTAATTAATTAGGATATCGAGAGACAAAGGGATTAAATAGTGGATTGATATTAGGTTCCACCGTAAATTCATTCACTTTGGGTAGTTACAATGTCCTGCTAGGGACCGCTTGTGATTTATGAACTCACACTACTACTAAGTGTGTTTTCATTACCATTGTGATATGAACCTACAGGGTCACACACATAGACGAGTTAACGAGCTTCAATGAATCTAGAACGTGTTTAGGTTCATTGTATCTGACATTTATTTTATGAGAATAATAAAACGTTATTATTTGAATTATAGATTAAAGATGGGCATTTTCGGTATTTTGCTATAGCTGAGATTACGTGGGAGCGATTATGCGATAAAGACTCCCACTAGCAGCAGAAGTTTAGGGGACGTGGGAGTTATAGACTCCCATTATCGGAAGAGGCTGAGGACGTGAGAGTTGGTTCTGGGAACAAACTCTCACATCCTATATAAACCTCTTTTGGCCGAAACCCTAGATAACCAATGCTTGAGCCGCAATAAACCAAAATTTTCCCGAAATCAGATTTCTTAAATTCTGTCCTTCTCTTCTTTCTATATTCCCGAAACTCAGAAACGAAAAATTAGCACCCGCTGTTCGTTTCGTCGCGTGGATACCGGTAGAAAGAAATTCCGCAAGGGAAGGCTTTTGGTGGCAGCAGCACATATCCGAAAGACAACATCTTTAGCAGAAAAATGTAAGTAATTTTTCGCTGTTTACGATTCGTTTTGGTATGAGCGGATCCTTCAGGAGAGGACTCATGGGTGTTTAGAACGAGTTTCTGCCATGAATCCCTTCAGTGGTATCAGAGCCTTGCTCATACTATTCGAATTCGATATTGTTAATCACATCATAACATGTATCAAATTCGATTTGGTATGTGTATGTGTGAAAAACAGAAAAGATTGTATCTTGAAGTTAATATATGTGATATATGCATAAAATGTCATCGGTTGATCTTGTTTATTTGTTTCTGTGAATCGTTATGTTATTAATTCGATTAATATTGCATAAACTGCTATAGCATGATTCGGTCTGTAATTTAATTCGATTAATTTGCATAAACTGATATCGCATGTTTCTGTATATTCAATGCTGCATAAAATGTTTATGTGAAACTGTTATTAATTCGATTAATTCGGTTATGCTTCCGGCGTTAATCTGATTAACCAATGCTCTGCGTAGTGGCAACGCTCAAGACTTTGTATATGTACTCGTTTTTATTTCATTATGCTTTATGTGAGTTTTAGCATCGTGAATAGCATGACCTATTATACCCCTCTTGTTTTACACTTAATTGGGGTTGTAATTTTATAATACGACCTGCGAGTCATTTTTCCAATGATGTAAAATTGTAATTTCTTTCTTAGATTAGTTTTACTGCTTTAAATTGAAGGCTGTGTATGCCCATGCAATTATGTAACAAGACTGGAGGACGCTGGATCGAAGACTTTATCCATGAGATGTATATTGACTTAGATTGACCCTTGGCTTCCACAAGGCTCATTGGAGTCATCATAGGATTAGACCATACTATCTCACATATACATTTACGCTTTATATCTTGCATGCGATGCTTATTTTATGTCTTATGGGGCTTGATTTTTTATACGCCATATTAAATCGTTTTAATTAAGTCTTAAAATGCCTACCATATCCTAAGCACTCCTTCAGCTTGGATCATCATTTTGTCTGCTTGCCAAAGCAACATATAAATGGTTATCTAGGCAAGATGAGATGGGAAAATAGCGATTTCCATATGCTTAGACATGGTTCGACTTAACTAGGCTATCAAAATAGTTTTGGGCCTAGGGCATAAAATGGGAAATAGCCGGGACATACAGATGTCATTCCCATGGATTGATTTTACATTAATTATGGGGATAAGCCAAAGATTACTTATAACTATCGTAAAATGACATTTTTCACTATTTATCAAGTGTTGAAATTGTGGAAAGGTTTTTGCTCAAAACTAATGACTTTGCAAATAATTTAATGTAGATAATGACAACCAATACATCACACAATTCATTGCGATCCGTCCTTGAGAAGGAAAAACTAAGCGGGACCAATTTCCTTGATTGGGCCCGCAACTTAAGGATTGTCCTTAAGCAGGAAAGAAAGCTATACGTTCTTGATACGGATATTCCTGAACAGCCTGCAAAGAACGCCCCCAGAGCTGAAAAAAATGCTTGGAAGAAGCATTGTGATGACTCTAACGATGTGACTTGTCTCATGTCAGTCACAATGAGCACTGACCTACAAAAACAGTTTGAAGGGGTTGAGGCTTTCCAGATGATGGGCCAGCTCAAGGAAATGTTCCAAGAGCAAGCCCGTCAAGAAAGATTCCTCACCACTAAGGCTTTGAATAGTTTCAAGATGGCCTCTGGCACCTCTATAAGTGCACATGTTCTTAAGATGAAGGGCTATCTTGACCAACTTGAGAAACTTGGGGCTCCCGTAGGTCATGCATTGTCACATATATGATCTTGGGCTCACTCCCACCGGAGTATGACCAGTTTGTCATGAATTGAATTCAACATGCATGGCATGGAGAAGTCCATACATGAGATACACGGGATGCTCAAGCAGGCTGAATTGTACATTAAGAAGACCCCTGAAGTCTTAATGGTTCAAAAAGGGAATTTCAAGAAGAAAGGAAAGGGAAAGCCCATGACCAAGAAGGGCAAAGGCAATAACAAGCCCAAACCCAAGTCCAAGGCACCAAAGGAAGGAGTTTGCTTCCATTACACTGAACCAGGTCATTGGAAACGGAACTGCAAACTCTATTTGGAAGAGAAGAAAAAGGGAAAAGCCAGTTTGACTGTCTCTCCAGGTATTTATGTTATTGAAATTAACATGCCTGCTCCTACTTCATGGGTATTAGATACCGGTTGTGGATCTCACATTTCTGCAACTGTGTAGGGGTTCAAAAGGAGTAGATCACTGGCAAAAGGAGAAGTGGACCTGAGAGTAGCGAACGGAGCAAGAGATTGTTGTAGCTACCTGGACATTTAATTTAGTTTTGCCAAGTGGCCTTATTATAGAACTGAATAATTGTCTTTATGTTCCAACTTTGAGTAGGAATATTATTTCAGTTTCTTGTTTGGATATTCATGCTTTTGAAATTAATACTATTAATAAAATTTGCACCGTTCATAAAGATCGTATCTTCTATGGAGATGCCTCTTTGATGAATGGGCTTTATATTCTTAACCTCGATGAATCCATTAAAAGGCCCATCTATAAAATTAATTCCAAGAGGTTTAAATCAAATTACTTAAACCAAACCTACTTTTGACATTGTCGTTTGGGCCACATCAACGAGAAACGCATATCAAAACTCCATAAAGATGGAATTTGGTCATCATTTGACTTAGAGTCTAACGAGACGTGTGACTCTTGCTTGTTAGGCAAAATGACTAAAGCTCCTTTTACTGGACAAAGTGAGAAAGCGTCTGATTTGTTAGGCATCATAAATACAAATATATGTGGACCAATATACACAAGTGCTAGAGGAGGTTTTCAGTACTTCATCACATTCACAGATGATTTTAGTAGATATGGCTACGTCTATCTAATGAAACATAAATCAGAATCTTTTGGAAGATTCAGAGAATTTCAAAATGAAGTACAAAATCAACTTGGTAAAAGTATTAAGATACTTAGATCAGATCGAGGTGGCGAATACCTTAACCAAGAGTTTGACGAATATCTTAGGGGCTGTGGAATTGTTTCACACTTAACTCCTCCTGGCACACCACAATGGAATGGTGTATAAGAACGAAGGAATCGCATCTTACTAGATATGGTTCGATCTATGATGAGTCAAACAAGTCTTCCAATTTCTTTTTGGGGCTACGCCCCTAGAAACTGCTGCATTTATATTGAATAGAGTTCCTTCTAAAGCGGTTCAGAAAACTCCATATGAGATATGGACTGGGAAAATACCAAGTTTGTCATTTCTCAAAATTTGGGGATGCGAGGCGTATGTAAAACGCTTGTTATCTGATAAACTCGCCCCTAAATCTGACAAGTGTTTGTTTGTGGGATATCATAAAGAATCTAAAGGATATTACTTCTATCTTCCATCAGAGAACAAAGTGTTTGTTGCTCGAAATGGTTTATTCCTTGAAAGAGAATTTGTTTCCCAAAAGGATAGTGGGAGTAAGATCCATCTTGAGGAAATTAAAGATCCCCAAACAACATCTGAACCAATTTTGGAACTTCAAACAAGCTCATGTGCTAATATTGAACTTCAATCTTTGACACAAGGCCCAAGGAGGTCAAGTCGGGTACATCAACAGCCTGAGAGATATGGATTTCTCGTGACTAATGATCATCATATTGAACTGATTGATCAAGACGAACCCACTACCTACAAAGAGGCAATTCATAGTTCTGAGTCAGATAAGTGGCTAGAAGCTATGAAGTCTGAAATGCAATCAATGTACGATAACCAAGTGTGGACTTTGGTTGACCCACCTGAAGGGTGTAAGGTCATTGATAACAAATGGTGTTTCAAAAAGAAAACCGACATGGTTGGTAATGTACACACTTTTAAATCTCGACTAGTAGTTAAAGGTTATAGACAAGTTCATGAATTGACTATGAGGAAACCTTTTTTTCTGTCGTTATGATAAAGTCTGTTAGGATTTTACTTGCCATAGTCACATATTATGACTATGAGATATGTCAAATGGACGTTAAGACTGCATTTCTTAATGGAAACCTTCTCGAGGATATGTATATGACACAACCTGTGGGGGTTGATCCATCAAATCCTAGCAAAATGTGTAAGTTTCAAAGGTCCATTTAAGAATTGAAGCAAGCATCTCGAAGCTGGAATCGTCGCTTTGATGAACGTATTAAAGAATTCGTTTCATCAAAAACGAAGACGAGCCTTGTGTTTATAAGAAAGTAACTAATATTGCAATAGTGTTCGCTTCATATGGATGACATCTTACTGATTGGAAATGACATTCCCACATTGCAAAGCGTAAGAGCTTGGTTAGGGAAGTGTTTTTCACTGCAGTCAAGAGCATTGATATTCAAACTTAAGAATGCTCTTGACTGCAGTCCAATATGATTCTCCAAGGTCATATTGATATCTGCTAGTCATACAGAACGAGACATCCGGGCGAGTGTGATGCGAAACCGTTGTACGAATACCAAGGTTCGGCTAAAGGCCCGATCTTTCTCTATCTCGAACAGTTTATGGGGGAATATAAACAACCTTTCTCCCGCAAGGTTGAATATCAATGGGGGCTGAAACACCACAATAAGTATAAACCAAACTTATTGATACAGTAACTCAAACATGAATGAATTCTACCTAGAGAATCAAACACAAAGTAACTAAGGAATAACCTTAAAATATCATATCAAGTCTCCAATAACATGGCTGAAATCCCTCTTAAATAGAGTGGAATTTCGTCCAAAAATAACCCACAAATAAGTGTCCTTTAAGGATTAGGACTCTACAACTCCTAGATAACTAAAAACACTACCTAACATCAAGGACAACATGTCCTATTATTTAGCTAGCTTATTTCGGCCAACATGGCTAATTAAAATAAACAATAAAGCTGAAAATATAATTAAAGTCTTTTATAGACTTTAATTTACAAGTTTCCTAAAATACCCCTTCAACCGTTTTCCTTCCAATTATGTATCTTTCCTTCAAATGATATTCGATGGCTTTGATCCTTGTGTCTAGCTTTCTTTGAAGGTTTCTTTACCTCTTGAACCTTTAGATTAGAGACTTTAAACACTTGGAACAAAGGCTTGACTTTGAAGCTCGTATTTGGGATGTATGAATTAAGGATGAGGTCATTTATCCAAATGACCTCTCTAAGCTTCATGGCTGGTACCGTATCATGTAATGTATACAAATCATATCATAGATGCAATATATAGGGATACATTGTATTGGACGTGATCCGTTAGAGAAGTAATACTTCATGGTCCTTAGTCATAAGTATTACTTCCTCAGTACTATTTTGGAATCCTTAGACCTTATGTCTCCATTGATTTTAGCATGAATGTAGCCACATTTTGATTCAGTCGGACGTTATTTTTAATCGAGTAATCAATACGACTGATGATCGGATGTAGTGTCCTATCATGGCTTGAATGTGAGAGACATTGTAAGGAATTTGTCCCTCTCTGTTAGAGAGAGATATCCATGGGCCCGTCGATAGGGAAAAACTGTTTAAATGCATGGCCGTGCTCAAATGTATTTGATAAAGTGGTTATCAAATACTATTTGTTGGAACAGTCTACCCGGAGATCAAGCATAAATACAATTAAGCTTAATAAGGGTGACGACTACCATGCCTTATGCTTAATTAATTAGGACATCGCGAGACAAAGGGATTAAATAGTGGATTGATATTAGGTTCCACCGTAAATTCATTCACTTTGGGTAGTTACAATGTCCTGCTAGGGACCGCTTGTGATTTATGAACTCACACTACTACTAAGTGTGTTTTCATAGCCATTGTGATATGAACCTACAGGGTCACACGCATAGACGAGTTAACGAGCTTCAATGAATCTAGAATGTGTCTAGGTTCGTTGTATATGACATTTATTTTATGAGAATAATAAAACGTTATTATTTGAATTATAGATTAAAGATGGGCATTTTCGGTATTTAGCTATAGCTGGGATTACGTGGGAGTGATTGTGCGATAAAGACTCCCACTACCAGCAGAAGTCTAGGGGACGTGGGAGTTATAGACTCCCATTACATGAAGAGGTTGATGACGTGGAAGTTGGTTCTGGGAACAAACTCTCACATCCTATATAAACCTCGTTTGGCCGAAACCCTAGATAACCAATGCTTGAGCCGCAATAGACCAAAATTCTCCCGAAATCAGATTTCTTGAATTCTACCCTTCTCTTCTTTCTATATTCCCGAAACTCATAAACGAAGAGCTAGCACTCGCTACTCGTTTCATCGTGTGGATACCGGTAGAAAGCAATTCCGCAAGGGAAGGCTTTTGGCGACAGCAGCACATATTCGAAAGACAACATCTTTAGCCGAAAAATGTAAGTAATTTTTCGCTGTTTTCGATTCGTTTTGGTATGAGAGGATCTTTCAGGGGAGGACTCATGGGTGTTTAGAACGAGTTTCTGCCCATGAATCCCTTCACTATACTTTTCTTGATATATGCCTTAGAGGGACTCTTATATGCTATGTTATGGGTTTTAACTTGATCTATATAGCATGGGGTAGTTTTGCTTTTATCTTCAAGTATTAAGCATGTGCCTTATGTGGTTGATCATCTAGAAGGTTAAGTTGAACTATAAATTTTGTTTGTGGTATGAATATGCCTTGGGATGTGCCTATGGCTGTTTTAGACTTTGTTTAAACTGCATTTTGCAGGTTTTGATGCTTCAGCCATAGGTCCGATCGACTGGACCAAGGACCTCGGTCGACCTGAGGCTTCCATGCGGTCGACCGGAGCAGCCTGGTTTTAAGCAAAATTATAACTTCATCTTCAAAAATTTGCAAGTTTTTCACAACCTTAGGGGAGTTTCTATATGTTTTACATCTTATACCCCCCATTTATGTGATGTATGCTTACATATTTCATATCATATACATCGTCATATCACAAGTTGGCTTCATATTTTCATATCTTTTAGCTAACTTGTGTAAGTTACATGGGTGGTGTATGATCTTAATAAGTGAATCTTTTGCATCTACCTCGCTTATGACTTTTAGATCATGTGTTTTATATCCATATCTCTTGATCTCATATAGTTTTTGGTTAACTTGATGCTTAAGAGTTGTTATACTTATTTAGCTAACCGTTTGCTTGAAGAGGAATGTGCTTTAAAGTGTTAACCTTACACTTCCTTCTTGTGTGTTGGTTTGTGATACATGTGCTCATCATATCATTTTATCTATACATGGCATCACATTCATTTTTTTGTTAGCTATGATTTTTACTTGATCTATCTTGGTATATATAACATTATTTTTAATAAACGGGAAGATTGTGTTTTAATGTTTAGTCCTATATCTCCTTAGATGTTAGCTTTGGTTGTTGAATAATTTTTTAGCCATGTTACTATCCTTGATTTTATATGTCATTATGTGTTCTATTTATTTTAAAATCAACCAAACTTGAACACCTCTTCAAAAGCTATTTAAAGCTTATATTATTTTTAAGATAATCATCATCTCTTGGCCACACAATTATTTTGGCCTTTTAAAAATGATGTGCTTATTTAGCTTTAAAGATTTCCTTCTTTAATATTTAATATTTTGGTCATTAGAAGTGTTTCCCTTGGTTTAGTTTTACTCAATCTACTTGACCAACAAAGCTTGTCCAAGATTTCAAACTTAATCCCTCCTAAAAGATTTTCATCTTTGATCATTTGAATCTCTATTTCAACAAAAAGGAGGAGAAAATGCTTTTCATATTGGTACTCTGATGAACCTTTTTTACATTGACAAAAAGGGGGAGAAAATGTAGCCTTGCAAATGTGCCATGAAAAGTATTTTTACAAAAGGAGAAAGGTAAGAACTTTGCAAAATGGGAGAGATAAGGGATTTTTTAAAATAGGGGGAGTAGAATGATTTTTCAAAACATCTACTTTCCTTGATCATATGCATCCTTGATCTTATTTTTCAAAGAGCTAAGAGCTACTCAATCCCAAATGTACTACATCAACAAGTAGGCTCTTAACCAAGGAAGTGATGAAGTCCAATACACTACAACATTAAGATTGTTATAGGACTTCACCAATCATTGAAGAGGTTGATCAAATGTTTCAAGTCAAAGCTCCAAGAAGAAATCAACTTGAAGACTTGTAGCCGGATTGGCATTTCCATCATTTTTCTTCCTTCATTTCACGACTTCTTACACCAAATGCCACAATCACAATTTGGTACATATTTATTCTCCAATTGCACGTAAAATCCCTATATCTTTTGTTAACTGTTTACCCTAAGTCCCTATAGGGTTGTGAATTGATTACCCTAAAAGTCCCTATAAAATATTATTTGAATATTAAAACAAATTAATAAAAATGCCAAAAGGGTATCATAGTTTTTTTACCAACTCATTCTGGTCGATTAGTTTGAGGAGGTAGGCATTTTCCTAATCTGAATTTCTGAGAGAGAGAGAGAGAGAGAGAGAGAGAGAGTATGAATATGAGAACAATATGACGGTTGACTGAGAGACCCAATGATAGTTTAAATATAGATAGACTAATGATGAATGTTGGACACCAGATAAAAACAGATGTAGAGGAGAGATTTTTCTCAAGAGAAACAAAGAATCAGAGAGAACATTTTAGAGAAGTAGATATCAGACAACATATCATAGCCACTACCATCAGAGAAGGCAGAGAAATAAGATCTGACAAAGGTCTTGAGATTATTATATACAGGGCGAGCGCAGATAAGAAACTGCAATATAGACAGCATGTGATATATATATATATATATATATATATATATATATATATATATATATATATATATATATATAGAGAGAGAGAGAGAGAGAGAGAGAACTGGGTAGACCTTTTATAAGAGCTATATGAGTGAAGAATATTTATTGTTCAAATTGGGAAGAAGTTATAGGTAAAGACATAATGCATCTCCCCTTTTTAATTCTTATCATTTAGGTATGTCATATGAGTCTGTGTTCACTCCCTTTCCAATGGACACACTATGCATCAGAATGGAGAGCGAGGAACCTTGACACATTTTTTTCCGCTATGCTACTTGAATGTTCACCATCAAGATTCCTTTTATCATTGTGAAAGTTGTAGATGCTGAGAAGTTTATTCATATTTTTTGTTCCAAGTGTGAATTTTTCACACAAAGTGATGAGATCATGAGATTTGCTTCTCAAAATCTCATAGTCATAAAGTTGTTCTTCCAATATCACGGATTTGTCGTAGATAAATTTGTTAAGCTCATTAAAGGTAATGAAAGTGGATATAATATCTTTATTATCACTTCTGAGGTAAGAGACTCGAGACCGCTTTTGTTTTTACAAAGAAGTCGGAGATTTTTGCCCATAAAAAATTCAATTTTGATTGGAAATATTTTTTATTTGAGCATAAGTATCATATAGTAATTTATGGGAATCATCCTCGTCAGAATTCATAGACAGCGAATTCATTGACAGAGCATGTACCAAATCTTCAAGAGTTATAAGACAGATATTTGCTTGAGTTTCTTCTTGTTCATCACCTTCACTTTCTTTCTCATCCCAGGTTCCTTTCATTCCTTTAATATTTGTTTGCTTGTAAGATCCCTTTCTTCTTTCATTTGCTTCATTTTCTTTGCTTCCACATTCAAATCATCTTAAGCCTCTAGGATTTTGATTCATCGGACCCTTTTTGGTTTGAATATTTTTTTTATTTCTTAAGAACATCTTTCTCATTCCATTTACAATAGGGGAAGTAGCGGTGTCATCAATATCAAACTCTTTATCATCGTTTGATTAATCAAGCCAACTAGTGTTGAATCTGTTTTTTAGAGCAATTCCTTTGTTGCCTTTGTTAGATAATTCATCATTCATCTTCATTTCATAAGTGAGAAAAGAACCGACGAGTTCCTCAATTGGATAGGTTTTCAAGTCTTTTGCCTCTTCAATATCTTAGACTTTTGGTTCCCAAGATATTAGAACAACGTAAAGAATTTTCATATTTACTTCTCCAATAGAATATATTTTTTCCATAGGATTTCAATCCATTCACAATATTAGTAAATCGAGCGTTCATGTCACTTATAGACTCATGTGATTTCATGATGAATAACTCGTATTCTCTAACCAACATGTTCAGTTTTGATTCTTTGACTTGATTTGTCCCTTCATGAGTAACCTCCAAAGTTTTCCAAATTTTGTGTGCAAATTCCAAAACTGAAACTCTGTTATATTTATCAGTGCTCAAAGGACAATTCAGAACATTCATTTCACGGTAGTTCGAGGTAATTTTCTTTTGATCACCAGAATACTCATTAGGTGGTTTCTCTACAGTCATTCCAGCAATAACTCTGGTGGGAACAAAAGGACCCTTTTAAATAATATTCCACATACTGTAATCAATGGAGAAAACATAGATCTCCATTCGATGTTTTCAGCAAATATAGTTTCTTCCATAGAAGATTGGAGGTCTATTAGTAGAAGAACCTTTAACACGCGCTAGAGTAGAATTTCCAGCCATGATATTTTCTTCAGGTTGTTAAGCCTTAAACTTGAAGGTCGGGCTCTGATGTCAGTTGAAATACTCAAGAGGGTTTGAATTGGGTGTTTAAATTATTTTCACCCTTTATTGACAAAGTATGAAATGTTGAGATCAATCATATTTTTATTGTGAATGAATAGAAAAATACAAAGCTAAAACAAAATAGCAAAAGAACGGATCATGTATCGTGGTTCGATTCACCAAGAATCTACATCCACTACCTTGAGCATCACCTAAAGATTTCTCAAATCACCGCTAAAATTTTCCTTCTCAACTTTTTTATGGTGGCAACAAACCGATTACATAGGTGGATAATTCACCAACAGTTTTAACCTGAACCACCACAAACTATTCCCTTATCAAGGTCTTATGAGGGATTTACCACTCAAGCTCACCAAAAGCTACAAGGTCCTCACAAAGAGGTCAATACAGAGTGGCTTCAAACGATCACACTAACTGTAATGGATAGTAAAATTTACAAAGCATAATCACACTAGATGAGATATATATAGACTTTAAATCTCCCCACTCTTCACTCAATATGGAAGATTCACAAAGATATGCACATTTTCAAGCTTGATGTGATTTGAGAAGTATAAATAATAAGAACAATTAGAAATAACTTCTCATAACTTTATTTCTTCTTAATTAGCCCTGGAGAATTATATATAGAGGTGAGAAAATGGTATTTTCAAAATGATATGTTGAGTAATGACTAGTTTCTTGCCAGACAGTGATGAGGCGGTTAACCAAAGTAGTACCATGGCACGGTTATTTAGTAATGGAAAGTTGCGGTTAACTGACAATGAATGCAGTCTACTGAATGCGGCAGTGCAAAGCAAAGCACTTTCCTTTAGAAGAGAGAAACTTTGAATCCCGGTTAACCGAGCATAAAGCGCGGGAAACTGTATGAGAATATTTTTCCCATAATAATTCTAAAATGAAACTGGTTGACAAATAATCTTTTCCATGCCAAACCCTTTTAAAACATGAAAAAAAACAACTGGAAATCAAAACCTTTTTTCATACCAATTGAAACACATTTGATCATAAGGACCAAAAGTTTGAAAGCGATTTTCAAGAAATGCATTCCAAGACTCTTTTCGAAACAAAGTAAAGCTCAATGCGATGAGCGAGTTCAACCGTAATGAGTAAAGGTTACGGGGTACATGATATACCTATATGACAAACCCTAAAAACTAAGCAATCTTCAATCTTCAATATGCAACCATTTTTTTTTATATATATTCTTAATAGAAGGTCTTGCTTTTTTCCTTGAGCATGTATGAAGAGTTTAGGCTTCGTTTATGATAAGATAACTATCACAATGTGCATAAGACATTATATACCAATCAATGTTTGTTATATTAAAAATTAAGCGGAAAGCCCTAAGGGCAAACAATGATAAAAGGCATGTTGAATGTTGATTGTGATCTCTTTTGATCTCCTTATTGTCTTCTATTTATATCTGCTTCATAGAATATCTTCCCGCCTTCAATTCTGCCCATTATAGCAATGGATTTGTGAAGTGGACATGTTTTCCATGTTATAAACGTTATGGAGAACATGTGCAAACTTCTCATGCCAAGGCCGGTTGGTGGTTGCACGTTTCTCACATTTCCAAAGGTTGTCTGATTGTTGCTGAAGGGATTCATGGGCAGAAACTCGTTCTAAACACCCATTAGTCCTCCCCCGAAGGATCCGCTCATACCATAGGAATCGAAAATTAAAACTAAAGCTTACTTTTTCAGCTAAAGAATCTGATTATTGAATGAAAGATTCTGATTCTTGGACTCACATAGTTTGTGTTGCTGCCACCAATAGCTTTCCCTTTGCGGAATTGCTAGCTCTTCGTTTTTCTGAGTTTCGGGAATTAGAGAGAAAAGGAGAGGCAGAAAACCGAAATCTAATTTTGGAGTCCTTTTTGGTTTTTGCGGCTCAATCTAGTGTTACTTAGGGCTTTAGCTAAAAAAAGGTTTATATACAGTGTGAGAGTTTGTTACCAGAACCAACTCTCACGTCCTCCACCTCTTTCGGCAGTAGGAGTCTTTAACTCCCACGTTCCATAAACCTCTGCTGGTAGTGGGAGTCTTTATCGCATAATAACTCCCACGTAATCTCAGTTATAGCCAAATACCGAAGATGCCCCTCCATAATCTCTAATTCGAATAATAACATTTTATTATTCTGAGAAAATAAATGTCAGATACAATGAACCTAGACACATTCTAGATTCATTGAATCTGGACATGAAGCTCGTTAACTCGTCTATGCGTGTGACCATGTATGTTCATATCACAATGGCAATGAAAACACACTTAGTAGTTGTATGTGTTCAAAAATCACAAGCGGTTCCTAGCAGAACATTGTGACTACCCAGAGTGAATGAATATGCGGTGGAACCTAATATCAATCCACTATTTAATCTCTTTGTCTCGCGATATCCTAATTAAGCATAAGGCACGGTAGTCGTCGCCCTTATAAAGCTTAATTGTATTTATGCTCGATCTCTAGGTAGACTGTTCCAACAAACAATATTTAATAACCACTTTATTAAATACATTTGAGCACGGCCATGCATTTAAATAGTCTTTCCCTATCGAGGGGCCTATGGATATCTCTCTCTAATAAGAGAGTGACAAATTCTTTACAATGCCTCTCACATTCAAGCCATGATAAGATGCTACATCTGATCATCAGTCGATTGATTACTCGATTAAAAGTAACGTCCGGCTGAGTCAAAATGTGGCTCCATTCATGCTAAAATCAATGGAGACATAAGGACTAAGGATTCCAAAATAGTATTGAGAAAGTAATACTTTTGACTAAGGACCATAAAGTATTACTACTCTAACGGATAACGTACGAGACAATATATCCCAATATATTGCATCTATGATATGATTTGTATTCATTACACATGATTAGTAAAACATAACCATCAATCAAACATCATACTAGTTTTATTTCATTGTAAAGAACTTTACATAAAACTAGGGAAAACTAGAATAGTAATTACATAAGCTAATGAGTTTTACTATCAAATCACGCATTTGATGTTCAGAAGCAAAATCAACTATTTAAATAACATGATCAAAAGATATAAAACGTACAACATATGCTAATGGTCCTAGGGCACTACTAACAATCTCCCACTTGCCTTAGGTCCAATCATATATGATCCTCAATCCCATTGACCTAGTATGACTCTCATGTTTAGGTTGCGGGAGTGGTTTGGTCAATGGATCTGCAATGTTGTCGTCTGTATGAACTTTGCAAATTCTAACGTCTCCTCTGTCAATTATCGCTCTAATCAGATGGAAACGCCTGAGAATGTGTTTAGATCGTTGGTGAGATAAAGGTTCTTAGCTTGTGAGATGACACCAATACTATCACAATAAAGGTCCACTGGGTTCACAATGCTAGGGATGACACCTAGTCCAACAACAAATTTCCTGATCCAAACAGCTTCTTTAGCTACTTCAGAGGCAGCCAAATACCCAGCTTCTGTTGTAGAGTTGGCCACGGTCTCTTGCTTTGAGCTCTTCCAACTCACAGCACCCCCATTCAAACAAAACACAAAACCAGATTGCGATCTAAAGTCATCTACGTCGGTCTGGTAGCTTGCGTCTGTGTAACCATTTACGACCAGACTTCCTTCCTAACCTTCATAAACCAAGAATATATTTTTAGTCCTTCTCAAGTACTAAAGAATGCTCTTGACTGCAGTCCAATGTGACTCTCCAGGGTCAGATTGATAACTGCTAGTCATACTTAACGCGAATGAGACATCCGGGTGAGTGCATATCATGGCGTACATAATAGACCCAATGGCTGAAGCATATGGGGATCTTACTCACGCGCTCTTGGTCCTCCTTTGTGGAAGGTCCTTGAGTTCTGCTGAGTTTAATGCCATGTGACATGGGCAAGAATCCCTTTTTGGAATCTTGCAAACTGAACCGTTTCAGTACCTTGTCAATGTATCCACTCTAGCTTTGGCCAATCATTTTGCTGGATCTATCTCTATATATTCTTATACCCAAAATGTATGTAGCCTCGCCTAAGTCTTTCATGGAAAATAACTTCCCCAACCAAGCTTTTACGGTTTGTAATATGGGGATGTCATTTCCAATCAGTAAGATGTCGTCCACATAAAGCACAAAGAACACTACTGCATTATTAGTTACTTTCTTATAAACACACGACTCGTCTTCATTTTTTATGAAACCAAATTCTTTAATTGCTTCATCAAAGCGACTATTCCAACTTCGAGATGCTTGCTTCAATCCATAAATGGACTTTTGAAGCTTACACACTTTGCTAGGACTTGATGGATCAACAACACCCTCAGGTTGTGTCATATACATATCCTCGAGAAGGTTTCCATTAAAAAACGCAGTCTTAACGTCCATTTGCAATATCTCAGAGTCATAATATGCGGCTATGGCAAGTAAAATCCTAATAGACTTTATCATAACGACATGAGAAAAGGTTTCATCATAGTCAATACCATGAACTTGTCTATAACTTTTAACTACTAGTCAAGATTTAAAAGTGTGTACATTACCATCCATGTCGGTTTTCTTTTTGAAACACCATTTGTTATCAATGACCTTACACCCTTTAGGTAGGTCAACCAAAGTCCACAATTGCATCTCAGACTTCATAGCTTCTAGCCACTTATCTGACACAGAAACTACGAATTGCCTCTTTGCAGGTAGTGGGTTCATCTTGATCAATCAGTTGAATGTGATAATCATCAGTCATGAGAAATCCATATCTCTCAGGCTGTTGATGTACCCGACTTGACCTCCTTGGGCCTTGTGTCAAAGATTGAAACTCAGTATTAGCACGTGAGCTTGTTTGAAGTTCCAAAATTGGTTCAGATGTTGTTTGGGGATCTTGAATTTCCTCAAGATGGATCTTACTCCCACTATCCTTTTGGGAAACAAATTCTCTTTCAAGGAATAAACCATTTCGAGCAACAAACACTTTGTTCTCTGATGGAAGATAGAAGTAATATCCTTTAGATTATTTAGGATATCCCACAAACAAACATTTGTCAAATTTAGGGGTTAGTTTATCAGATAACAAGCGTTTTACATACGCCTCGCATCCCCAAATTTTCAGAAATGAAAAACTTGGTCTTTTCCCAGTCCATATCTCATATGGAGTTTTATGAACCGCTTTAGAATGAACTCTATTCAATATAAATGCAGCAGTTTCTAGGGCGTAGCCCCAAAAGGACATTGGAAGACTTGTTTGACTCATCATAGATCGAACCATATCTAGTAAGGTGCGATTCCTTCGTTCTGATACACCATTCCATTGTGGTGTGCCAGGAGGAGTTAATTGTGAAACAATTCCACAGCCCCCTAAGATATTCGTCAAACTCTTGGTTAAGGTATTCGCCACCTCGATCTGATCGAAGTATCTTAATACTTTTACCAAGTTGATTTTGTACTTCATTTTGAAATTCTCTGAATCTTCCAAAAGATTCTGATTTATGTTTCATTAGATAGACGTAGCCATATCTACTGAAATTATCTGTGAATGTGATGAAGTACTGAAAACCTCCTCTAGCACTTGTGTTTATTGGTCCACATACATCTGTATGTATGAGGCCCAACAAATCAGAAGCTCTCTCACTTTGTCCAGTAAAAAAGAGCTTTAGTCATTTTGCCTAACAAGCAAGAGTCACACATCTCGTAAGACTCTAAGTCAAATGATGACAAAATTCCATCTTTATGGAGTTTTGATTTACGTTTCTCGTTGATGTGGCCCAAACGACAATGCCAAAAGTAGGTTTGGTTTAAGTCATTTGATTTAAACCTCTTGGAATTAATGTTATAGATGGGCCTTTTAATGGATTCATCGAGGTTAAGAATATAAAGCCCATTCATCAAGAGGCATCTCCATAGAATATACGATCTTTATGAACGGTGCAAATTTTATTCATAATATTAATTCCAAAACCATCAATATCCAAACAAGAAACTGAAATAATATTCATACTCAAAGTTGGAACATAAAGACAATTATTCAGTTCTATAATAAGGCCACTTGGCAAAACTAAATTAAATGTCCCGGTACCTACAACAACCTCTTGCTCCGTTCGCTACTCTCAAGTCCACTTCTCCTTTTGCCAGTGATCTACTTATTTTGAACCCCTACACAGTTGCAGAAATGTGAGATCCACAACCGGTATCTAATACCCATGAAGTAGGAGCAGGCATGTTAATTTCAATAACATAAATACCCGGAGAGACAGTCAAACTGGCTTTTCCCTTTTTCTTCTCTACCAAATAGAGCTTGCAGTTCCGTTTCCAATGACCGGGTTCATTGCAATGGAAGCAAACTCCTTCCTTTGGTGCCTTGGCCTTGGGTTTGGGCTTGTTATTGCCTTTGCCATTCTTGGCCATGGGCTTTCCCTTTCCTTTCTTCTTGAAATTCCCTTTTTGAACCATTAAGACTTCAGGGGTCTTCTTAATGTTCAGTTCATCCAGCTTAAGCATCCCGTGTATCTCATGTATGGACTTCTCCATGCCATGCATGTTGAAGTTCATGACAAACTGGTCATACTCCTGTTGGAGTGAGCCCAAGATCATATCTGTGGCCATGTCATGACCTACGGGAGCCCCAAGTTTCTCAAGTTGGTCAAGATAGCCCTTTATCTTAAGAACATGTGCACTTACAGAGGTGCCAGGGGCCATCGTACAACTATTCAAAGCCTTAGTGGTGAGGAATCTTTCTTGACGGGCTTGCTCTTCGAACATTTCCTTGAGCTGGCCCATCATCTGGAAAGCCTCAACCCCTTCAAACTGTGTTTGAAGATCAGTGCTCATTGTGACTAACATGAGACAAGTCACATCGTTAGAGTCATCAGAGTGCTTCTTCCAAGCATCTCTCTCAGTTTTGGGGGCGTTGTTTGCAGGCTGTTCAGGAATATCCGTATCAAGAACGTATAGCTTTATTTCCTGCTTAAGGACAATCCTTAAGTTGCGGGCCCAATCAAGGAAATTGGTCCCGGTTAGTTTTTCGTTTTCAAGAACGGATCGCTATGAATTGTGTGAAGTATTGGTTGCCATTATATACATTAAATTATTTGCAAAGTCATTAGTTTTGAGCAAAAATCTTTCCACAATTTCAACACTTGATAAATAGTGAGAAAAACATTTTACGATAGTTATAAGTAAGCTTTGTCTTAACACCCATAATTAAAGTAAAATCAACTCATGGGAATGACATCTATATGTCCCGGGTATTTCCCATTTTATGCCCTAGGCTCAAAACTATTTTGCTTAGATAACCACTTATCTATTGCTTTGGCAAGCAAACAAAATGATGATCCAAGCTCAAGGAGTGCTTTAGATATGGTAGAAATTTTAAGACTTAACTAAAACGATTTAATGTGACGTATAAAAAATCAAGCCCCTTAAGACATAAAATAAGCATCACATGCAAGATATAAAGCGTAAATATAAATGTGAGATAGCATGGCCTAATACTATGATGACTTCCACGAGCCTTGTGGGAAATGCATGGGCATACCCAACCTTCAATGTAAAGCAATAAACTAATCAAAGAAAGCAAGTACAATTTTACAACATTAAAAATCGACTCGCAGGCCGTATTGTAAAATTACAACCCAATAAATTTAAACAAGAGGAGTATTGTATTGGCCATACTATTCATCATGCTAAAACTCACATAAAGCATAATAAATACGGTAACGAGTACATATACAAAGTCTAAGGCCAGCGCAACACAGACGGCAGTTTGTTAATCGGATTAACGACAGAAAGCATATAATTGTAGTTTATGCATAATTAATGAAATTAATAACATACGATATCAGTTCATGCAGTATTCATCGAATTAATAACATACATAATGGTTTATGCATATCAGAATCACAGAAACTTATAAAACACAGCCAAAGAAACAATCTTTTATGTTTTAATAAATACACATACCAAATCAAAATTGATATGTGTAATGATGTGATTAACAATATCGAATTCGAATAACATGAGCAAGGCTCTAAAGCCACTGAAGGGATTCATGGGCAGAAACTCGTTCTAAACACCCCATGAGTCCTCCCCCGAAGGATCTGCTCATACCATGGGAATCAAAAATTAAAACTAAAGCTTACATTTTTCGGCTAAAGAATCTGATTCTTGGATTCACATAGTTTGTGTTGTTGCCACCAATAGCTTTCCCTTTGCGGAATTGCCCTCTACCGGTAACCACGCGACGAAACGAACAGCGATTGCTAGCTCTTCGTTTTTCTGAGTTTCGGGAATTAGAGAGAAAATGAGAGGCAGAAAACCGAAATCTAATTTCGGAGACCTTTTTGGTTTTTGCGGCTCAATCCAGTGTTACTTAGGGTTTTGGCTACAAGAGGTTTATATAGGGTGTGAGAGTTTGTTCCCAGAACCAACTCTCACGTCATCAACCTCTTTCGGCAGTAGGAGTCTTTAACTCCCACGTTCCATAAACCTCTGCTGGTAGTGGGAGTCTTTATCGCATAATAACTCCCACGTAATCCCAGCTATAGCCAAATACTGAAAATGTCCCTCTTTAATCTGTAATTCGAATAATAACGTTTTATTATTCTCAGAAAATAAATGTCAGATAAAATGAACCTAGACACATTCTAGATTCATTGAATCTGGACATGAAGCTCGTTAACTCGTCTATGCGTGTGACCCTGTAGGTTCATATCACAATGGCAATGAAAACACACTTAGTAGTAGTATGTGTTCATAAATCACAAGCGGTCCCTAGCAAGACATTGTGACTACCCAGAGTGAATGAATATGCGGTGGAACCTAATATCAATCCACTAATTAATCCCTTTGTCTCTCGATATCCTAATTAGGCATAAGGCATGGTAGTCGTCACCCTTATAAAGCTTAATTGTATTTATGCTCGATCTCCAGGTAGACTGTTCCAACAAATAATATTTAATAACTCTGGCTTCCAGGTAGATGGTTAAACTCAGGCTTCCAGAGTCCAGTTGTCAGGTATTGTCCATTAAGAAACCATGGACTTCCAGCAATATGTCTTGCAAAATCTTCCTCAATGCCAAATTTTGCAATGAAAAAAATTATTCCCAAGATCAATTGGACGCATATCTCCACTTGGTTTCCATAACTGTCTCTTTTCCATAAGGTTTGATGATGATGAAATTAATCTAAGGAGTTCGGCATATGAGTTTGTCACTTTTTGATAGAGATACCATTGGCATATCATCATTTTCATTATCAGTGTCTGAATCTTCATCTAGATGTTGTACTAGAAAATTTTCTGCACATCCTTGGCACACAGTTGTGTGTTTGGTTAAGTTTATCTCTATAAGATATGAAATTTTTGGTGCAAGGGATCTCATTCGAATTATTGTTCTTGGGCTTTTTAGTGCTTCTTTCCTGGTGATCCTGCTCTTCATCAGAGATGGAATTGGTTCCATTGCAGGATATTACTGTTGCTTGTTTACTTGTTGTGTTATCTTGGCTGGTAGGAGCATTTTCCTTAGAGAGAGCTTTTAAAATTATCTTTACAGAGTTTTGCTTTCTCTTTTTAGCTTTATGACAATATTAATATAGTAATAGTGACAACTTAATTATTAAACACTTTAAATCGTCACCATTAACACTACAACTGTAGCAAACATGTATTGTCACAATTAGTGCATACACTAGTGACAACAATATATTTTGTCACAATAAACCTCTTGTTTGTGACAAAATGGTTTATGGTCACAAAACAACTGTCACTAAATTTCTTCACTCTTGTAATGGAGGGATAAGGTCTAAGACTGTGTCAAATTGATCCCCTAATTTTCAGGAATTCTGTTCGGCCATTAGCCTCTTTGGCCGGTTGAGTTTTTGGATCCCGTTTTCCATTCTTTGTTCCCGCTAGCTAACTTGGCTGATAGGATGTCTTTTCTTGGTGCCCATTCTAAATCTCATTTGAACTGTTTTATCTTTCTCCTGAGTGGTCTCAGCCACTCGAAATTTTTCAAGTGTCAACAGTGTCAAAATAAAAGTTTATTTTGGGAGTAATCATGGGGGAGAAGACTGAAAATTTGTGAGAGAGTAAAGAGATTAAATTGAGAGAAAAGATTGGGGATAAAGAAGATGATTTAATCGGATGAGCTCATGGGTAGCATTGTCACTGCAACTAAATATGATCTTACAGGGGGTTTTCTCTTTTGAGTATTGAAATCGCCACGCAATTTCTGCACTAGATTGGAATTGAACATCCACCTTTTGAGTGAAAACAATGCTAGTATAAAACTACTCGTTGTGGATTTGACAGTTGAGATACGCCCCGAGGACATTTTCACCCATTGTTTATAGAATAATTGTCCATAGAAGATATATCATAATTTTTATTATTTATTTAATGAAATGAAATAAATACAAAGCAGTTTCCTAATTTTCATTAAATTCTGTCTAATTAATTATAAACCAGTCTACCAGCTTTTTTATTATTCAGCTTGCGAGTTGGTTATCTTGCTGAGGGGAGCAAATCTCCTGCAGTGCGGGACTCATTTTGGATCGTCGGATATATACATTCGACGGTCCACATAAAATAACTATTTTGAATCTAAAATAGTCTAAATGAATTCTGCACGGCGAAGTATTTGATACCCTCCGAAAACATAAAGAAAATCTTGATCTTGGTTTTACTTTTGTCATTGTGGTGACGACAACTTTTCTTTTTTTTTTTCTGATGAAATAGTAAGAGCAATTGATAAGTATGGTATCATTCATTCAACATTGGTTCTTAGCAAAATGAATGCTCTCTAGCATCGTTCCTACTGTGAACAGTACAGCTGCAAATATCAACTCCAGCTTTAAGGCAACATCGCCTAAAGAAGATGATCTGCTTCTAAGAAGCACAAAGAAGCTCAAACACAAGAACAATGAAGCCCAATCCTTCTCAGATGAGAAGCTTTGTTCATACAAGGATAAACTCAAGCAAACACATAATCTGTGTGCCAGAGATGTTCAAAGGAATTTCCTCATCGCTCATCTTGATGAGGATTCCGATTCAGACTCTGAAGTGGATAGTATGCCATCAGTGAAACTTTCCAAACAAGATAAATTACGATGTCGAACCCCCTGGATAAATTCCCTGATCATTAAACCTTTTGGAAAACACTTGAGCTATGGATTTCTTGACTTCAAGGTTAGGAAACTTTGGAACCCCATGGGTGAAATACGTCTAA
Organism: Vinca minor; assembly: GCA_026122235.1. NCBI lineage: Eukaryota > Viridiplantae > Streptophyta > Magnoliopsida > Gentianales > Apocynaceae > Vinca > Vinca minor. Next base: position 17,577 of record JAOCZM010000032.1, on the reverse strand, counting down.
TTGACTTGGGAAATCACTTTTTCATAGTCAAATTCGGTTTGAAAAAGGACTTCTCTCGGGTTATCGCTGGAGGGCCATGGTTCATCAATGGCCAATACTTAACTACCAGACTTTGGGAACCTGAATTTAGCCCGTACAAGGATGAATCCAATGTCACGGCTATATGGGCTAGATTACCATCTCTGCCAGTTGATTTCTACGACAGACCTATCCTCACTAAGGTAGGAGATCAGTTGGGGAGATTACTGAAAATCGACACTCGAACGTCAAATGCGGAGCGAGGTAGGTTTGCTAGATTATGTCTACAAATTGATTTAAAAAAAGCCTCTTGTTCCATTTATCAAAATTGGCAAACACCATGTGCAACAAATTCAATATGAGGGTGTTGTGGTATGCTTCGATTGTGGAATTATAGGACACAAATGCCCTATTTTGGACTCGGATGTTGGCCAAGATGTTATTGTGACTAAGGAAAAGACTACCTCAGAGGAAACAATCACTTCCAGTGATACTCTCATGGCGGATGATCCTCTATCTACTTTGAATAAATCCTTAGAAAATCATTCTCTTGGGCCTTGGAATTTGGTGTCTCATAGAAAGGGACAAAAAAAACGTAATAATAATCGTCATCCACATCTTCATCATTCTATTTCTCCGGCAACCGGAAGCACCTACCGGGACCTTGATGCCGGAGGAGGGACAGAGGGTCCTCCAACTCAACAAAAAACTTGGCGTCTTAAAAATATCCAAGTGGGGATAGAGGTTGTTGGGGGTAAGTCGACTTTTACAAAGCTACAGCAAAATTTTACAGAGGGGTCCGAGTCTGTAATTAATGCGACTGTTCCTGCTTGCAATATTGGCAAAGCAGGTGAGACTAGCGGTACTTCGGCGAGGACTCGGACGGGTGACCTAAAAGGACTTAGTCAGACCACTGTTGACAGGGGGAAGACTTCTTTGGTCGAAAAAATCATTACTAAAACTATCCCCTCTATTTCTACTTCCCCTGCACCTTTACTTACCCATCCTTCCTCCAACTCGAAGTTCTCATCTTCCATTATTAAGCCCTTATCTGACTTACCTAAGGATGCCGCTCCGACGACGGGGAACCCCCCCCCCCAGGTCAGGGGGCAAGGAACCGGATCTTATCAGCCACCAAGGGTGGAGGACTTCAATCGTCAGTACCCCCCATGGGATCCAATTCTAAACTTAATACCTCTAAATCGAGTAGGCCCAGTGGATTGGAACTGGATGGGCTCCATCCAAATAATTTCGGCAGCCCAACTCTTGGAGCAATCACCCGGCCCGCTAGCACAGATGCAGGAGGCCCATCTGGGACAGGTAAACTTGTGGTCCAATCCCAGCAGGGCCACCTTCACTGTCGATCTGGACCCAACCCAACTAATGCACTGGGTCATGAGGAACTTAACTCATCTGCGCGGCTTTGCAACACCGGAACAGAGTGCCTTATTCTCGATAAGCGCAAGCCGAGCAACTTTACCAAGAGAAGAGATTCCGACTCCGATAACTCGGGAAGTGAGTCGGACATGGATGCCGAGACATACCTAACCGGAATCGAGTCGGGCAAACCGAGCAAGTCAGGAAAGTCCCGAGGGAAGAGGAACAGCATTACTACAAAACTCCTACATCTTAAACAACCTTCCTTTAAGGTTGGTAATTCCAAGTCTAAGGTCCTCACCGGTTGTGATTCACATGACAAACGAAATGCAAAAAATTGCAAATTATTATCGACCAAAGGGGGAATGTGGGTCAGGATATTCAATTGGAGATGGACCACAATCAATGGACACCAACAACCCAAGAAGTGACACTGATGGATGCCAGGCCGCATCATGGATCCAATTATCGGGCCAGGTCTGTGAGACCGACAAGGTTGGGCCGCAACTTATGGAGGAGAGCAACCCAACAAAGAGCCTAAGGAGTGAATCCTCATGAAGGGATTCATGGGCAGAAACTCGTTCCAAACACCCATGGATCCTCCCCTGAAGGATCCGCTCATATGAAACAATTCGAAAACAGCGGTAAAAACTTACAATTTTTGGATTCAAGAAGCTACTTCTTGAATGGAGGATGACGATTCTTGGAAGTTTTCTTTTCACCAGCGGAATTCCCTTTGCGGAATTTCCCTCTGCAGTATCCACGCGACGAAACAAGCGGTGATTGCTAGCTCTTTGTCTTTACGAAGTTCGGGAATTTAGAGAGAAAAGGGAAAAGCGAAAAAGAAAAACGTTTTTCCTTTCTTGTATTGGTATTTCGGCTGAATGACTTAATCTCCTAGGGTTTCGGCCAAGAGATGTTATATAGAGTGTGGGAGTTTGTTCCCAGAACAACTCCCATGTCTACTCAACTTCTCTCGGCTGTAGGAGACTCTAACTCCCACGTCCCCTAGACTTCTGCTGGTAGTGGGAGTCTTTATCAGATAACAACTCCCACTTAATCCCAGCTATAGTTAAATACCAAAATTGCCCCTATCTCTAATTCGAATAATAAACACTTTATTATTTTTCAGAAAAACAAATGTCGAGATACAATGAACCTAGACACATTCTAGATTCATTGAATGCGGACATGAAAGCTTGTTAGCTCGTCTATGCGTGTGACCACTGTAGGTTCATATCACAATGGCAATGAAAACCCACTTAGTAGTAGTGTGAGTTCATAAGTCACAAGCGGCCCCTAGCGAGGACATTGTGACTACCCAAGGTGAATGAATTTACAACGGAACCTATTGTCAATCCACTATTTAATCCCTTTGTCTCGCGATATCCTAATTAAGCATAAGGCATGGTGGTCGTCACCCTTATTAAGCTTAATTGTATTTATGCTCGATCTCCGGGTATCTTGTTTTCGACAAATAGCATTTGATAACCACTTTATCAAATATATTTGAGCACTGACCATGCATTTAAAGCAGTCTTTCCCTATCGAGGGGCCCATGGATATCTCTCTCAATAATAGAGAGGGACAAATTCCTTACAATGTCTCTCACATTCAAGCTATGATAGGACACTACATCCAGATCATCAATCGTATTGATTACTCTGTTACAAGTAACGTCCGAGTCGAGTCAAAAGCGTGGCTCCATTCATACTAGAATCAATGAAGACATAAGGTCTAAGGATTCAAAAATAGTATTGAGGAAGTAATACTTATGACTTAAGACCATGAAGTATTACTTCTACGGCGGATCACGTCGATACAATGTATCCCTATATATTGCATCTATGATGTGATTTGTATCCATTACACATGATTAGTAAAACAAGATCATCAATCAACAATCATACTAGTTTTATTTCATAGTAATTAAGCATTACATAAAACTAGGGACTTCTAGAATAGTAATTACATAAGCTAATGAGTTTTACTATCAAATCACACATTTGATAATCAAAAGCAAAATTAACTATTCAATTACTTGCTCAAAAGATAATAAAACGCACAACATGTGCTAATGGTCCTAGGGCACTACTAACAATCTCCCACTTGCCCTAGGTCCAATCATATATGAGCCTCAATCCCATTGACCTAGTATGACACTCATGTTTAGGCTGTGGGAGTGGCTTGGTCAATGGATCTACAATGTTGTCGTCTGTATGTACTTTGCAAATATTAACGTCTCATCCGTCGATGATCTCTCTAATCGGATGGAAGCGCTTTGAGAATGTGTTTGGATCGTTGGTGAGATCTAGGTTCCTTAGCTTGTGAAATGGCACCACTACTATCACAATAGAGGTCCACTGGGGTTCACAATGCTAGGGGACGACACCTAGTTCATCAACAAACTTCACGATCCAAAGCGAGCTTCTTTAGCTGCTTGAGAAGCGGCTAGATACTCGACTTACATTGTAGAGTCGGCCATGGTTTCTTGCTTTGAGCTCTTCCCGACTCACAGCACCTCCATTCAAACAAAACACAAAACCCAGATTACGATCGATAATCATCTACTTCGGTCTGGAAGCTTGCGTCAGTGTTACCATTTACTACCCGAGCTTCATTCACGACCTCAGTAAACTAAGAACATATCTTTAGTCCTTCTCAAGTATTTAAGAATGCTCTTGATTTGCAGTCCAATGTGACTCTCCAGGGGTCGATTGATATCCGCTAGTCATACTTAAAGCAAATGAAACATCAGGGGCTGAGTGCATATCATGGCGTACATAATAGACCCGATGGTCGAAGCATATGGGATCTTACTCATGCGCTCTTGGTCCTCCCCTTGTGGAAGGTCCTTGAGTTCTGCTGAGTTTAACGCCATGTGACATGGGCAAGAATCCCTTTTTGGAGTCATGCAAACTGAACCGTTTCAGTAGTTTGTCAATGTATCCACTCTGGCTCAGGCCAATCATTTTGTTAGATCTGTCTCTATAGATTCTAATACCCAAAATGTATGTAGCCTCGCCTAAATCTTTCATGGAGAAGCACTTCCCAAACCAAGCTTTTACGCTTTGTAATGTGGGGATGTCATTTCCAATCAGTAAGATGTCGTCCACATAAAGCACAAGGAACACTACTGCATTATTAGTTACTTTCTTACAAACACAAGGCTCGTCTTCGTTTTTGATGAAACCGAATTCTTTAATACGTTCATCAAAGCAACGATTCCAGCTTCGAGATGCTTGTTTCAATCCATAAATGGACCTTTGAAGCTTACACACTTTGCAAGGATTTGTTGGATCAACAAACCCCCTCGAGGTTGTGTCATATACACATCCTCGAGAAGGTTTCCGTTAAGAAACGTAGTCTTAACATCCATTTGCCATATCTCATAGTCATAATATGCGGCTATGGCAAGTAAAATCCTAATTGACTTTATCATCACGGCGAGGGAAAAGGTTTCGTCATAGACAATACCATGAACTTGTCTATAACCTTTAACTACTAGTCGCGATTTAAAAGTGTGTACATTACCATCCATGTCGGTCTTCTTTTTTATAACACCATTTGTTATCAATGACCTTGCACCCTTCGGGTGGGTCAGCAAAGTCCATACTTGGTTGTCGTACATGGATTGCATCTCGGACTTCATAGCTTCTAGCCACTTATCGACTCGGAACTACGAGTGCCTCTTTGTAGGTGGTGGGTTCATCTTGATCAATCAGTTCAACTTTGATGATCATCGATCCACGAAATCCATATCTCTCGAGTGTTGATGTACCCAGACTCGACCTTCTTAGGGCCTTGTGTCAAAGATCGAAGCTCGATGTCGGCACGTGAGCTTGCTTGAACTTCCAAAGTTGGTTCGGATGTTGTTTGGGGATCTTGAATTTCCTCAAGATGGATCTTTACTCCCACTATCCTCTTTGGAAATAAATTCCCTTTCAAGGAATAAACCATTACGAGCAACAAACACTTTGTTCTACGATGGAAGATAGAAGTAATATCCTTTAGTTTCTTTAGGATATCCCACAAACAAACACTTGTCGGTTAGGGGCGAGTTTATCGGATAACAAGCGTTTTACGTACGCCTCGCATCCCCAAATTTTTGAGAAATGACAAACTAGGTCGTTTCCCGGTCCATATCTCATATGGAGTTTTACGAACCGCTTTAGAAGGAACTCTATTTAATATAAATGCGGCGGTTTCTAGGGCGTAGCCCCAAAAGGACATTGGAAGACTTGTTTGACTCATCATAGATCGAACCATATATAATAAGGTGCGATTCCTCCGTTCGACACGCCATTCCATTGTGGTGTGCGGGGAGGAGTTAATTGTGAAACAATTCCACAACCACTAAGATGTTCGTCAAACTCTTGGTTAAGGTATTCGCCACCTCGATCCGATCGAAGTATCTTAATACTTTTACCAAGTTGATTTTGTACTTCATTTTGAAATTCTTTGAATCTTCCAAAGATTCGATTTATGTTTCATTAGATAGGCGTAGCCATATCTCTGAAATCATCCGTGAATATGATGAAATGCTGAAACCCTCCTCTAGCACTAGTGTTTATTGGTCCACAAACATCCGTATGTATGAGGCCCGACAAATCGGAAGCTCTCTCACTTTGTCCGATAAAGGGAGCTCTAGTCATTTTGCCCAACAAGCAAGATTCACACGTCTCATCAGACTCTAAGTCAAATGATGTTAAAATTCCATCTGTATGGAGTTTTGATATGCGTTTCGTTTATGTGGCCCAAGCGACGAGTGCCAAAAGTAGGTTTGGTTTAAATCATTTGATTTAAACCTTTTTAGTATTAATGTTATAGATGGGCCTTTTAATGGAATCATCGAGGTTGAGAATATAAAGCCCATTAATCAAAGAGGCATCTCCATAAAAGATACGATCTTTATGAATGGTGCAAATCTTATTCAAAATATTAATTTCAAAACCTTCAATATCGAAACAAGAAAGCTGAAATAATATTCCTACTCAAAGTTGAAACATACAAACAATTATCCGGTTCTATAATAAGGCCACTTGGAAAAACTAAATTAAATGTCCCGAGTAGCTACGACAACAACTTTTGCTCCGTTGGCTACTACGAGGTCCCACTTCTCCTTTTGCGGTGATCTACTCCTTTTGAACCCCCTGCACATTTGCACAAATGTGAGATCCATAACCGAGTATCTAATACCCATGAAGTAGGAGCGAGACATGTTAATTTCTATAACATAAATACACGGAGAGGCAGTCAATGGCATTTCCACTTTTTCTTCTCTTCCAAATAGAGTTTGCGGTTCAGTTTCCAATGACTCGGTTCATTGCAATGGAAAGCAAACTCCCTCGCTTTGGTGCCTTGGCTTTGGGGCTGGGGGCTTGGGCTTGTCATTGCCTTTGCCTTTGCCTCTCTTGGCCATGGGCTTTCCCTTTCCCTTTCTTCTTGAAATTCCACTTTTTCGAACCATTAAGACTTGAGGGGTCTTCTTAATGTTCGATTCGACCTGCTTGAGCATCCCAGTGTATTTCATGTATGGTCTTCTCCATGGCATGCATGTTGAAGTTCATAATGAATTGGTCATACTCCGGTGGGAGTGAGCCCAAGATCATATATGTGGCCATGTCATGACTTACGGGAGCCCCGAGTTTCTCGAGTTGGTCAAAATAGCCGCTTCATCTTCAGAACATGTGAACTTACGAGAGGTGCCGGGGGCCATTTTGCAACTATTTAACGCCTTAGTTGTGAGGAATCTTTCATGGCGAGCTTGCTCTTGGAACATTTCCTTGAGTGGCCCATCATCTGGAAAGCCTCAACTCCTTCAAAGCTGTTTTTGAAGGTCGGGGCTCATTGTGACTAACATGAGACAAGTCACATCGTTAGAGTCATCGAAATGCTTCTTCCAAGTATCTCTTTCAGCTCTAGGGCGTTATTTGCGAGTTGTTCGGGAATGTCAGTATCAGAAACGTCTGACTTTCTTTCATGCTAAGGACAATCCTTAAGTTGCGGGCCCGATCAAGGAAATTGGTCCCGCTCGGTTTTTCCCTTCTCAGGGACGGATCGCGATGAATTGTGTGATGTATTGGTTGCCATTATCTACATTAAGTTAATTGCAAAGTTATTAGTTTTTGAGCAAAAACATTTTCCACAATTTTAACGCTTGATAATAGTGGGAAAAAACATTTTACAATAGTTATAGGAAAGCTTTGGCTTAACACCTATAATTAAAGTAAAATCATCTAATGGGAATGAAATCTATATGTCCGGCTATTTCCCATTTTATGCCACTAGGCCCAAAACTATTTTGTTGGCCTAGCTAAGTTGAACCATGTCTAAGCTTATGGAAATCACTATTTTCCCATATCCTTTTGCTTAGATAACCACTTGTCCATTGCTTTGGCAAGCGAGACAATATGATGATCCAAGCTCTTGGAGTGCTTAGAATATGGTAGGCATTTTAAGACTTAGTTAAAACATTAAGTTTTGAATAGTCACATTAAACCCCATAAGACAATAATATCATACAAGCATCTCACGCAATATATAAAGCATAAAGTAAATGTGATATAGCATGGCCTAATCCTATGATGACTCCCATGAGCCTTGTGGGAGCCAAGGGGTCAATCTAAGTACGTATTCATCTCATGAATATAGTCTTCGATCCCGAGGGTCCTCCGGTCTTGTTACATAATTGCATGGGCATACCCGGCCTTCAATGTAGAGTAGTAAGACTAATCTAGGAAAGCTAGTACAATTTTACATCATAAAGAAAAAATGACTCGCGAGTCGTATTATAAAATTACAACCCAAAATATGTAAAACAAGAGGTATAGTAGGCCATGCTATTCACCATGCTAATATCACATAAAACATGACTTAAATAACAGCGAGTATATATACAAAGTCTTAGGTCTGCGTAACGACCATTCTGCGCTACGCATACGGCGGTCCCAGATTCTACATCAGCTCATCGAATGAGTTTTTCCTCCCAGATTTACCCCTCAATTTGCCTTACTTACATAATCAGATTATGTATTGGTTAATCGGATTAGCAGAAGCAGTTTATGCGAAATAACAGAAATTTAATCAAATTAATTTCGATTCCACGAAAGCAGTTTATGCCAAATAATCGAATTAAATACGAGGCTGAATCATGCTTTGAGGCGGTTCATGCATAATCAAAACCCAGCAGGTTTATATCATAGCAGTTCATATAGCAGTATGAACATGATTAAAGCAGAGAGCAATTTATGCATGTACTCATCAAAAATACAATCTTTAAATGCGGTTAAAGCGGTTTATGCATTTATCATGATCAAAGAAAGCGATCTTTTACGTTTTCAAACATACACATACCAAACCGGAATTGATAGTGTTATTGTTTGATAAACAATATCGAATTCAAGTCGTATGAGCAAGGCTACGATACCACTGAAGTGATTCATGGGCGGAAACTTCGTTCCAAACACCCATGGATCCTCCACGAAGGATCTGCTCATATGAAACAATTCGAAAACAACGGTAAAAACTTACAATTTTTGGATTCAGAAAGCTACTTCTTGAATGGAGGATAACGATTCTTGGAAGTTTTCTTTTCACCATGGAATTCCCTTTGCGGAATTTCCCTCTACCCGAGTATCCACGCGTGCGAAACAAGCGGTGATTGCTAGCTCTTCGTCTTTACGAAGTTCGAGAATTTAGAGAAAAAAGGGAAAAGCGAAAAAGAAAAGCGTTTTCCTTTCTTGTATTGGTATTTAGGTGAATGACTTAATCTCCCTAGGGTTTCGGCCAGAGATGTTATATAGAGTGTGGGAGTTTGTTCCCAGAACAACTCCCGTGTCTACTCAACTTCTCTCGGTGTGGGAGACTATAACTCCCACGTCCCCTAGACTTACTGCTGGTAGTGGGAGTCTTTATCGGATAACAACTCCCACTTAATCCCAGCTATAGTTAAATACCAAAATTGCCCCTTATCTCTAATTCGAATAATAAACACTTTATTATTTTTCGAGAAAAACAAATGTCGGATACAATGAACCTAGACACATTCTAGATTCATTGAATGCGGACATGAAAGCTTGTTAGCTCGTCTATGCGTGTGACCACTGTAGGTTCATATCACAATGGCAATGAAAACCCACTTAGTAGTAGTGTGAGTTCATAAGTCACAGCGGCCCCTAGCGGGACATTGTGACTACCCGAGGTGAATGAATTTACAACGGAACCTATTGTCAATCCACTATTTAATCCCTTTGTCTCGCGATATCCTAATTAAGCATAAGGCGTGGTGGTCGTCACCCTTATTAAGCTTAATTGTATTTATGCTCGATCTCCGGGTATCTTGTTTCGACAAATAGCATTTGATAACCACTTTATCAAATATATTTGAGCACGTGACCATGCATTTAAAGCGGTCTTTCCCTATCGAGGGGCCCATGGATATCTCTCTCTAATAATAGAGAGGGACAAATTCCTTACAATGTCTCTCACATTCAAGCTATGATAGGGACACTACATCCAGATCATCGGTCGTATTGATTACTACTGTTACAAGTAACGTCAGAGTGAGTCAAAGCGTGGCTCCATTCATACTAGAATCAATGAAGACATAAGGTCTAAGGATTCAAAAATAGTATTGAGGAAGTAATACTTATGACTTAAGACCATGAAGTATTACTTCTCGACGGATCACGTCGATACAATGTATCCCTATATATTGCATCTATGATGTGATTTGTATCCATTACACATGATTAGTAAAACAAGATCATCAATCAACAATCATACTAGTTTTTATTTCATAGTAATTAAGCATTACATAAAACTAGGGACTTCTAGAATAGTAATTACATAAGCTAATGAGTTTTACTATCAAATCACACATTTGATAATCAAAAGCAAAATTAACTATTCAATTACTTGCTCAAAAGATAATAAAACGCACAACATGTGCTAATGGTCCTAGGGCACTACTAACACCTCAAACTCAGGCTCAGTAGTCACAAGCCATCACAAGCCCATCAGCTGAGGCCCAGATCTCCAAACCACTTTCATAGCCATGCGACACAGGGCTGAAGGGATTCATGGGCGGAAACTCATTCCAAGCACCCATGGATCCTCCCCTGAAGGATCCGCTCATATGAAACAAATCGGAAAAAAAAAAAGCAAGAAAAGACTTACGTTTTGGGTTCAAGAATCGGATTCTTGAATGGAAGAAAAGCTATTTCTTGGATCGAATCTTGCCACGATTGATCTCGCGTTTGCGGAAAGTCCCTCTACCCAGGTATCCACGCGGCGAAGCGGGCGGCGATTGCTAGCTCTTCGTTTTTAGGGTTTCGGGAATTAGAGAGAAAATGGAGAGACAGAAAAGCTGTTTTCTAGATCTCAAGGTATTTGGTGAACCATTGTATCTCTAGGGTTTTCGGCCAGAGATCATTATATAGGGTGTGAGAGTTTGTTCCCAGAACTAACTCTCACGTCCTCAGCTCTCGGCGGTGGGAGTCTAAACTCCCACGTCCTATCAACCTCTTTTGGCGGTGGGAGTCTATAACTCCCACGTGCACTAGACTTCTGTTGGTAGTGGGAGTCTTTATCGGATAATAACTCCCACGTAATTCCAGTTTATACTGAAAATGCCCCTTATCTCTAATTCGAATAATAACACTTTATTATTCTCGGAAAAAGTGAATGTCGGATACAATGAACCTAGACACATTCTAGATTCATTGAATGCGGACATGAAGCTTCGTTAGCTCGTCTATGCGTGTGACCACTGTAGGTTCATATCACAATGGCAATGAAAACACACTTAGTAGTAGTGTGAGTTCATAAATCACAAGCGGTCCCTAGCAAGACATTGTGACTACCCAAAGTGAATGAATATACAACGGAACCTAATATCAATCTACTATTTAATCCACTTTGTCTCGCGATATCCTAATTAAGCATAAGGCGTGGTGAGTCGTCACCCTTATTAAGCTTAATTGTATTTATGCTCGATCTCGGGTGAAATTTGTTTCGACAAATAGCATTTGATAACCAACTTTATCAAATACATTTGAGCTACGGTCATGCATTTAAAGCAGTCTTTCCCTATCGAGGGGCCCATGGATATCTCTCTCAATAATAGAGAGGGACAAATTCCTTACAATGTCTCTCACATTCAAGCTATGATAGGACACTACATCCGATCATCGGTCAGTATTGAATACTACTGTTACAAGTAACGTCCAGTGAGTCAAAAGCGTGGCTCCATTCATACTAGAATCAATGAAGACATAAGGTCTATGGATTCTAAAATAGTATTGAGGAAGTAATACTTATGACTTAAGACCATGAAGTATTACTTCTCTGACGGATCACGTCCAATACAATGTTGTTAGCCCTAAGGGCGATCGAACTCGGTTTTTGATAATGGACAAACACTTGATGTTAATGTTTATATCTTTGTGATAGAATACCGGAACATATATTGGAAGCTCTAAGTACTTCAATCAAGCCATGATCAAGATTCAAAGTCATATCATTCAAGGCTCATCTATCAAGATTGAAGATTGAAGACTTAGGTTTGGTTAGTTTAGCTTTGTCGTCATTAGTCGTTATCTTATAAAGCTCTAACCAAAGCTCTCATGAACATAAGCTCTACACTCAAGTCTTGCATGTTCTCATAAACACGTTTTGAAAAAGGCTAAGTTTTCAAAAGGTTTCTTAAATGAGTTCGTATTTTCAAAGCCTTTGTTTTCTAAGTCTAAGACCTTTAAAATGGTTTTCCAAGTGTTCTTACTTGTTACCTTTTGGGAAAACCTTTTAGACTTCAAAAGACTTCAAAAGATTTCAAAAAGTGTGAAAAATCAGCTCAGAGGTCGGATCATCCGAGCTTGCCTCGGATCAACCGAAGCAAGACAGAGAGATTGACTATTGGACTTCGGTCGACCTATGGGCCAGGTCGGTCGACCGACCCCATGCATGGTCTTCCGAGCTTCAGAGTTCGGTCAACCGAACTCTGCGGGAACTAGCCGTTTTTTTACCGTTAAAGAGTCGTTTTTCAGCCATATTTTGAAATGTATATATACTCCAAAGCTTTAGAATGACTCTAACAATTAGAAAGGCTTGCATATCAAATATTCATTGATCTATCATCAAGCCAAAACACTTTCAAAGCAAAATACACTTCATTGCCATGATTTAAATCTCTCAAAGGTGTATTTCAAAAAGCAAGACAAAGAGTGGACTTCATATGTTCTAAAGAGCTTCAAATTGATGAACTTCAAAGGTATCCATCTTTCACTTAGAAGAGTGAACAACTTTGTTTAAATTACCCTTCTTTATTCCCTTTCTTAGTGATTGGGTAATTCTTGTAAAAGTCCTACTTAGTGTGGGCAAGCTCTTAGTGAGTTTCTTTGTATTGTGGTTGTGTTTGTAAAACTCTTAGTGAGTTAGCCACAAGTGTAAAATCTTCTTAGTGAAGTTGTTGAAATCCTTGGGTGCGGCTCAAGGTAGTGGATGTAGATTCTAAGTGAATCGAACCACTCTAAATCCTTTGTCTTGTTGTTGGGTTTTGCTTTCGGTTTTGTTCATCTTGCTTAAACTCTCACTTGCATTGAATAGATTCGAAAAAGTTAGCAAGATTAGTTAAAACCCAATTCACCCCCCCCCCTCTTGTGTTTTACAAATGTATCCCTATATATTGCATCTATGCTGTGATTTGTATCCATTACACATGATCAGTAAAACAAGATCATCAATCAACAATCATACTAGTTTTATTTCATAGTAATTAAGCATTACATAAAACTAGGGACTTCTAGAATAGTAATTACATAAGCTAATGATTTTTACAATCAAATCACACATTTGATAATCAAAAAGCAAAATTAACTATTCAATTACATGCTCAAAAGATAATAAAGCACAACATGTGCTAATGGTCCTAGAGCACTACTAACGAGGGCACTGCTTTGAGGCCCCATTCTATCGAGGCCCAAACCTCGGCGACGAGGCTGGCTTAGGGAGGAGACCCCGAGAGTGCAGGGCAGGTGGTTCCCGAGATCGGGAGGCAGATTCGGGAGGGAGCGGGGAGGTCGATTCCACATATTAATATGTTTAAACTTCTAGTTTGGAATGTACGGGGTCTTAGGGCATCCCGGTTTTCACTGACCGTATGATACGATTAATCAACACTCACCGTCCTACTGTTTTAGCATTGTTGGAAACAAAAATTAGTGGACATCGTGCGGCACAAATTTGCTCCCGCTTACCATTTACCCAATCGTGGCGAGCCGATCCAGATGGTTTGCGAGGGGGCGTATGGATGCTTTGGAATGATGCAGATGTGGAACTTTCTTTGGTTGCTAAGAACACTCAGTCTATTCACATGATCGCCAAGATCCGTAATTTTCCTACACTATGGCTCTTATTTGCTATTTATGCTAGCCCTGATTTCCATACCCGATTACTTTTTTGGGATCATTTGCGTAGTTTAGCGGCTAATCACACTCTTCCTTGGCTGCTCATGGGTGACTTTAATGAAGTTTTGTATCAATCTGAAAAATTTGGTGGCCGTCTGCCATCCCCGACTCGTGTTTCTAACTTTAAAAGCATGCTCGATGACTGTAACCTTCTTGATCTTGGTCATGAAGGTTCACGTTTCACTTGGACTAATAAACATGTTACTGGTCCATTAATCTTCCAAATGAGTGATCGAGTTGTCTCGAACACCCTCTGGAGAGACCTGTTTCAGAATGCTACTGTTTATAATTTAGTGAGAACTAGGTCGGACCACTCGCCAATCATCATTAATTTTGAGCCTCACAACATCAATCCTATTTCTAAGCCTTTCCATTTTGAACCGATTTGGCTCGCCCACCTAGATCTCTCACATATAGTCCAGGATGCTTGGCTTGGCAGAGATGATAATTTTCTCTTGGGTGCCATTAATTTTAAGGATACGGTTACTGATTGGAACTTACACACTTTCGGCAACACTTTGAAAAAGAAAAAAAAGCTCATGGCTCGTATCAAAGGCACTCAACTAGCTTTGGAAAACCGACCTTCGTCTTTTCTTATTAATCTTGAGCGTGAGCTACTCTTGAAGCTTGACTTTATCTATCGTGAAGCGAAGCATCTTTGGGCCATCAAATCTAGAGTGGACTGGCTAATATGGGACGACTTAAACATCAACTTCTTAAAGGCTACAACCATTCACACCCGTAAGAGTAACAAGATTCTATTCCTTAAAAACCCGGACGACACTTGGGAATTCGACATCTCTAGAGTAAAAATTCCGATCTTAAACCATTTCCATAAGCTTTACTCTTCAGAGAGATCTAGAGTAGTTCTTTCCCCTGAACCGTTCCCTTTCACTTGGAATGGTCATATTTCAAGACGACCTTTCTGCTTAACAAGCCCTCCCTGACATCATTGAAATCAAAAAGGCACTGTGGAGCTTCAAACCTCATAAAAGTCCGGGGCCAGATTGTCTTCACCCGATTTTCTTCCAACATTTCTGGAGCACACTGGTTAAGCCTGTGAGTCACTTTGTTATTGACTTTTTCAAAGGCAATTCTCTTTCGGAAGATATCAATGCTACTCTCCTCTGTCTCATCCCCAAAGTTAGCAACCACGAATCAGTTGGCCAGCTTCGCCCTATAAGTTTGTGTAACACTGTTTACAAACTCATCTAAAAAATCTTGGTTAATAGGATCAGACCTTTTCTAAACTCTATTATCTCACCTAATCAAGGTAGTTTCATCCCAGGTAGAAGATGTGCAGACAATGTTGTCATTGTCCAGGAAGCTATTTACACCATTCGGAAAACCGCTTCTAAGCATGGTGCTATTGCGGTCAAGATTGATCTTGAAAAAGCATTTGATCGACTTGAATGGGATTTTATCAAATATTCTCTCCAATTCTTCAACTTTCCCTCTCACCTGATTAAACTTATTATGCATATGGTGTGCACCCCAAAAATGGCTATCACTGATGGGCAGGCAGTAGGTGGTTACATCTTTCCCGGGTATCGAGCGAGGCGATCGCTATCCCCTTACCTGTTTGTCATTTGTATGGAATACCTCTCCCTCAGTATTGAGAAATCTGTCTCGCTCAAGCTTTGGAAGCCTATCCGCATTGGTAAGCAAGGCCCTCGTATCTCACATTCCTTATTTGCGGATGATGTCATCATTTTCAGCATGGCTGATAATGACTCGATTAATGAGATACGACGAGTTTTGGATGATTTTAGCTCTAGATCGGGTCAGAAGATCAATTTAGGCTAGTCCAAATTCACCGCTTCAAACAATCGACCGACGAGTCGAGGAAATCCGAGAATCTTACCGTCCCAATGCTGCTACCACTCTTGGAAAATACTTGGGTTTTCCTATTTTTCATACTAGACCGAAAAACTCGGATTTCCAGTTTATTCTAGATAAAGTAAGAGTCAAACTTTCAGGGTGGCAGGCTAATCTTCTTTCCTTGCCTGGTAGACGGGAAATTATTCAATCCTCATCGACCCAGATACTGCTACTTTCTCATGCTAGTGCGCAGATTCTAGTCGATCTGCGATAAGATTGATAAGGAGAATAGAACCTTTCTTTGGGGCGGTTCTGCTTCCAAGAAAAAAATTTCCCTGGTCCCTTGGGACAGAGTTGCCAAACCAAAAAAGATTGGAGGGTTAGGTATCAGATCTGCCAGCAATGTTAACAAAGTCGGGATGGCAAAATTAATCTGGCGGCTATCTAGGACTGACAGGAATTGGGCTGTGGTTCTCGGTAGGAAATACACCAGGGGCGACCCTCGTGTAATGCTGCATCTCAAGAATGGCACGGGATCTATTAATTTGAAAGCACTTAGAATTGGCTTTCAACTCTTCCAGAATTCGTCTGCTTGGTCGCCAGGAAAGGGTGACATAATTAGAATTTGGCATGATGATTGGACTGGGTTGGGACCACTTAGAAAGCTCATCTCAGGTCCCCTTAATAACAATGAAGATTCGAAAACAATCTATTCCATCTTTTCGAACTTTAGTAGCTGGAATCTCAGCAATTTGTCTTTTGACTTGCCTAAGCAAGTTGTTGATAGTATTAGAGCTATACATCGACCTGTCAATCCTAATGCCCCAGACCGCAGAATATGGAAAAACTCTGTAAATGGTGAGTTTAGCTCCAGTGAGACCCATATTCTGATCCACAAAGCATCTATAGACGACATTGTTTCAGGTAAAAGTTGGGATTGGATTTGGAGGTTAGTTTGTAATCAGAGGATTAAGATGTTTTTTTGGCTATGCTATCATAATCGGCTGGCCACTCGTCATCATTTGCATAGAAAATACATCCTGCCACATCCATATTGCCCTCAATGTGCAACTCAACCTGAAACAATCGAGCATCTGATGAGGGACTGTACAAAGGCCAAAGAACTTTGGACTAAACTATCTTTGTATCATTGGATCCCTAACTCCAGAGGTAGGGACTTTGAGGATTGGTTTTACTCTTGTGCGCAATCTCCTATTATCTCTCCATTTAACGGCGTACCTTGGGGATGTATCTTTACCTTCGGCTGCTGGAACCTTTGGATCCACAGAAATCATCAGCTATTCAACCCAGGCAGACCAATGAATGAGACTTTTCTCGAGACTATTAATAAATCGACCGAATTTTATGTTTTGGGAGGAGGCACAAAGTTGGTCAAGAAGACCAAACTTATCTCGATCTCTTGGATCAAACCTGCTAATGGCTGGATGAAACTTAATGTTGACGGTTCTTCTATTGGTAATCCTAGTCAAAGTGGTAGTGGGGCCCTTATCAGAAATATAAGTGATGGACCGAAATTCATAAATTGAAAGAATTCAAAAAATATTATTGTTAAAGACTTTCACATTGACACAGATACTTAATATTTATTATTGCAGAGCCATGTGCAGGTCTACACCACTGCACACCACCCTGCCTGCTTGGCAAGTGAGTTTGGCCTGAGTAATGCCAAAATGACATTACTTTCTGCCTTTCTTTTGCTCTGGAAATACTTTTCTTCTTCTCGATTGTAAATTACCTTCTCTACATAGACATGGAAACTGAATAGTAGGATGCGTTTACTTTCTTTCATTTAAAAAAATTTATTTATTTCTCATAAATAATTTATTTTCGAATGATAAAGATAAAATTTCAAAATATCACTCAAGGCTTATTT
>JAOCZM010000031.1:600000-801590 GCA_026122235.1 Vinca minor | reverse complement strand
AAATTTGTGAGATGTCCTTAAATGGCGAGCCGTAAAAACAATCTGACATTAAAATAAGAAATTGAGCGAAAAGGACCCGAGATATAAAACTCGAAATACATAAAGGCCCAATTAGGCGATTTTACCGGAAAATGGAAGTAGTGGGTGAATTAATTTTCACCCTACTATTTCACTTTCTCTTCTCATTCAATAGTTAAATGAATCCTACAATAATATACTCTAAGGCTGCCGATTTTTCTAGAGAGAAAATCAGCCACAGTACAACAAGAACATCAAAAAGTTAGAAGAAAAATTAGATTTTCCATTCTTCATTTTTCCGGTTTTTCCTTGAACCTATTTACCGAAATTCCTGAAGATTGTCTTCAACTTTTTGACTAACATTAGAGACACGAAGAACAAGTTCAAGTTGATCGTGTGGATACCGCTAGAGCCAGGAGTCGATAATGATCGATTAATGTTGGTGATTCCGTAGCATAATCAAAAGAGAAATCGTTTATGTCATCCGTCAAACAAAAGGTAATTATCCTAATTAAAGATCATTGGTTCTTACACGTGAATCATCCTGTTAGAAACGGATTCCGCTTTTACTTTCACTGCTCTTTGTTTGGGAATCTAAATTTCTTTCATTTAGGGTCGGTCTACTGAGCCTCAGTAGGTTGACCGATTTGTGTCACATCACTCAATCTTTTCGAATGGATTAGATCACTCAACGACTATTTTGATTAGGTCGAACTCAATCCTATTAGGTCGACCGAGATATGGTTAGGTCAACTGAGATCGAAACAGAGTCTTTTCTTAAAATAGTTCGGAAATACCTCTAACGACCTGGACCAGAGTCCGGTCGACCGAAGTGTCGAATTCTGGCAGTTTTATAGTCATTGAAGCATTTATTGCAAGCCATTTTCTCTCCCCCTATTTAAACCCCAAGGCTGAGATTTTTCTATTCACTCATTCCATTAAGTGTATTCAATTTACTCACATTCAAAGTATCTTTTATTACTTCTTGCAATGTATTTCATGTGCTAAACAAAGTTCATGAAAATCATTTGAGCTATACCATTTATTGAGCTTTACACTTGTAACAAATCCATCACTTCTAGGTGATATTTGGTTATTCCCCTTTTCCCTCTTATTATTGAGATTAGTTCTTTGTGAGGTAGGAAGTTTCATCTCTTTTTTTGCGAGATTTGTAGAACTCTTTGTGAGTTAGGCTCTTTGTGAACTTTTTGTGTGGTTCAAGTAAAACTCTTTGTGAGTTGTCCACTCTTGTAAAAGGTTGATCTGACCTTACGTTTGTTGTGAAGGAAACTTCTTAGTGTATTGTTGAAATCATTGAGTGTGTCTCAAGGTAGTGGACGTATATTTTTGTGAATCGAACCACTCTAAATCGATTGTCTTGTCTTCTTATTTTCTACAAGATTTTCGTATTATTTTTACTTACTCTTGAATTGATTATTTGCAAGAAAGTTTTAAAAAGAATTTAAAAATGTCTTCTTATTTTCTACAAGATTTTCGTATTATTTTTACTTACTCTTGAATTGATTATTTGCAAGAAAGTTTTAAAAAGAATTTAAAAACCCTATTCAGCCCTCCCCTTTCCCCTCTAGTGTTTTCCAATTGGTATCAGAGCCATGTCTTCTCTTTTTAGATTAACATTCTTGAACAAATATCAAATGGCCGGACATTCCGCATATGCTTATCTTGAGGGGTCCTCTACTAACCGTCCCCCTTTCTTCGATAGTACTAACTACAATTGTTGGAAGAATAGATTTCGCATCTATGTTTGTTCTACCAATTTTTAACTTTGGAGTGTGATTGAAGATGGACCATATATTCCTATGAATGAAGAAAATCGTTCAAGGATTAAGAAAGAAAGACATGAGTTTAATGACTTTGAGGTCAAGAAAATGACTATGAACTTTCAAGCCATTAATATATTGAGTTGTGCTATTCCTCAAAATGAGTAGAACCGAGTGAGTGGTAGTGATACCGCTCATGATATGTGGAAGATACTTGAAGTTACCCATTAGGGTACCAATCAAGTGAAAGAATCAAAACTCAACATGCTTGTTAGAGATTACAAGTAGTTCTCCATGAAATCAAATGAGAACATAAGTGATATGAACACTCGTATTACAAAAATCATCTATTGGGTAAAGGCCTATGGCAAGAGGTATTATTGTGGGAAATAAACATGAAAATCTTCAATGCTCTTCCTAAAACATAGGAAGCAAAAGCCTTGGACATTGAATAGACCAAGGACTTGAAGGCTTATCCTACTAAAGAGCTTATTTGCTCTCTTCTTGCTCATGAGATGAAACTCAAAAGGAAAACTAGCCTTGATCATGAAAAAGGCTCCAAAAAGGAGTTGCATTGAAAGCTAAAGATCACAAAATATCTCATGATACAAAAAGAGAGTGATGAGGAAGAGGATGACACGGATGATGAGGCTATGACAATGATCTTTGGGAGAAGAATGAAAAAGGCATTCTATGGTGGAAAGGGCAAGAAGCCTTTCAAAGCTAGAAGAGGAAAACCCTCTTAAAATCCAAATGGGATGAAATGTTTTGAGTGTGGAAGTAAGGAGCACTTTATTGGAGATTGTCCAAAAGTAAAAAATAAAGATAACCAAGGTGACAAGAAGAAGAGATTTTTCAACGCCTATAATGCAAAAGGCATGATTGGCACATGGGATGAGGAGGATAGTGAAGAAGAAGAGGATCACCCTAGCAATCAAAATGCAAATATTTACTTTATGGCAATAGAAGATGAGGTGAAACAAGAGCGAAAAGCACTTGCTGGGGAATATGGTTTCTTGATAGTGGATGTTCAAGACACATGACTGGAGATGCTACTCTCATGAGAGATGTCAAGCCAATAATTGAAGGATTCGTCACATTTGGTGACAAACAAAGGAAAGATCATTGACATTAGGAATGTTGGTAAAGGCTCCTCTACCCTTATTAGACAAGTACTTTTAATTGAGCTTTTAAAGTATAACTTGCTTAGCATTAGCCCTTGTGATAATTGTTTTGTTGTTTCCTTTAAGAAAGATGCATTTTCTATCTTTGATGAAAACTCAAATGATGTCATTTTTGTAGCAAATAGAGTTGGTAATGTATACGTGCTCTCTCTTGATGAATTGCTTGCATATGATGTACAATGTTTGAATGTTCATGATGATGATGCATTCCTTTGGCACCGTAGATTAGGACATGTTAGCATGGTCGTACCTAACCGATTATCGAGCCAAGAACTAGTACGTGGTTTGCCAAAAGTAAAGTTTGAAAAGAAACGGCTATGTGATTCATGCGAATTTGGAAAACAAGCCAAAACTTCTTTTAAACCCAAGAAAATGGTATCATCTTCAAAACCTTTAGAGTTAGTTCATCTTGATCTTTTTGGACCTATGAGGACCACTAGTCTTGGTGATAAGAGGTATGTGTTTGTTATAGTAGATGACTAGATTTACTTGAGTAATTTTTCTTTCACAAAAAGATGACCCCTTCATTGAATTTTCAAACCTCTTTAAGAAAATTCAAAACTCACTTGACACAAAATTAATTTCTATTAGAAGTGACAATGGAGGAGAATTCAACAACCAAAGCTTTGAAACCTTTTGCAATGAACATGGCATAAATCACATTTTTTGCCACCTTGAACCCCTCAACAAAATCGTGTAGTTGAGAGGAAAAAATCGCACTTTGCAAGAAATGACTAAGTCTATGCTTTCCGAAAATTCTTTACCCATGTATTTTTGCGCGGAAATCGTTAACACCGCTTGCTACATTATGATCCGAGTTCTTTTAAGACATTTTCTAAATAAAAACTCATTTTGAACTTATCTTTGGAAAAAGGGTAATATGCACTAAATAGCCACAAACTATTTCGAGAATTCTTATGTTGGGCCAAAACAATGATTCTTGTGGATTATGGCCATGAAAATTTTACGAGCAGTGGAAATTGAACACGAAAGCAGTATTCAGTCCAAAACTATAAAATATCCCCTCATGTGCTAGGTCACGTGAAGGTATTTTTGTCCATAAAAATCCACCCCCCATTTTTATTTTCATTTTTTACAACTTCATCATCGTCCACTTTGGACCACCTCTCTCTGCCCTCTTCGCCGGTGGTGGCGCTCGGCTTAGACGTCCTTCCCTGCTTCAAGTGGAAAATCAGAATGGCCTTGGCTACTTCAATGGTCGTATCGAAAGTGCCGAGCCAGGCGCGAGATCCACGGCGCTTAGGATCACGTATCTCCGCCGCATACTTCCCCCACGGCCTTTGTCGTACGCCTCTATAATTCCTTCCTATTACGACACCGGTCGAGCGAGTCGACGAATCGGTAGTCCCCAACTTGTTTGTAGATTCTAAGTGATGTGGATGTAGATTCTAAGTGAATCGAACCACTCTAAATCTTCTGTCTTGTTGTTGGGTTTAGTTTTGCATTTGCTCTTCTTGCACAAACTTATACTAGCATTGCTTAGATTCGAAAAAGTTCCCAAGTTCGACTAAAACCCAATTCACCCCCTCCCTCTTGTGTTTTACGACTCGTTTTCAATCGTGTCCTAAGGAATCACATTTAGTAGCCAGTTAAAGGCATTCTTAGATATCTTATAGGATCCTTTGATTATGGCCTTTAGTATCCCAAAACCGAGACTTGTGACCTTATCGGATATATCGATGCCGACTATGCCGGGTGTAGAGTCGAGTGTAAAAGTACTAGTGGTCGTTGTCAATTTCTTGGACATGCCTTGTTTCTTGGCATAGCAATAAACAAGCATGTGTTTCTTTGTCTACCGCTGAGGCCGAATATATCACCGCCGATAGTTGTTGTGCATGATTGCTTTAAGCACACTTTACTTGATTTTGTTCTTGTTTTCAACAATGTGCCTATCTTCTGTGACAACACTAGTGCCATCAATTTGACTAAAAATCCCATTCAACATTCTAGAACAAAGCACATAGAAATTAAGCACCACTTTATTAGAGATCATGTTACTAAAGGAGATGTTGGTATTGAATTTGTGAGTACCGATGATCAACTTGCTGATATTTTCACAAAGCCTTTAGGTATTGAAAGATTTGATTACCTAAGGCGCTTCTAGGAATCACAAAATTGCAAAGTGAATGTATTTGCTGAGAATGTGCAATAAATAGGGCAATTGCGGTCAACTGTATATAAGGGTCGGTCGACCGGGAGAAATGGTAAAATCTTCTTAATACAAAATTAAAGGCATCTCGGTCGACCGGATGTACTGCGCGGTAGACCGTAATCAAGACAAAAAAACATTAAAGGCATCTCGGTTTATTTCGGAACGACCTCAAAAGGGGGAGGCCTGGTCGACCGGACCATTGGGAATTCAAAAATAAATAGTTATCAACAGTGCATAAATTCAAAAGTTCATTTCCCACCCTTTCAAATTTTCAAAACCCAAACTCCTCCATACCAAAATTCCTCATACAAATCTTTGATTCACATCATCATAAAGACAAATCAACCACCATCCAAAACACCAAAGTCACAAAACTCCAAACCCAAAAAAATCTTATTGAGAGAAAAACTTCCCCAAATAAAATTCTTGAAAAAGGGATTACTATCCAAGAATCAAATGGACCCACTCCAAATAAAACAAGAACATGAATAAAAGGGGAGACAAAGGCAAGAAGATAATGGAAGGATATTCCGACAAAGAAACAAAGTCGGATGAAGAAAGCTTGGTTCCTCCACCTTCACAAATATTTCTGGGAGAATCATCAAACTATGCGGCTACAAAGATAACTCCTAGATTCTATACTCTTCAAACCAAGAAAACCTATGAAGCCTTTGTAAAAGAAAACAGGGAAATTATACTGTGGTATATTAGGGATGCAAAATTTGATAAAGGGGTTAGATTAAATCTTTTTGGAGATATGGGGTGGATGAACTTGTTTGCTCATGATAGTGACATATATATATATATATATATATCATTTAGCCATTTAGCCATTTATTAGTTTGGAGCAAACTTAAAAGAAGAGGGAAAGAGAGATGATGGTAAATATTAGTGGACTTCTAGGATAGAAGGATGGGAATTAAGTTTTTCAAAGGCCATGTTTTGTGAAAGCATTGGGGTTGAGCTTGAGGAAGGGGCCACAAAATTTTATCATAGAATCGGAGGCATTCCAAATGAAAAACTCTTAGACTTGAGGCATTTTAGAACAAATTTCAACATCAAAGAGGCATTCAGCAAAGCTTATGAGGGAGAGACCAACAAGCTAGATGAGTATGGTCGGATTTTGCATCACATGGTAGCCAATGTTGTCCTAGCGGTAAAAGTCCATAAGAATTCCCTCACATACTTGCAAATGATAGTGATGAATTGGCTAGTTGAGAGAACTAAGGTAAATATTGGTTATTTGTCCTTTAGAAATTTGAGTGAATCCATAAAAGCCGAAAGAAACTTCATACCCTATGGCTCGACGATGACTCAGCTCTAAGGGCGACAATTGGCCTAGCTAAAGCAGAGCTTCGACTGTTTGGGAGGGAATTTTCCAGTTTAAAGCGGAGGCGAGATGGATGCAGGGATGAATTTTGCCCCTGCTATTGAGGACGGGGTTGGGGCGGGAGACATGATATCCCCGACCCCGCCCCGGCTTGTCGTGTTCCTCATTCCTAAAATACAAAATCCATATAGAAAACACATAAAATACCTAAAAATACGAAACAAATATGTCAAAATTGGAAAGACACCGCGAATTTTCAAACTCTTTGAAGACTCCTCCATCTTGTAAACCTTTAGGAACCCCATCTTTTTTAAGGAACAAACTAGTGTCTTTTTACATATTGTTATTTCGTTTAACATGTATTAAATATTTTTTGTTTAAAATTATGTGTTCTTTTTTAAAGGTTATATATATTTGTCAATGTTTTTTGTCAAAATTTACTTAATTTTTGTAATCGGAGATGGCCGAAAGCCAAGATTTGGAAGGGAAAACAATCCCACTATTCCCCAGTTCGGGATGAGACCCCACCTGATCCGGGGATGGGATCCCCATCCATCCCCAATGGCGGAGCTGGGCCGGGGATGAGGATCGGGATGGAGAAGACGGGGCCGGGACTGGAGACCTTGGTCTCCGCCCCACCCGCCCCCCATTGCCAACCCGAGTCAGCTCGGCTCGGCTCTATAGGGGAATGAGGTCGAGTCACTAGTAATAAATATACAAGTGACAAAAATTTGTAACAATAATTATAATTTTTTGTGACTAAACTATGTCGACACTATTTCAAAAATAATTAGTTACGAAGTAGTTGTCACTAGTATGAGTAGTATGCGTGATAAACATTTGGCCACTATTAAAAAGTATTTTAGTGTAAATGATGTCGTCAATATAAGTATAAATATTGTGACGACTTAATTTGTCACAATTTAATTTGTCAAAATTATTGTCACACATATTTATATTTATTGTGACCACTTTTTTGTCACTTATTGTAAAGTTTTTGTTGTCGAGAATTTAGTCACAGAAGCATTGTGACTAATCATAAAATGTCGTAAAAGTTTCATTAGTGACTAATGTATTTGTGACGGCAATTGGCGACTACAAAAACTAGTCACAAGCGATAATAGTGACCTAAAATCGACCTTACAGTGGTCACTGAATATCATTTTTCTTGTAGTGTATGGGAAAAAACATCAACAAATATGAAAAACTAGAAATCAAAAGCAAACCTGTCAAACCCCGTAACCAGGGTGATGACATGGCAGTATCTCATTGGTCAATGAGACACCAAAGCCTACGATACGGAGTTGCTAAAAGGAAATTCATTATGCATTAAATCTAAATTACAAGTTTAACATCGAAAAACTGAATACATAAGTGAAATGAATCTACTTATTACATTATTAGAAAAAGTCTAAGCGTTCTAAAATGAATAACTGAAATGAAACTAAGTGTTCCAAATGAAATAACTGCAAAGGAAATAAAGTCTAGCATCTACGTAGATTATGATTACTTCTCGAATGGCCCATTCCAGGTATCATCATCGTAAACAGGATCAACATCTACATCACCTGCACAGTAAGAAAGAAGATGGACTGAGGATCTATAAAAATAAAAAAAATACAGAACAGAGTACATCATAAATAGACTCAACAGGTTCCCGTTTCCCAAAATACCCCTTTTGAAAATACGCTTTTGACACGACACAACACAACCTTACGGGCCTCTGAACGCAGGACATAACAGTACAATACACTGCAGAGAAGAATGCAATGCAATCTGCACAAACTGCTTCAGTGACCTTCCCGGTCGACCACACCCTCAATTCGGTGGACCGGTGATATCCTAGAAGCACACAAACAGAAAACAAAGGCTCCAGTCGACCAGCACATAAATCAGACGACCGAATGAACCATTAGACGAAGCATTGTTCGCGGTATCGTCTGCGACTTCGTACGCGGAAAGACAATAGCTAATTGTCATTCAGCTGATGAACCCTAGGACGAATGGTAGGGCGATTGGATCGTCCGCGACCTGCGAAAATCAGAATAACAAGTGCAAAACTTGTACACAAGTGTACTATCTAGCACCAAATCCCAACCCAAAATACAAGTTAAAATGACTCAATACCAAGTATCAAATATGACATAAATAAATGTTCGACTATACTTATCAAATCTGACACCACATATCGGAATTAATGCCAAGAGTATCCCATACTACTCATGCACTACAAACCAATAGTTATGTCAGACAATCGAGTATAAAACGGACCATGACCAAACAAGTTAAAAACAACAGTTAAGCTAAACAACTATACTCTTCACGTCTAAGCACTCACACAACCGAATCCACAACAAGCATGTCTGCCTTACAGTATTCACGATTACATAATTTACTTAGACATTACGAATATAGTTATCGTTACGAAATTACAATCCCACAGACAAGCGCAATTGTCCAATCAGACTCATAATCACTGTTAACAATCCCCCACGTAATACCCACTGAGGAAAGGCCACACAAAATCAGAACTCTGGCTGAATCTTTCCCCTGACATAGGCCAAAAAATCAAGAATATGTATGACAACCAAATAGACCATAATGAAAAAATCAAATAAACGACCACAACAATCAAGTAGACGACTAAATGATAACCGACACTAACAATAGCACATCTCCAAATCATCCAATTATCCATCGACGAACACGTAGTTAACAATTATGGAAATATTAGAATAATTCAGGATTTGGAATCAAAATATCCATAATACACATAGATAATTCCAAAACAGAAATTCAGTTAACAATACGATAAAACGCCAATTATGTAACCGATTCGTAACTTAACATTTTATGCAATATATATATATATGTGTGTGTGTGTGTGTGTGTGTGTGTGTGTGTGTAGGATTTTAGCAATTACCTATTCTAATCTTTACAATATTCTAGAGTTAGATTATTATTTGGTTTCCTTATTTAATTAGAGTTTTTTTTTGCTAAGTATTATTTAATTAGAGTTAGATTGTTAAGTAACTTCCTCTTTTAATTAGGACTCTCTTTGTATTTATATGTGGAATTTCCCTTGTTCAATTAATCAATTCAATTCATTGATTCCATATATTCTTACATGGTATCGGAGCAGGCCCTTAGGCAGGATTTGTGGGGTCATAATGCCCAAATGGGCTATAATTGTCCCGGTACGACCCTAGAAGGGCGGCGAGCCTTAAATTGACTCCCATCTCGATGTGAGGGGGAGTGTTGAAATATGAAGTCCCACATAGAGTGTTTAAGGAATATCCAAATAACCTATAAGCTCATGGGTTAACACCTCTCCTTGCCAATTAGTTTTGAGAGGATATGGAGTCCCATGAGATATTTTTTTTAGGATATCCAATGGGGCAAAAAGTGTGTAAAGTATATGATTTGCAGTAAAAAAAAAAAAAAAAAATTAATGTCTCTCAGGATGTTCATTGTTACGAACATATATTTCCGCTCAAAGATTGTAATCACCCTGATTCCCCTGCCTCTTTTTTTGAGTCGCATCTCAACAGCCCAATCCCAGATTTTTCCCCCGACCCAGTGCCTGAGCCCACCTCTTTGGCCTCTGACCTAACCAGCCCTTTAGCCCATGCCCAGCCCAGCCCCCCTATCCCCATACTTCAGCCCAGCAGCAGGCTGCCTCCTTTTCTTTGGCCCAGTCACAGGCCCCATCTCCCTTAGCAGCCCACCCGAGGTCAGATGGCCTTAACCAAGCCAGTCCCTCCCCTTCTAAGCAGTCCCGGCCCACTGCCCATGTGGCTCATCCCCCAGATATTCTCCAGCCCAACAATCCATTATCATCCCCCCAGCCGAGAGCCACCCCACAAATTCTCCTAGTTCCCCATCCGCCAATCTAGTGCCACAAATACCGCGTAGATCCGAACGACAAAGTAAGCAACCCAACTACTTACAGGATTTTGAGTGCTACGCAGCGACTGATCTCCCAAAGACAACATCATTAACATAAAATTCCTCAGGTATTTCCTATTATCTCAATCAATTTTTTACTTATGATAATTTTTCCCGCTCTCACGAAATATTTTTAGCTTCCATTACTTCTGGTTTCAAGCATAAAAATTATTTTCAAGCTATCCAATATCCAGAATGGCGTGAATCAATGAGACAGGAATTGGTCGCCCTTGAGAGTAACCATAATTGGGCTCTTGCTCCTCTTCCTCCTCGTAAAAAACCTGTAGGAAGCCGTTGGGTTTATCGCCTTAAATATCGCTTCCTTCTGCTTCTTTCTCACCTAACGCATATACCCAGGCTTTCACTTGTGGCTTTTCATTTGAATGTTTGATGAGTCGTAGATTATTCGAATGATTGACTTCTACGGTCACATTTTGATTACCATGGTACTTATCAGGGCAGTAATGACGTATATGACCTTTTTGTCCGCAGTTTTAGCACTGTCCCAACCTTCTCCTACATTTGTCATGATGGTGGCCAGGTCGACCATAATAATCACACACCAAATAATTTGTATTTGTTGGGTTTGGACGGGGTCTCCTTGAGTCCCCTGAGCTCCTAGATTCTTCTTCATGTCTTTTTAATGTCTTATCTCTTGATTCGTTAGCTGCTCGGATCTGACGGTCGTGGTTCTCAACTCGGGAAGCTGCTTCCACCGTTCTGGCAAAGGTCAAAGTAGTAAATGGTGTTAAAGCTTTCTTGAGTTCTAGGCGTAAAACCTTTAACAAATTGTCTAGTCTTGTTTGCCTCAATATCAATCATTCGATGACAATATTTAGAAAGCTTGTTAAATTTGGATACATACTGAGCCACAGTCATAGTTCCTTGTTGTAGAGATTGAAACTCATCCTCTCTTTGCTCTCTTATCCAGAGAGGTATATATTCATTTCTGAATTCCTCTTGAAAATCTTCCCAAGTCCATTCATTTTGTTCGCCTAAATGAGATTCAGAAATGTGTTTCCACCAATCCTTAGCCGATCCACGTAATCAAAAGGCAGCAAGATGAACAAAAGCAAACCGAAAGCCAATCACAAGACAAAGGATTTATAGTGGTTCGATTCACTTAGAATCTACATCCGCTACCTTGAGCCGCACCCAAGGATTTTCAACAACTTCACTAAGAAGAATATTACACTTGTGGATAACTCACAAAGAGTTTTACAACACAACCACAATACAAAACTCACTAAGAGTAAATTGCCCACACAAAGTAGGACTTATACAAGAATAACCCTATCACTAAGAAAGGGAATGAGATGGTTTAAAGAGAAGGATTGTTCACTCTTATAAGTGAGAGATATATACCTTTGAAGTACAAGAATAATCAGCTCTTAGAACATAAAATGCACACTCTTTGTCTTGCTTTAGAAAGATCACTTTTGAATGATTTAGATCATAGAGATGAAGAGCATTTTCATTGAAAGTGTTTGAGACTTGATAAGAATCAATGTATGTTTGATGTGCAAGCCTTCAAGTCATTCTACAGCTTTAGAGCTTATATACATTTCAAAATATGCTGAAAAAACGACTCTGCAACGGTTATATAACGGCTAGTAGCAGAGGCCGGTTGACCGAAAAACACCTCGGATGATCCGAGGTCAAGCTCGGTTGAGCCTACCCAATACTCGGTCGACCGAGCCCACCCATAGGTCGACCGAACCAAGCTTTTTCCAAAAGCTACAACTCTCTGTTTCAGTTCGGTTGATCCGAGGAAATCTCGGATGATCCGACTTTCCTGAGTATGAGGGATGTTGATTTTTCACTAGTTTTGAAATCTTTTGAAGTCTAAAAGGTTTTCCCAAAAGGTAACAAGTAAGAACATTTGGAAAACCATTTTAAAGGACTTAGACTTTGAAATCAAAGGCTTTTAAGATAAGAACACATATAAGAATCCTTTTGAAACTTAGCCTTTTGAAAACGTGTTTATGAGCATGCAAGACTAGAGTGTTGTACGTTTATGTTCATAAGAGCATTGGTTAGAGCTTATAAAATAACGGCTTATAAAGACAAAGCTATCCTAACCAAAACTAAGTCTTCAATCTTCAATCTCGACGAGATGTGCCTTTAAGTATAACTTTGAATCTTGATCATGGCTTGATTGAAGTACTTAGAGCTTCCATTATGACTTCCGATATTCTATCACAAAGATTGAGAGCATTAGACACAACATCAAATGTTTGTCCATTATCAAAAAGCGAGTTTGTTCGCCCCTTAGGGGCTTACAAAAGTCACGCTAGAAATAAAAATATGGGGTTTGGAAGGAGGTGCTCTGCCATGGACCTCTGCGCCACCGAAGATCTCGAGAGCTTCGGCATCATCTACGTCCATGGCTACAGTGGTGTTGCTTTTGGGTATTTGGTTTTAAGAGTGGTGGTGATGAAGATTTGATTGTTGTTGATAATTCTTGTCCTCGTGCTTGATTAATTCTTGAAATAAAATGAAAAGCTTGGATTTGGATTTTTCTATTGTTTGATTATAATTATAAACTTTTGAATCTGTTTCTTGATTTGATTTGTTCTTGGGTTTATGGTTGGGGATGATAAAGTTGGATGGAGAAGTGGTGAAGGTAGGGGCAGCGTTCTGTGTGGGGATGGAATGATGAAGACAGACGGAGTGGTAGGGGGAGGAGTGGGGGTGGGGATGGAATGATGAAGATAGACCGATCTCGTGATTCTTTTTTTGTATATTACTTTTTGAGAAATTTTTTTTTCCGTCCAAGTAAATTTGGTTATCTATAATATTCCAGTACTAAAGATTAATATTATGAATAAAGTAAGCATGTAAGGTTCGTTATAATTTATATAAGGCGATCAATTACTAATACTATGAAATTGTTAAAGTAAACATGTAAAGTTCGTTATAGTTCTATATAAGGTGATCACTTACTAATACTATGAAATTGTTATAGTAAAAATGTAAAGTTCGTTATAGTTCTATATAAGGCGATCACTTATTATTACTATAAATTTGTTAAAGTAAACATGTAAAGTTCGTTATATTACTATATAAGGCGATAACTTATTAGTACTATAAATTCATTATAATTCTTAACAAGAATAACCCATTTCCATTTTCAATTGATGATATTTGATGAAAAACTCAAATTAAACCTCCATAAATTAAGAATTATCATGTTCCCAAAATCCATGAACCACAAATTCGTTAAAGTAAATCAATTAAAGTTCGTTATACTACTATATACGTCAATCACTTATTAGTAAACTTCTATATGTATATATATATATATATATATATATATATATATATATATATATATATATATATATATATATATATATCATTATATGATGATCACTATAAATATGTTATTAGTTATGGCTTTTTTTTTATAAAAAAAAGTACTCCAAGGGCATTTTTGCCCCATTGACCAATATAGCCAATTTTTAGCCAATTGGGCTTAGCCAAAGATCATTTTCCATTTTCTAAATCCCTAGAAAACACTAGATCCCTCATTATTCGTTGCGGTTCGTCCCTCTCTCTCTCTCTCTCTCTCTCTTTGTTTTTTCTCTTTAATTTTTCCTAAATCAACTTTAATTTCCCCTTTTTTATTTTTCTGTTTTTATTTCTATTTTTACTGCTTCTTCTTCTTTTCGGGTGGATTTCCTTTTTCAGGTGCGGTGGCCGCAGTGGTCTTCATCTTCCGACGAATCAGAGTCGTTGCTCTTCACCTTCTCCGGCGAAGGTAAGCTTTTCTCTTAGTCTTTTTATTCTATTTTCTGTTTTTATTTTTCTATTGTTGTTATTTTTTTATAATTTTGTTTTTCTTCTCAGATCTGTTGTCTCACCGCTGCCGCCTCCGACTTGCAGCAGCTGCGGCCGCCCACTCGCTGCCTCTGACCACCACCATCACAGAAGGTTGTCTCTTTCTTTTTATTCATTTCCTCTTTTATTATCATTATTATTACTATTTTATTATTTTTCTGTTATCATTATTATTATTTTTATACTTTAAATTTCAGATTAGGTTTTCCCTAAATTTCAGTTTTCATTTACTGTTATTATTAATATTATTATTGTTGACATGATTATTATAATTATTATTTATTGCTATTATTATTACTTTTCCATAATTGGTGATAAAATAGACTTGGGGACCAGTGTTGTAAAAATCGGCACTAGTAGGTAGTCAGCCACCTACTGCCTAGAAATCCAATAATCGGGTATTGGAAAAAATGGTAAAAAATCGGCCACATACCTGCAGTGGATGCACACGGGCGACAGTGACGGTGACGGGAAGGAGCAGCGGCGGGGAGGAGGCAGTGAGGTGTTGTGAAGAGAGAATGAGAAGAGAAGAAGACAGAAGGAAGGAGAAGAGGAGAAGAAAAACAAAGGGAGAAGCCGCGCCGAAGAAGAGAAGAACGTAGAGAGAAGAAGAGGGAAGAAAGGGAGAGGCGGCATCGACGATTTGCGGCGGAGTAAAGGGGAGGGGCGCCGCTCCAGTGAAGAAGAAATGAGAGAAAATTAGGTTAGGGTTTTCTCTTCTTAGGATAAGAATATATATAGGACTAAAATGGTAATATAAATAATTATCACATAAATCCTATAAAATACTTATATTACAAACAAGTCCTAAATTTAGAAATAACTTGTATTCAAGTCCGAAATAATTTTTAAAAATTACGTTTTAGTCCTTATAAGTTTATATTTTATTTTTTAAGGTTCGATTTAAAAGCTTATGAATTATTTCGAGAAAATTTATAACACTAATAATAATATATATGAGATATTTATGTCTTCCCACACAAGTTAGTATAACATATATGATAACAGAATTTTTAAAATTACGTTGTAATTTAGGGTCGCCCGACTAGTCGCTAGTCCCGGTCTGCAGACCGACTAGCGACTTCTGCAACTACTTGTTGGGGACTTTATATATTTATGTTACTTTTCTTTCTACTAGAATTTCACAAAATTATATTCAATTTCTTAAAAATTGTAAAAACCCCAATTTAATCAATTTTGTTTTTGTAATATAACATTCAATCTAGTTAATCCCCATTCCAGTTAAAAATTACGTGAGTTAATTGAGTTTCTTTTTATGTGAAAGTTTCCTAAACCAAACTAATCAAATTTCTTCGAAAGAAAGTGAGGTAATTAAAATTCTATTATCTCCTCCTATTATAAATAAAGTAGAAAATTATGAAAATCTTACTTCAATAATATGATAAAAGAGTCAAGGAGATTTAAAAGTTAAATTTCCAAATATTCAAGGAAATTTAACTTTAAATTTCCTAGATCAATTTTTATCTATATAGTTCCTTAATGGGATTTAAAGTGTAAATTTCTCTTTTCTAGTCTAGGATCAAGTAAGAATTTAGATTTATATTCCTCTGGTCACCCGTCTTAACAGGCACAAAGTCCGATTAGATACGTCTCTACCAGTGGGATAGGCCACGGGTGTTCCTGGGATTTCGTTTCCAAAATCCTCCTGCAAAGGACAGTCTCAAAGGAGTATAATCTAATTTTTTTTATGAGCCCGATTAACCTAAGTTTGTTTATTGTGAAGGATCAAAACAAAAGATTGAAAGCAAAAGTACCTCTTTGATAGTCAATATTTTATTTGATTCTTTACTTGAAGAATAGCAATAACGAGTAATATGCAATGTTTAATTGTATATTTGTGATGAAATAAGTAGTTGCTAGTAGTATATGAGGGGCAATATGGCTTTGGTTTGACTATGTCTCTGGGATTAAAGCATTAGGCAGAGCGATGAGACACTACAAAACAAAAGGTCTATTGCGACGTTTGCCATATGTCGCAATAAACTAAAAAAACGTCGGTATAGATCTATACTAACATTTATTATAAATGTCGCGTAAACGTCACATTTGCCTGTATCGTTATGGTTTTTTAAGACATTTGTTACAAGCGCCGGTACCTATCTATTACGACATTTGTTGCGTCATTTTAAAGTGTTTCAAAAGGTATTTTTTCCAACATTTGTAAATAATCGCAACAAATTGTGTATTCCGACATTTGTAAATATTGTGAATAAGTAATTTTTTCGACATTTTTAAATAGTCGTAACAAAATATGTATCTCGAAATTCGTAAATTTTGAAACCCGAGGTTGTCCGAGCCCGAGGCAAGTCGAGTCGGAGCCCGACAAATTGAGCCGTTGAGTCTAATTATCTTTGAATAATCGGAGCCAGAGCCTAGAGACAAGTCGAGCCACCGAGCCTAGCTAGCTTTGAATAATATATAATAAACTTTCTTCACATTCAAAGATATGGGAATTGAACACGCGACCTCCCTGCATGTATGTCGTGCAATTTGCTCGCTGAGCTAAATGATCATTTGTTATTTGTTTCTCCTCCTATTATATTTATTATAATAGAATTTGGATTTTGAATTTTGTACCTTTGTGTTTCGATTTATTATGAATCAAATTAAAATTAATACTCTCATTAAATTTTAATAATTAAATGTTTTTAATTTTTCTTTAAAAAATATATTTCAGAAACATAATCTTTGTATTTGTGTTTGTTTGAAAATGTCACGAGATCTAACGACATAATATATTAATATTGTTATATTAGTCGCTAAAAGTAACAATTTATAACATGTAATGTAAATGTCACGAACTAACATCAAATTGTCTGTAAGAATAAAAAATACTATAACTGTCTTTATGAAACGTCGTAAAAAATCCAAATATAGCGACATTTATATGAAATGTCACATGATTTAATGTTATTGTATATACATGTCGTTATATGAGTCACAAAAAGTAACAATTTATAACTACATTTAATGTATACGTCGCTAACTAACATCAAAATATCTATTTTATCAACAATTATTATAACCGACGCTATGAAACGTCGTATAAAATTGAAACTTAGCGATGTTTGTCTGAAAATTCACAAGATCTAACGACTTAATATATAAATGTTATGAGTCACAAAAAGTAACAATTTATAACAACATTTAATGTAAATGTCGCTAACCAACATCAAAACGTTGGTATGAACAACAATTACTATAATTGACGCTATGAAACGTCGTATAAAATCCAAATATTGCGACGTTTGCAAAAAGTGTTGCTTTAACTTACTCTTTTTGGTTTTAAGCGACGTTTGATAAAAGCATTGGTACAAAAACGTCGCAAAAAGGTGTTTTTGTTGTAGTGAGAACACTTTAGAATAATTCTTCTAAAGTGTTTAATTACTCAATTATGTTTTAGTTTTCTGATGAAAGTATTCACAGAAGATCCGATATGAGGCAATTGTGATATAATTTAGAGCTCACTAACCAAAGACTATTGACCGGGAGGGAGTTTGGTGTATGGTATGGAAGAGGAAGAGTTTCCCTTTTAGGGCAATTTTGTGAGTGAAAACCTTTGACAAGGGCCTCTATTTATAGGAGAACTTAAGCCCTTCTTTGTAATTTACCTTTTGAAAAGGACTTCTGGTGTAAAAAAAAATTTATTATGTAAATACATGTAATTATTGGACTTTTAATGCAATTATTATTTGTATTGTCTTGGGCTCCAAGTTTTACTAGAAAATTTCTATTATACCCCTAGTTTCTAATAAAATTACTAATCTATTGGTTGGACTATTTCACCCTTGCTAATTAATTTAAAAGACACTTCTAACCTGATCATGTGAAAAGATAATACTAACCTTTTAAATTGGTACCGAAATTACCGGTCGTCACATGAATTATGAGATCTCAAATGTTTATGAGAATATTATATCATTTCCAGAAGAAATTCAGGTACCTGGAAATTTGCGAGAAGTTTTATAATAGAACCATAATGCTACCACATATCAATGTCTCAATTTTAATATTATTGGTAGCTTGTCCTTCGGGGACATTAAATTCATGGAATTTGTTTTAGCCAAATTTTGGTTATAAATTATTTCTGAATATTCGTCTTTTGAACTTCTGGTTCAAAACTTATTTGTTTGAGGATCAACAAGAGACACGAATAGAAATATTTTGTTCGTCTATATATTTTCCCTTCTTTATGTTGCAACAATATATATACCAATCAACAGGATTGATCTCAACACCTTGTGGCGGAGTATGAGCGCACATTATATATTGATATGGATCTTGTTTGCAACAATAAAAACCAATTAAAGAGAGGAGAAGTAAGAAATTAATAGTTGGCAAAATACAAAGAAATATCTAATTAATTCCAATCTCTGTGAATTACAATTCCAATCTAATTAAACTACTAATCTATGTGAATTACGAATAAATCCCCCAACTACGATACGCGTACATAACACCCCTCAACAAAACGTAACCAAAATATAATATGTAACATGGTTTAAAATTAAATAGACACTAAATCATATAATGTAGCAAAATAAATTCAAGTCAACGTAACAATTCATGAAAAATTAATTACACGTCACTAACACGTAAACAAAAAATCCCGGTACCGGGCATTACATACTTCCCCACTTACAAAAGTTTCGTCCTCGAAACTTGCACTCCCTATGACATAAGTTCTAACATTCCCCCACCAGATGAAAAGACTCTAGAGGCGTTCACATAACAAGTATGGTACTAAATGACAATACGTGAAATACAAAAGAAAACATGGCACATTATACAATTAGCAAACAACAGATATACATCTAAGCACAAGCGTACCTGTTACCATACTCGATGTTCCACATTCTTGATGCTTAAAAACAGACGCTTCAGAATTACACCCCACCTCTTGGTTTTCAATAGTAGGAGCATCTAACACTATCAGACCTCTTCCAGGACCCATTGTAGGGCACTGACGAATCTAGTGTCCTACATCTCCGCACCTGAAACAGGCTCTAGTACTCCAACGACATATCCTTGTATGCATCCTTCCACATGCAAAAAAAAATCCTCTTTATAGGAGGTCCTCTCGTTTGAACTTCTGTCGGAAGTGGCTCTACGCACTGGATGATGTGGTGGTTCGTTCTTCCGCACCTAAAGCATGCGTATGTCCCCCAATGTTACTTTCCCTGGGATGTCTTTTCCCCACACCCTGTTGCATATCTTCACTACATGTCCCTCCAGTATAACTATCTGTTTCATTTTTCTGCTAGATGAGAACGGCTTGGAACTCTTCCCGAGTCATCTTCCTTGTCCTTTTTCCTTGGTTGTTTCTCCTTTGTCATTCCATCTTAAGCCAGGTGACACACGAATATAACACATAAAACAACAAAACTAACTAGCATGTTTGTGCAGTCTTATGTGCAACATATATCAATTAAACACGTGGCACCAATGTAGATAAACGATCGCGTAAAGAAAATAAAGTCATGTCAGCATGCTTATAAAGTAAGGCTACAAAGTAAGATTAACATGGAAATTCAGTTGAAATAATTATCGGTAAGTTAGCATGCTACTACAATTAAGATTTAAAATGACTAACACGTTAATACAATTCATACATAGTATCTCGATCTTCTAATTAATAAGTAAGAAATACACATAAACACGTAAAGAGTCACAATATACATATAACAGATAGGGATATAAGTCGTAAGTAAACAAAAACATCCTAATCTATGGTCTCTATCCATCACACACCTCACGTTACATGTACTAGTTATCCTAAGTTCATTACATATTTTATCCCTAAGGTTCGACCTGCTCTATTACCACTTCTGTCACACCCTGTAATCAGGGTGATGACATGGTAGTGTCTCATTGGTCGATGAGACACCAAAGCCTACGATACAGAATTGATAAAAGGAAATTCATTATGCATTAAATCCAAAGTACATGTTTAATAGCGGAAAAATGAATATATAACTTAAATGAATTTACTTATTTCATTATTAGAAAAAGTCTAAGTGTTCTAAAAGGAATAACTGAAATGAAACTAAGTGTTCCAAATGAAATAACTACAAAGGAAATAAAGTCTAACAGCTACATAGATTATGATCACTCCTCGAATGGCCCCTCCCAGGTATCATCATCGTAAATATGATCAACATCTAAATCACATGCGCAGTAAGAAAGGGGATGGACTGAGCTTCGGTGCTCAGTAAGGACCTATAAAAAAAATACAAATCAGAGTACAGCAGAAATAGACTCAACAATTTTCTATTTCTCAAAACACCCATTTTGAAAATACGCTTTTGACACGACACAACACAACCTCACGGGACTCAGAACGCAGGACAAAATAGTACAGTACAGTGTAGAGCAGAGCATAACAGAATAGAACAAAACAGAAATCTGCACAGATGCTCTGTGACCGTCCGGTGACCACACCCTCAGTCCGGTGATATCCCAGAAGCACACAAACAGAAAACAGAGGCTCCGGTCGACCAGTACAATAACCAGACAACCGTAGAGACCCGCGGACCAAACATTGTCCACGACTTCGTCCGCGGAAAGACAGTAGCTAATTGTCATTCTGCGGATGAACCTAGGACAAATAGTAGGACGATTGAATCGTCCACAACCTGCGAAAATCAAAAAAACAAATGTAAAACTTGTACACAAGTGTACTATCTTGCACCAAATCAAAATACAAGTTAAAAGGACTCAATACCAAGTATCAAATATGACCCAAACAAATGTTCGACTATACTTATCAAATCTGACACCACATATCGGAATTCATGTCATGAGCATCCCATACTCCTCATGCATTACAAACCAATAGTTATGTCGGACAATTGAGTATAAAACGAACCATGACCAAAAAAGTTAAAAAAGAACAGCTTAAGCTAAACAACTATACTCTTCACGTCTAAGCACTCACACAACCGAATCCACAACAAGCACGTCTTCCTTACAGTATTCACGATTACACAATTTGTTTAGACATTACAAATATAGTTATCGCTATGACACTACAATCCTACATACAAGCTCAATTGTCCAATCGGACCCCATAATCACTGCTAACATTCCCCATGTAATAACCCACTGAGGAAATGTGAAACCCGTAACTTTTGCTTACATGATTTTTGACGTGTAATTAATTTTAAATGACTTACTGTATATATGCGTAATTTAATTCGTATGATTATGTGACTACGTGTCTATTTATTTTTACATGTTTTATTTGTGTATGTTTTAATCAGGGACGTTTCGCACATTTATCGTAATTACGGGACTTAAAAATGTGTTTCACTTAAACGATTGATTAGAATTAATTAGGGATTTAATTGGGATTAGGAAGATTAATTAAATAAAAATGCATATCAGAAGTAGAGGGAAGAACCATAATTTTACAGCACTTGTACGTTTATTGCTTGTTAACTGCATTCGAGGTAGGGACCCCGCTTTACTGTATGAAATTATGTTACGGAATATTTATTACTGTTGGATTTCTGTTCTGGCGTTATTTATTGTATTTGGGGATATTCGATTGTATAAACTGTTAGAGATTGACATTTGACGTTATTGTTAATTGTTTTGATTGCTACTTCATTAGGGTAAAATTCAGCATGTCTTATAAGCTGTTTTCAATTGCTTTAATTAATTGTCAAACATATCTATAAACTGTTTATGTACCGTTCTGTAACTGTCATGTATTTTCCTCTTTGCTTAATTGCTTTTTGGATCTTATTTGGAGTCGTCTATTGAGACTCGTTGTTGTTGTCCTAATTGGTTTGGTCGACCGAGTCGTCGCCCCCTATTGAGCTGTGTCTAGGTACAGTAGTTAGTAGGATCTGTCCACCTTCTTCCAGATCTGTTCTGCGGTCCCAAGTGGCCTTTCTGCTCTGTTTTGTTCTGGGTTTGCATTTAATGAGGCTAATCATCAAAAACGGTAGTGGTTTTGTGGAGTTCCTGGTTGGGGATGATGATACAATGTAATGAATGGATCCTTATGTTGAAGTACATTTAATCTAAGGTGCGCCAATTCGATTGGGTCGGGCCGAGCTTCTGGCCGGGATTGGATTGGGCCCTTAATCGGGTTGGGCCGATCAACCCATTTGGACCGACCTTATGGCTGGAAAATTGGATATATTTTCAGCTATTATCTCTTAGAAGGAGGTTGAAGTGGTGGAGAATGTGGAGGAGTGGTTTCCTCCATGATCTCCCACTTTCCCCTTTCTCTCTCCCCACTATCCCTTGAATGACTAAGAAAAATGCTGATTTTTCTTAGCATTCCAAGTCATTATTCTCCAGGTTTTTGAAAGCTAAGAATAGAGAGAAAAGAGAGAGCATTCAATAGAGCTTGAATAGAAAGAAAAGGCAGCTTTTCTACATACCTGTTTTCTAGCTTTGGCTAATACAAAAGAAGTAAGAAAACTGTTTCTTGTTCTTCGAAAGGTCCTATATCCAGCATATATATATACTCCATCTTGAAGAGTGTCTTCAAGACTTCTACGAGGCGTTGGCTAGCACCAAGCGGTAGAGGACCATCCCCGGAAGATCGAGTGGATATTGGGAGAGACGGAGCCTGCGTTGGTGGCGTTCCGTTCGTGACAACTGAAACCGCTTCAGACGATTTCCGCACTTCGAATGGTATAATACTGTCCCAGAGTCTAAGGTTCTTACTCGTGAAAGATCCTATTAGAGGCAGGTCGTTTTATTTCCGCTGCATAACTGTTTTTGACCCTGTTATTCCTCTAACAGTGGTATCAGAGCCACTCACGAGTACCCTATAGACTTAATGTTCTATAGTATTTTAATATGGATTATGAATCTATATTTTGCATGCCTTAGGATTGCTAGAAATGTTGTATATCATGTATGACATGTTTTTGCATCATTTTTTATGTATGAGAGTCGAGAATTTCGGTCAACTGAAATGCCTGTTTTGGTCAACCGAGTACTCTCAGTACTCTGTTCGGTCGACCGCAATGTCTGTCGGTCAACCGAGTACTCTCAGTACTTTGTTCGTACTACCGAGCATGGTGGCCGATCCACCGAACTGAAACAGAATATGAAATGTTCATTTTGCTGGTTGCTCATTTTTCATAAATTTTTATGTTAGTTGAGCATGATGCATAGTAATCGCCTTTACCCTGTTGGTTTATTTTATAAATACGATCTGCGAATCGTGCCTATCTCTTTTTTTTCAAAAGTTGTAATTCTCTTCTCATCAAATCCCCTCGAATGTAACTCGAGGTTTCCTTAGAATTATGTAATTCTAGATTAGGAGAAGGTACAACTGTGATGATGATTTGGAGACATCCACCTGAAGGTCAAGACGGTGTAAAATAGAATGTTTTCTTTTCACACCCTTAGATTGACTTCACAGTTTTTCCAATGGCTTGGAAAAACCGA
Source organism: Vinca minor (assembly GCA_026122235.1). NCBI lineage: Eukaryota > Viridiplantae > Streptophyta > Magnoliopsida > Gentianales > Apocynaceae > Vinca > Vinca minor. The sequence continues at coordinate 777,875 of JAOCZM010000031.1, read as the reverse complement.
ATAGGATATGGCGATTACTATTGCATTTTTACTTTTATGTATTGGATGCATATGTATATAAGCATAAACTGTTTTATTTATGCTTTTCTGGTGAGATTGTTAAAAACAAAACCCCTCAATTAAATATTAATTAGTGCCTTCCTAAGTTTGGCCCTCGTCAAGGCCTAGATCGACATTAGTATGGGACATGCCAAAGATGTACATACGTGTCTATCCGGGTGAGGCGCGAAGGATAATTTGTGATATCCGCCGGCAAAAACTTAGGGTCCTAGTTAACTGGATTATCTTAATAAATGGATTGAGGATCTAAAGGCAAAAGAGTTGAGAAAAGTGTATAATGATACGCTTGAATAAATGTTATTCACTCAACTAACCAATAATTACATAATTTGATGTGATTGGCAAACGTTGCCTACCTATATAACTAAGTTTTGGGCGATCAGCCAAAGCTGACTCAGAACGAGGTGAAATATGGATCTTGGCCCGCTAGAAAGTTAACGAACTTTACGAGTTGATAATGAGGGTTATTCACTCGAAGAAAATAGTGGGAGAAATCATTAAAAACATAAAAGACCTAATAATGATTTTATCGATACTTACTTTGCATATGTATTTTGTTGTAGAAAAATGGCAAATTCAAACCAAACACTATCACTGCGTTCTGTCCTTGAGAAGGACAAATTAGAGGAGTTAACTTCCTCGATCAGTTCGAGAACTTGAGAATCGTTCTCAAGCATGAAAGAAAGCTGTATGTTCTAGAACAGCCTATTCCTGATACACCAGAGGCTCGCGCTTCAACCGCTGAAAGAAGTGCTTATCAGAAGCATTGTAGTGATGCTTTAGATGTGTCCGACCTCATGCTTGTCACCATGAACTACGAGCTTGAAGCAACATGAGGACATGGGGGGCTTATGAGATGCTTGGCTCACTCGAAGCAACTATATCGAGGGACAAGCACGCCAGGGAGAGATTCGACGTATCGAAATCTCTTTTTTCAATGCAAAATGTCCGAAGGAATGCCGGTAGGGAACTCACGTTCTTAAGATGATAGGTTATGTTCGAACCTTGAAAAACCGGGATTTCCTTTGGGGCAAGAGTCGCCGATCGATTTGATCTTGCAATCGTTGCCTGAGTCATTCAGTCAGTTCATTCTGAATTATCACATGAATGAAATTGACAAGCTATTGCCTGAGTTGTCGAACATGCTGAGGACTGCTGAGAAGGAAATAGGCAAGTCCAAGCCCAACACCATACTGATGGTGCAAAAGGGCAAATGCAAAGGTTTTGTGAAACCTAAAGGCAAACCGAAAGGTAAGCCCAAGGGCAAGCAAACCACTTTCAACAATGCACTGAAATCCAAGGGTGGTGTAGCCAAGGACTCTATCTGTCATCATTGTGGTGAAAAGGGTCACTAGAAAAGGAACTACAAAAGCTATGTTGCAGGAAAAAGGCTGGAAAAGGAGAAAGCAAATGTTGCTTTGGGCTCAGGTATTTATGTTGTTGATATTAATGTGATTGATATCAATTTAAATACAACTACTTCTTGGGTACTTGATACCGGATGTGGTTCTCACATTTGTACTAATGTGCAGGGACTGCAAAGGAGTAGAGAGTTGGCAAAGGGTGAAGTGGAACTACGAGTTGGCAACGGAGCACGTGTTGCAACCCTAACTGTAGGGACTTGTACTTTTACTTTGCCTTCAGGGCTTGTTTTGGGTTTAGAAAACAGTTTCTATGTACCAAGTTTAACTAAGAATATTATTTCAATTTCTTGTTTGGGCAAGAAAGGTTTTGAGATTTCAATCAAAAACCAACGATTGTCGTTCTTTTTGGATAATATTTTTTATGCAAGCGCCTCTTTGATTAATGGTCTATATATTTTGGACCTTGATATGCCAATTTTAAATATAAATACAAAAAGGATTAAGACTAATGATTCTAATTTGACGTACCTATGGCATTGTTCACTTAGGCCACATAAACGAAGACCGCATATCCAAGCTCCATAAAGATGGGTTGTTGGAATCATTTGAATTCATGTCTTATGATCGATGTGAATCTTGTTTGTTGGGTAAGATGACAGCATCACCTTTCACTAAGCTAGGTGAGAGAGCCGATGCTTTATTAGGACTAATACATAGTGATGTATGTGGCCCTTTTAATATACATGCAAGGGGTGGTTACCTCTACTTCATTACCTTTACTGATGACTTCGAGTAGGGTATGGATATGTGTTCTTGATGAAACACAAATCCGAAGCATTTGCTAAGTTTAAAGAGTTTAAACTTGAAGTAGAAAACCAACTTGGCAAGAGTATTAAGGTTCTTCGATCTGATCGAGGAGGAGAATATTTGAGTCAAGAATTCTGTGACTATCTAAAGGATTGTGGAATAGTTTCACAACTTTCTCCTCCAGCTACTCCACAATGGAATGGTGTATCTAAAAAGAGGAACAAAACCTTATTAGATATGGTTCGTTCTATGATGAGTCACACGAGCCAGCCCAATTCTTTTGGGGACACGCACTAGAAACAACAGCTTTAACACTTAACCGCGTTCCATCAAAATCAGTTGCAAAGACGCCATACGAGTCATGGACTGGGAAGCGTCCCAGTTTGTCTTTCATCAAGATTTGGGGCTGTGAAGCTTTTGTAAAACGCTCAGCTTCTGATAAGATGGCTCCAAAATCTGAAAAGTGCATATTTGTAGGTTATCCTAAGGAAACTAAAGGATACTACTTTTATATTCCTAATGAAAACAAAGTGTTTGTTGCTCGCACGGGAGTCTTTCTAGAAAAAGAATTTGTTTCTAGAAACACGAGTGAGAGTAGCGTAGAACTTACTGAAGTTCCGGACTCTTAAACTAGCACTAATGATAAGATGGAAATTGAACGGGACTCCACAAGTTGTTGTGCAGGCAGAGTGCCACAAAGCGATTGTGCAGCCAAAGACTGATTCAAGAAACATAAGAATTGCGTAGAGTCCGGTAGAGTTCGTCATCCACCTTCGGAAAAATTTGGTTTTTTTCATAACGGAACATGGTGATGTTATGTTTGTGGATCACGATGAACCTTCAACCTACAAACGAGCAATTAATAGCCCGGATTCCGAGAAATGGCTTGAGGCCATGAGATTCGAAATGGACTCCATGTGCACAAACCAAGTCCCGGATCTTGGTTGATCCACTCGAAGGGGTAACTTCCATAGGGTGCAAATGGGTTTTTAAGATTAAAACCGACATGGAAGGGAATGTACAAAGCGTACAAGGGGCGACCGGGTCACGAAAGGTTTCAAACAAGTTCATGGTATTGACTATGACGAGACCTTTTCCCCCCGTAGTTATGTTCAAGTCCATTCGGATTTTGCTTGCTATTGCAGCTTACTATGACTATGAAATCGGCAAATGGATGTCAAAACCGCTTTCCTTAATGGAAAACTTGAAGAGGATGTGTATATGACACGACTGAAGGTTTTGTCACTCCAGAGAATCGTCGGAAAAGTATGTAAGCTTCGAGAGATCCATTTATGGACTCAAGCCGCTTCTCGAAGTCGGAACATCCGCTTTTAATGATGCCGTCCAGTGAGTTTGGCTTAATTAGAAATGAGGATGAGCATTGTGTTTACAAGAAGGTTAGTGGGAGCTCAATCGTATTCCCTGGTTTTGTATGTGGATGACAGGATTACTCATTGGAAACGACATACCAACCTTAAAGTCTGTCAAGGCTTAGTTGAGTACGTGTTTCTCTGTGAAAGACTTAGGCGATGCGGCTATATTCTGGGGAGTCAAGATCTATAGAGACAGATCCAGAGACTCATTGGCCTAAGTCGAGTACATATATAGACAAGGTGCTAAAGCGGTTTAGCGTGCAAGAGTCTAAGAAGGGCCTTTGTCCTATGGCACATGGTACTGCTTTCGTCGAACAAACAGGTGTTCTAAAACGCCTGCCGAATTAGAACGCATGAAAGAGATCCCTTATGCTTCGCCATAGGATCCATCATGTACGCCATGGTATGTACTCGCCTAGATGTCTCGTTTCCCTTAAGCCTTACGAGCAGATACTCGGTCTAATTACGGTGAACGCCATCGGATCTCGGTCAAGAATATCCTCAAGTACTTACGAAGGACTAAGGATACATTCTTGATTTATGGAGGGGCGGATGAGCTCGTTGTAAGTGGTAACACCGATGATAAGATTTCCGATCGCAATCGGGATATGTGTTTAACTTGAATGGAGGTGCTATGAGCTGGCGCAGTTCAAAGAAATCGACCATCGCAGATTCTACGACAGAGGTCGAGTACATAGCAGACTTGTGAAGCAGCTAAGGAGGCGATTTGGATCGGGAAATTTATTTCCGACCTCGATGTGGTTCCTAGTATTGCGAACCCGATACACCTCTATTGTGACAACAATGGGGCTATTTCACAATCTAGGGAACCTAGATCTCACCAGAGGTCCAAACATGTACTACGACGTTTTCACCTAATCCGCGAGATTATAGAGAGAGGTGATGTGCATATATGTAGAGTAGATTCGGCAGACAATGTTGCCGATCCACTGACGAAGCCACTGTCGCAGCAGCAACATGATCGTCACACTAGCTCCATGGGTATCCGATATCTGGAGGGCTGATCTTTAGAGACAGTCATTAGTATGCCCTTAAAGACCAATCAGTAGATGATTTTGGGTCTTTTTGTGCAAGTGGGAGATTATTGTATCGTATTTATGTAATTTTCATTTTGATGAGTATTATTTCATTATGTTTCTGCGTTCTTAACAACATAAATAAATAATATGTCCTTGGTATTCATAAATGTTATGAATATTGAAACGTCCCTAGTCGAACATTATTATGGAATCTTCGAGGACAATAATAATGCGTAAGACTAGTATGTGCAGTGATTGATATAAGATATCGAATCGTCACATGGGTATATATGATTAGAGAATCATTATACTGGACAGACCCGACATGAGAAACACACCATGGATTATTATATAATAGTCAACGGTGTTTCTCAAATTTTGACTCGGTTGTATATAAGATCCTTCGACTTGAGGTCTCACAAGAGTTCTTGCATGGCTAGTGTTATGCTTTGATAATGTTAAACGCTATCCGTAACAAGGTGAGCAATAAAGACATTTATTGGTTTTATCACGAATCTTGTTCAGGACGAATGAGATGCAGAAAGGATTTGTCCCTCCTATATAGCAGGAGCGATATCTTGGGCCCCTTTGATGGAGTCTGACTAATTCATGGCCATGAACAAATGAATCAGTATATGATATTGATGTCATTTGATTAGTCTACTCGCGAATCAAGAAACTAAAAGATTGGACAATACAAGTGTGACTTTTTCCATGACTTGTGTTCAATCTAGATATCAAGGACAAAAGGATTTAAATACAAATGTCAAATGATGTGATTATGATAGTCACCAGATATTTATGAATTGTGGGTAATGATGCGTTGCTAGATACCTCTCATTACCTGTGACATATGATGTCACGACCAACATCATAGATACCTCCTGGGTCGCACTCATAGATCAACTGGATTGGGCTTGTTGGAGTACATTTAATCTAAGGTGCGCCAATTCGATTGGGCCGGGCCGGGATTGGATTGGGCCCTTAATCGGGTTGGGCCGACCAATATGATTAGGCCGACCAACCCATTTGGACCGACCTTATGGCTGGAAAATTGGATATATTTTCAGCTATTATCTCTTAGAAGGAGGTTGAAGTGGTGGAGAATGTGGAGGAGTGGTTTCCTCCATGATCTCCCACTTTCCCTTTTCTCTCTCCCCACTATCCCTTGAATGACTAAGAAAAATGCTGATTTTTCTTTGCATTCTAAGTCATTATTCTCCAGCTTTTTGAAAGCTAAGAATAGAGAGAAAAGAGAGAACATTCAATAGAGATTGAATAGAAAGAAAAGACAGCTTTTCTACATACTTGTTTTCTAGTTTTGGCTAATAGAAAAGAAGTAAGAAAATTGTTTCTTGTTCTTCGAAAGGTCCTATATCCACCATATATATATATACTCCATCTTGAAGAGTGTCTTCAAGACTTCTACGAGGCGTTGGCTAGCACCAAGCGGTAGAGGACCATCCCCGGAAGATCGAGTGGATATTGGGAGAGACGGAGCCTGCGTTGGTGGCGTTCCGTTCGTGACAACTAAAACCGCTTCAGACGATTTCCGCACTTCGAATGGTATAATACTGTCCCAGAGTCTAAGGTTCCTACTCGTGAAATATCCTATTAGAGGCGGGTCGTTTTATTTCCGCTGCATAACTGTTTTTGACCCGGTTATTCCTCTAACACCTTAAACTCTGGCTCTTTCGTTTGGGGGGTAATCCGATCCCACGTGTTGATACTGAACGTTCCTAGTTTGGTTGATAGCTGGGACCACTATCGTTATTGCTGAGTATGAGTTATTAGACGAGTAAGCTCATGTGGTGGGATTGTGTCATAGCTTTAGTGATGTTTTAAGTATCTAAGACGAGTATGTGATTGGATGTACCGGATGGGCAATGCGTGGTGCTTGTCGTACACTCGGTTATGGAATCGTTTAGGTGCGAAGAATGTTGTTAATTGCTTAATTGTTGCATTATAAGTGATCGTCTTTGTTTGAGTCTTTAATTGTTGTTTGATGGAGTCTATTTGGTCACATATGAGTTGGGAATGTTGGGTAATGGTTTGTTGCACTTTTGCACGAGTTTTAAATTTCATTTTTTCGAAAACCGCATGTTTGTGCAGATCCCATCTGTTATGTTTTGTTACGAACTCTTTGCTCTATTCCCGATATGTTCGCATCTTGTCTTGCACTTGTCTTGCACTGAATTCTGAGTCTTACTAGACTTGGGACGAGTCATTTGCATATAATTCCATATGAGTATTTTGGGAAACGGACATCTGCATTATCTCGTATTTGTTTCTGCTTTGTCTCTGTTTCTGTTTTGTCATTATTATCTTTATTACTTGTTTTAGGTCCTCGCTGAGCACCGGAGCTCGATCCCGATATCCGGTTTTTCTATTTCAGGTTTTGTAGATGTTGATTTACCTATGATGATGGAGCTTGGGATGAGGATTACGAAGAGTGATTCTAACTGGATTAGTTCACACTTGTTTTTCATTTATAGTTATTTATTTTGGAACTTGTAGGTTCTTTTAAGATGTAATAACTTACAAACATTTCATTTTTAGAATAATGCTTCCGCTAGTACAGATATTGCTATTTATGGATTTCATAATTGAGCGCCTTATTTAGTAATCTCTGACTCTGGCTTTGGTGCTTCATTTACCAATGGGGCACTGCCATGTCATCATTCTGAAGACGGGGTGTGATAGAAGTGGTATCAGAGCAGGTCGAACCTTAGGGATTAAAATCTGTAGTGAACATAGTATAACAAGAACACGTAATGTGAGGTGTGTGATGGGTAGAGACCATGAACTAGGATGTTTTTGTTTACTTAATGCTTTATATCCTATCGTTGTGTTGTGTTAGGATATATGTTACCTTATATGTGATTCTTGTACCATGCTACCTGTTTCACATGTTCTACTTGCTATATGTTACGCATGTATATGATTTATGGTTATATGCTTGCCATGCTCTATTTGTTATATGTTTCACATGTATAACTTATATGCTTGCCATGCTCTACTTATTATATGTTCATGTATGTTATCATACATTTATGTTGTAAATTTTTGTCTGTGATACAGGTTAGGTGATTTCTTTTATTATGTCATGACCTATTTGTCCATACCTCACGTGTTCATTTGTTAATTGTTTAATAGCATATCATATTTGTTTACTATACGTTATGCTTCAGTATTCTATATGTTATACATGTTATATGGTTCTTTGTATTCTGTATACCATGCCATGTTTTACTTGTCTATGCTTCACACGTTTAATTGCTAAATGATTTATCGCTTATCTTACATTATTTACGATATACCTGTGGGAGTTAAGATGGATCTCGAGTCAATGAAGCAGTGACGACTACGCCCTACCTATCGCTCGTTATCTTATCGCTACGCGTTACATGTGTTATACTATGCCATTTTTACGTACTATACCCGGTTATGCCCAACTCGTCTTTTGTTCTAAATCAAGGATGACTTCTTCCTTTTCTCATTTATCCACAACAACTCCATTATTATCATTTTCATTGATTGGTGTTCACACCTGTAGGAGTTTGACGGCTTTTGAGTTCTTTTCAAGTTGAAAATCTTCACAATATCTGTTTCATATCTGGTTGAGGGATGAATACCTCTTCTTTCCTTATTTCGATTTGTAATCCCTATAAGAATGTTAATTATCTTAACATACTCATCTCAAATTCAATTTGCTTTAGCTGATAAAGTGTCAATCTTGTTCATATCCTTTGATTGTTGTTTCAAACAAAATATCACCAACTTGACTTGGCAAGATTTGAATTCTTAAATTCTTAATGAACATCTCCTTATCAGCTCCACATCTTGTGTGTCCATGCTTCAACAAGAACTCTGCTAGCTTCTCATACCAAGCTCTCGAGTTTTGCTTCAATTTGCAAATAGTTTTTTTCAATTTGTGTACATGAATTGGATAATCTGACTTTTCATATCCGTTTGCGTTGTTCCACATATACTTATTCTTGTAACACCACCCTAAAAAAAACCCTATTGCAATCTATCTGATAAAGTTTGAATTTCCTCGAAAATGTAACATTAACATAAATCGTATAGACTCAACTCTCAAGTCTTGCTACATAAGCAAACTTCTAAAGTCACAATATATTTTTCTCTGTTTTCCTTCTGTAACCCCGTCCGTTTTCTTTTCTAGGTTTTTGTGCGCAAATCACCCCTCCCCTATGACTGCCTAATCATTAGATAGTGATTACTTTTTCCTTTTCCTTTTTCTTTATTTCTTTATTTCCCTTTTCTTGTTTTATTACCTACATTATATATTTCATTATTTCTTTAATGTGATTTCCCTATATAATTTATTTATATTAGGTTAACTTTCCTAATCCAAATAAAATTTCTAATTACTTCCAATTCCAAATCCAATCCCAATCTAATTAAATTACTAATCTATGTGAATTACTGAATAAATCCCTCAACTACGATACACGTACATAACACCTCTCAACAAAAACGTAACCAAAATATAATATGTAACATGGTTTTAAATTAAATAGACACGAAATCATATAATGTAGCCAAATAAATTCAAGCCGATGTAACAAGCCATGAAAAAATTAATTACACATCATTAAAACATAAACAAAAAAGTCTCGGGTATTACAAAACCCATCTACTCAATCTGTTAAACCCATTCAGAAAAAAACATAACCAAAATTCACCAACAAAATGCACCAAACAGGAGACAGTTGTAAATGTGCATGCAATCAAGATTAGTGCCCGATTAGAAAAAAAATCAAGCATTAGGGACAGAATTAAAACAGAAGGAGGGATGAACTGTAAGTAGATTTGGGACGGATTTGCTAGGCAGGAGCATAAAGTAATAGATCAAGTGTATGAAATCTATACCATTTGACAAGTTACATACATTGGCGGACCTAGGGTGCCCTACCAGCCTTTCTCCCAATTTTTTTAATTTTATTTATAGTTTTAGTTTTATTTCTGTAACACCCCGTGCAGTGAGTATTTTTTTAGTGTATTCATTTTGAGTAATTTTTCGATTTGAAATTAGATTTTATGGTTCGTGAATTATCAATGAATCTCGTGATATATCAATGAAGGAGCAAAATGTCGGTAGTATTTCGTTATTTGAAGAATGTGCAGGTATTAGAGCATTTTGTTAGTGTCAGTCATGTATCAAGTACTATCGAGAATGATGTAATTATAGAATATTATCAAAGTATGAAAAAACGTATATGCTTTTATAAATTTATGTTATCAATGTTGATTGTGCCCCTCCTACCTTTAAAGTCTGCGTCTGCCACTGGGTACATAGAATATGACCATACACGTTTGGAAAGCCCCAATGCAAAATTCTTTAAACATATGGGAATTTCATTCTCGTGATCTTGTACCTAATGTGGACATTGATACGATTAATATACATCTTTCACTAAAGTCTAAGTCACTATAATACATCATAAGGTAATATGGGAAAAAATCATTTATTTTAAATCTCAAACGTAATAGACTGTTATGTATTTGTATTTTTACTCGATATATGTCTCTACCTCATCATAATTCATCATAAGGTAACTAGCTTTTAATGTTTACGCATTAGGGACGGAATGAAGACAGATGATTGATGAACTGCAAGCAGATTTGGGATAGATTTGCTAGGAAAGCATATAAAGTACATAGATGATTGATGAACGGCAAGCATTAGGGACGGAATTAGGACAAAAGATTGATGAACTCCAAGCATTAGGGAAAGAATTAGGATAGAAGATTGACAAAGTATATAGAATATGACCATACAAGTTGGAACGTAGTTCAGGAGGTCGCTAATCCTACCTAAATTAATTAAAATTGTGGGATTGGACACTGGAATTTGTGTTTTTCGGTCCGAAAAAAATTGCTGAAAAGCAAATTAATGTGTTGACTGAGAATGGTGTATTTTTCCTGTTCATTTCTTCCATTTACGTCGAAATTTAACATAGAAATAATAAACTTGTTCCCTCTCTACCGCAACCTTACCGGATCACATCCGGGGGGATGCCTACTCGGTTGACCAGGCCTAGTTACAAAGTCTTTTTTTTTGCTAAGTTAGTTACAAAGTCAATGTAAGCAAGATACATGATATATAATAAAAGGTACGAAATGAACTTATTATTTTCCTGGAAATTGCTGCATGGACTAGATCGACTTTCTTGAGAATATTGCCCACCTTGTTTTAAACCATTTATAAAGAAGCAGACCACAAACCAAAAATTTGAAAGGCCATATATATGGAGGTTAGGAAGTTTGACATAACCCTAATATCTGCAAATGACTTGGAAGACGTCAGAAAAATGTTCAAGATGAAAGTCTACGGAAGGGTGTCACTAGGAAGCAACAGCACCACAACGGATAAACAAACTCCGGCCGATAAGCACGGCGAAATAAACCCTGCCTGGAATTTCACGATGAAGTATATCATTCAGGAGTCAGATATACAGCACTTCAATACAATTATTGTAATCAAATTGTACAGCAAACGGAAGCTCGGAGACCGGTAGTGCCATCACAATTTTTTTAAATTTCTTGAATGTTAAGTATTAAGTTTATCGAATTTTTAAGTCATATACTCTCTCCGTCTCAAGATAATTGTTCTAATTGCTTTCTTGATCTCTCTTAAATTATTTGCTCTATTTCTAAATGAAATAAGAATTTTTTTTTCTTTCTGTTTTACCGTTACTTCAAATCTCCATTCAATACTTCAAGTTATTAAAAAATATTAATTTTTAATGCAGATTAAATAGGTGATTGACGTTGAATTGAGAGAAAGAACGTGAGAGAGAGTAAAGGCAGAGAAATAAATTGAATTTTGAACCGATTTAAATAACTGTATTCTTTATTTTTTTCTTCTATGTTTTACTATAAAATTTGGAAAAAAATTTAATTTGTGTTTATTTATATTTCAGGATAGATAAAATAGCATGGAAGGAATGTTTTTTAATGCATCGCCTATTATCTTTTATTTTTTTTCAAAATTAAATTCTTCCTCAATTTTTTAAGTTTGGTCACCTATTATAGGTACGTTGGTGAAGTCCATACGCCAATGAAAGAGTTGTTTGATTATGCAATACCTCTTGGAGGAAGTGCTGTGGTGAGTTACCCTGTGCAAAAGGGTTCTGTTAATTCACAAGGAGTTTTGAGATTCTCATATCGGTTTGGTCCGAAGGTAACCATTGATAAGCTTCTCTTGGCTGAAAGTATTGTTTCTTTTCCTAGTTGTATTTGAGAATTGTCCAAGTTGTATTTGTATAGTATTTTAAATATTTAGACCTTTGATTTATGGGCTTTTTGTTTCTCTTTCTAGTTGTATTTGAGAATTGTCCAAGTTGTATTTGTATAGTATTTTAAATATTTAGATCTTTGATTTATGGGCTTTTAATTTGTTTCTCTTTCTTGTTGTATTTGAGAATTGTCCAAGTTGTATTTGTATAGTATTTTAAATACTTCGCATTTATTTTCAAAATTAAGTGTTTATTTTGTTTATTTACAACAATAAAGTGTGATAAATGAAGTATAATGTAGGGGTGACAAATTGCGCCATTCCAATTTTATCATGTCCCGCACTATATGCTTATATTATGGGACTGATTTGGCATGTTCCGATAAAGCCTTGGATCCAATGGAGGAGGATAGTGAAGGCAGGAGGGGGTCATGGCCCTCCAAAATTTTGGAAATTTGCACATTAGTACTATGAATATTTTTTTGTATAAATAAGTTCTTATAATATAAAATGTTTTGGCCCCTAAAAAAAATTGAAATGTAATAATAGTACTCTCTAACAAATAGTTTCACCACTAACTATCATAATAATATTGTTTATTACTTACTCTATTCGGATTTGAATGTACAATTTTCATTTTTTGATGTCCAAAATTAAATGTCTCATTTTCTAAAATAGAAATAATTTTGATTTAAACTTCCACTAGTAGTCACATATAATCTAATATAATTAAAATTGACTAGTATACTGGTCCCGTCAATTTCCGAATTAAGTAGATTAAGCTCTACTAAGTACTAAAACATAGTTCAACCACTAACTTTCTTAATTTCATTGATTAAACTTTATTAACACACTAATGATGACGGTTTATTTTTTTTTCAAATGTAAATACTATGGTGATGTAGTTAGCCAAAAAAATTAAGTGACAAAACCGCAAAACGTAAATAGTTCAGTGACCATCATAGCTATTAACTCTTCTATAAAAAAAATGCATATATTTAATCAAATTATATTTTTTTTTATAACTTTCTCATGCTATGTTGAAGTATAGTCCGTGACAATAGCTATGTAAATTATATATTTTTATAACTTTTTCATGCTATTTTGAAGTATAGTCCGTGACAATAGCTATATTTTTTTCATTTTTAATTTTTTTTGTCAATTTTTTAAAATTAGTTTACTTCTTTTTTCGAAAATAAATATCGTTTAAATTCAGTTTTTCTAATAAAAATGTATCATTCTACCTCAAATATATCGTCTTACATCGTGAGAGAGAATTTTAGTCCTGCTCCCCTCCCTTCCCCCAAACAAAATCCTGACTCCGCCACTGCTTGGATCAGTAAGAACTGGACCCAAACGGCACAAACAAAAAACATTGTACCGACGGACACAGTCCAAATGGCTTTATAAAAAATACGTAAAATCATACATTTTCTATTAATAATAGAAACTAATAAAATTCCTCAAACTTTAGTTGAAGAGATTAGTTGAAAATATTTGGATATTGCTTACCAGCAATTAAAGTAAAAATAAAAATAAAATAAAAAATAAAGTAAAAATCTAATTTTAGGTAGATGCCCTTTGGATATTGCTTACCTTTCGCCTATTTTCCTGATTATTCTTCAGTAATATTGTTAACCATCTCAATTTATTCATGAAAACTGTTCATCTCTAGTTATTTGATGATCCCAAGGATCTCTTCCTAAATATCAAGGAACAAATATACTCTCTCTATTTCTTAATATAAGACTTTCATTACATATTACGAAAATTAAGGAAGCAAAAAATAAGATACGTTGTTAGTTAAAATACAAATATTATTATCTTAAATATTACTTATATACCACTAATTTTATTTGAGAGAGTAATATTGATATTTTGATTAAAAAAAACATCATAATTTTTTATTCTTTAATTTCGCAATATGTAATGAAAGTCTTATATTAATGAGCGGAGGTAGTAATAGATTTGAAAATTCCAACACCTGATGATGATGAACTTAATGAAGATGGTGATGACACGAGTAATGGACATGATGGAGATAATATGGAGGATGATTACCCATGTATTGTTGCTAATAACTTGAATGATTGATTTGAGTATTTGGTTGTCATATTTTTCTTTAAGCTACTTTTTGTATTGTGCTTGGACTTAGGGAACATGATTTGGTTTATATTGGATTTACTATTTTGTACTTAGATGTTTTTCAGTTTAATTTTAATTAAGATAATTGACGTGAATAAATTGTGATTTTGTATTTTGAATTTGTGATTAAAATGTTATTCTATGAGTACATATATGTTTTCAAATAATTTTTAAAATTAAGTAGTACCTACGATTCGAGTTACGATTCTACAATCATGCGATCCTTACATACTCTTCTGATCCTATGTAGAATCTCGAGTTTGACCATATTTGTCACACCCCAAAACCGGATGATGACCTGGCAGTACCTCATATGCCAATGAGGCACAAAACCAAAGAAGAATAGCAGAGTTCATTATACTAATAAAAGTGGAAGCGGTAATACTACATTAATTATCCAAATTAAACATAATCCAACATTAATAAAGTGAGTAGTACTAAATTATTACAAGACAAAGTTAAAGTATCTAAAGAGAAACATTCTAATTCAAGTTACATTATGAATCACTCGTATTCCTCCCCATCCCAGGGTTCCACATAAGCAGCGTCATCGGGTATGTCATCATCTGCAAGTAAGAAAAGTAAAGACACGAGCTATGAACCCCGACAAGAATCAACACCCTTGGGATGAAAAATCAAATGAGACACAAAACACTTTTTCCAATTCCCAAATCAAGATTGAAAAATATGCAAGTTTAAGTCCCTTCACCAGACACATTTTACACAAGAAACCTCATCAATAACCTTTGGGAAATCACTAGAAGGAACCAAGACAACAGAACACATAATAGCCCAAATACCATCACTCCGGTCGACCTAATGGTCCTTAAAAATAGGACAACTCATTGTCCAAAGTTCGGTTGACCGATACCACTGACTGGTCGACCGACCTAACCTTCGGTCGAGGGGTTCACCAACCCGGTTGACCTACTCAGGCTCTCCCATCGTCCGTTTTCTCCTAGTAGTTTGAGTCGGACGACTGGTCATCCCATTTTTCAATGTAATTTTGTGAAGGAAAAGTGCATTTCTGCACAATCCGGATTCTAACCCAAAAAATGACCAATTTTGGTGCATATGAAAATATAAATGACAATGGAAAACAAATAAGCAACTAGGACATAATTCGTACTCGTTAAATCCAACATTTGCACATCGAAAATGTGACACAAGCTCCATGCTTTTCGCCTATCCCAACATGCGGACTCATGCTATGAGACAACATTCACAAGGAAGAGCTCAATTTTCTATTCACAGACTCTAAAGAAATTACACAACGTTCCCCAACTTTTAAGCTTAGAAGGGCAAGTTTTCAATGCAAACACGAGTTCAGTTTCTTCCCGAACGAAAAGCTCACACTTTAAAGATTCCTTCGTATATATCATCGCCAATCCCTCGTGGACTCCACAAGACCATCGTATACCCTAATATCTCCCCTGGGTTAGGAACGGGACTCACCGACACTCAAGTTGAGAACTCCCGGTTCAACGACAAAACACTCAATCACGCATATTCGAAAGAATCTGCAATTAAGTCATTCTAAACAAGAGCTCAACCAACACTCAAGTTGAGAACTCCCCAGGTTCAATGACAAAAACACTCAATCATGCACATTCGAAAGAATATTCAATTAAGTCATTCCTAAACAAGAGCTCAACCAGGGAAGATTCTATCGAACACATAGCATTTAAGACCCCAAAATTAGTAACAAGTACACTCGAATGATCAAGAACAATGACAACAGTTTAACATGCACAATCAAGTTCCATAACCGAATACACACATATGGCAATTCAACGCTTCATCCTATGTAGGAAATCATGATTTCAAAATACTTTTAGTACACAATTCCAAGAGTATAAAATATACATTTTATGAGATTGATGACTGAAAATACAAGGGTAAAGAGTCTTACTTGGAATCAAGCAAGAAATACACAAACCAGAATTTTTGCGCACAAATAGTAACTTCAAACACGAAAATCCATTCCTTGGGAACTCGAAATCAATCTCCGTTTCTTCTCACGCTTAGCCTTAAGTGTTAGATTCTATTAGCAACAATAATTACAAAATGTGGAGTCCGGTTTCTACTTCAATTATGAATTTTCTCACTAGCACGCAATTTTTGTTACAGATTTTCCTTTCTCTTTTTTTTCTCATTTTATTTCTCTCCCTTCTCACTAACCTGAAGGGATTCGTGGGTAGAAACTCGTTCTAAACACCCATGAATCCTCCCCTGAAGGATCCCCTCATACCATATGAATCGAAAATAGGCGAAAATTACTTACGCTTTTCGGTTAGAGGTTCTGATTTCGGATGTTGTCCTGCTGCCACCAATAGTCTTCCTTTGCGGAATTGCTTTCTACCGGTATCCACGCGATGAAACGAGTGCTAGCTCTTCGTTTATGAGTTTCGAGAATCTAGAGATAAGAGAAGGGTAGAAATTTGATTTCGGGAATTGTGGTTTTGCGGCTCTCAGAAGTCCCCCATAGGGTTTCGCCCCAAGAGAGAATATATAGGGCATGAGAGTTTGTTCCGAGAACCAACTCCCATCCAGTCCCAAATCTTCTGGTAGTGGGATTTTTTATCACCTAATAACTCCCACGTAATCCCAGCGAAAACAAAATACAAAAAATGCCCCTCCTTAGTCTCTAATTTGAATAATAACATTTTATTATTCTCAGAAATATAAATGCCAGATACAATGAACCTAGACACATTCTAGATTCATTGAATCTGGACATGAAGCTCGTTAACTCGTCTATGCGTGTGCCCGTGTAGGTTCATATCACAATGGCAATGAAAACACACTTAGTAGCAGTATATGCTCATAAATCACAAGCGGCCCCTAGCAGGACATTGTGACTACCCAGAGTGAATGAATGTTCGGTGGAACCTAATATCAATCCACTATTTCTTCCCTTTTGTCTCGTGATATCCAAATTAAGCATAAGGCATGGTAGTTATCAACCTTATAAAGCTTAATTGTATTTATGCTCGATCTCCAGGTAGACTGTTCCAACAAATAGTATTTAATAACCACTTTATTAAGTATATTTGAGCATGGCCATGCATTTAAACAGTCTTCCTTATCGAGGGACCCATGGATATCTCTCTCTAATAACAGAGGGACAAATCCTTTAGAATGCCTCTCACATTCAAGCCATGATAGGATACTACATCCGATTATCAGTTGTATTAATTACTTGATTCAAAGTAGCAGTCGAATGAGTCGAAACGTAGCTCTATTCATGTTGGAAAGCGATGAAGACATAAGGTCTAAAGATTCCAAATAGGATTGAGGAAGTAATACTTATGACTAAATAACCATGAAGTATTACTTCTTTAACGGATCACGTCCCGATACCATATATCCCAATGCATTTCATCTATGATATGATTTGTATCCATTACACATGATTAGTAAAACATAATCATCAATCAAACATCATACTAGTTTTATTTCATTGTAAAGAACATTACATAAAACTAGGGACAATCAGAATAGTAATTACATAACCTAATGAGTTTAACTATCAAATCACATATTTGATGTTCAAAAGTAAATTAACTATTCAAATGACATGCTCAAAATATATAAAGCGTACAACATATGCAAATGGTCATAGTGCACTACTAACAATCTACCACTTGCCCTAGGTCCAATCATACAAAATCCTCAATCCCATTGACCTAGTTGTGGGAGTGGCTTGGTCAATGGATCTGTAATGTTGTAGTTGTAGGAACTTTTCAAATTTTAACATCTCCTCTATTAATGATCTCTCTAATCAGGTAGAAACGCTTGAGAATGTGTTTGGATCGTTGGTGAGATCTAGGTTCCTTAACTTGTGAAATGGCACCAATATTATCACAATAAAGGTCCACTGGGTTCAGAATGCTAGGGATGACACATAATCCATCAACGAATTTCTTGATCCAAATAGCTTCTTTAGCTGCTTCAGAGGCAGCCACATACTCAGCTTCAGTTGTAGAGTCGACTATGGTTTCTTGCTTTGAGTTTTTCCAGCTCACAGCACCTCCATTCAAACAAAACACAAAACCAGATTACGATATGAAGTCATCTACATCGCTCTAGAAGCTTGCGTTTGTGTAACCATTTATAACCAAACTTCCTTACCGACCTCCGTAAACTAAGAACATATCTTTAGTCCTTCTAAAGTACTTAATAAGAATGCTCTTGACTGCAGTCCAATGTGACTCTTCAGGGTCAGATTGATATCTGCTAGTCATACTTAAAGCGAATGAGACATCCGGGCGAGTGCATAGCATGACATACATAATAGACCCAATGGCTGAAGCATATGAAATCTTACTCATGCGCTCTTGATCTTCCTTTGTGGAAGGTCCTGGATTTCTGTTGAGTTTAATGTCGTGTGACATGGGCAAGAATCCCTTTTTGGAATCTTGCAAACTGAACTGTTTCAGCACCTTGTCAATGTATCCACTATAGCTTAGGCCAATCATTTTATTGGATCTATCTCTATAGATTCTTATACCCAAAATGTATGTAGCCTCGCCTAAGTCTTTCATAGAAATGCAATTCCCCAACCAAGCTTTTACGCTTTGTAATGTGGGGATGTCATTTCTAATCAGTAAGATGTCATCCACATAAAGCACGAGGAACACTACTGCGTTATTAGTTACTTTCTTATAAACACAAGGCTCGTCTTCGTTTTTTATGAAACCAAATTCTTTAATTGCTTCATCAAAGATAGGATTCCAGCTTTAAGATGCTTGTTTCAATCCTTAAATGGACCTTTGAAGCTTACACACTTTGCTAGGATTTGATGGATCAACAAACCCCTCAGGTTGTGTCATATACACATCCTCGAGAAGGTTTCCATTAAGAAACAAAGTCTTAATGTCTATTTTCCATATCTCATAGTCATAATATGCGGCTATGGCAAGTAAAATCCTAATAGACTTTACCATAACGACAGGAGAAAAGGTTTCATTATAGTCAATACCATGAATTTGTCTATAACCTTTAACTACTAGTCGAGATTTAAAAGTGTGTACATTACCATCCATGCCGGTTTTCTTTTTAAAACACCATTTGTTATCAATGACCTTACACCCTTCGGGTGGGTCAGCAAAGTCCACACTTGGTTATCGTACATGGATTGCATCTCGGGACTTCATAACTTCTAGCCACTTATCTGACTCAGAACTAGGAATTGCCTCTTTGTAGGTAGTGAGTTCATCTTGATCAATAGGTTCAATATGATGATCATCAGTCACGAGAAATCCATATCTCTCAGGTTGTTGATGTACCCGACTTGACCTCATTGGGTCTTGCGTCAAAGATTGAAGCTCAGTATCAGCACGTGAGCTTGTTTGAAGTTCCAAAGCTGGTTCAAATATTTTTTGGGATCTTGAATTTCCTCAAGATGGATCATACTCCCACTAACCCTTTTGGAAATAAATTCTCTTTCAAGGAATAGACCATTTTGAACAATAAACACTCTGTTCTCTGATGGAAGATAGAAGTAATATCCTTTAGTTTCTTTAGGATATCCCACAAACAAACATTTGTCGGTTAGGGGACGAGTTTATCGGATAATAAGCGTTTTACATACGCCTCGCATCCCCCAAATTTTGAGAATAAGCGTTGTACTTCATTTTAAAATTCTTTGAATCTTCCAAAAAGACTACGATTTATGTTTCGTTAGATAGTGTCACACCCCGTCTCCGTAGTGATGACATGGCGGTTCCCATTGGGTAATGAAACACCTAAGCCACGATCAGAGATTACTAATTATGGCGGTTCAATTATGAAATTCATAAATCATAATAAAAACACTAGCGGAAGTATTATTACGAAAAGGAAATATGTCTAAGTTTTTACAAGCGATAAATGAACTAAAAGTTCCAAATTAAATAACTAAGTAATGAAATAACGAGTGTGTACTATCCGAGTTATAATCACTCTTCGTAATCCTCATCCCAAGCTCTATCATCACGGGTAGAATCAGTTTGGAGTACATTTAATCTAAGGTGCGCCAATTCGATTGGACCGAGTGAGCTTCGAGCTTCGGGCCCGGCCAGGGATTGGATTGGGCCCTTAATCGGGTTGGGCCGACTAATATGATTGGGCCGACCAACCCATTTGGGCCGACCTTATGGCTGGAAATATAGGATATATTTTCAGCTCTTATCTCAAAGAAAGGAGGTTGAAGTGGTGGAGAATGTGGATGAGTGGTTTCCTCCATGATCTCCCACTTCCCTCTTTCACTCTCCCCATTATCTCTTGAATGACTAAGGAAAATACTGATTTTTCTTAGCATTGCTAAGTCATTTTCTCCAGCTTTTTGAGAGCTTAGAATAGAGAGAAAAAGTGAGAGTATTCAAGAGAACTTGAATAGAAAGAAAAGACAGCTTTTCTAAAGACTTCTTTTCTAGCTTTGGCTAATGGAAAAGAAGTAAGAAAATTGTTTCTTGTTCTTCTTTAGGTCCTAAATGTATACTCCATCTTGAAGAGTGTCTTCAAGACTTCTACGAAGCGTTGGCTAGCACCAAGCGGTAAAGGACCATCCCCGGAAGATTGAGTGGAGATTGGGAAAGGCGGAGCCTGCGTTGGTGGTGTTCCGTTCGTGACAACTGAAATCGTTTCAGACAACTTCTGCACTTCTAAAGGTATAATACTATCCCGTAGTCTAAGGTTCTTACTCGTGAAAGATCCTATTAGAGGCGGGTCATTTTATTTCCGCTGCATAACCTTGTTTAGACCCGGTTATTCCTCTAACAGTGGTATCAGAGCCACTCACGAGTACCCTATAGACTTAATGTGCTATAGTATTTAATATGGATTACGAATCTATATTTTGCATGCCTTAGGATTGCTAGAAATGTTGTATATCATGTATGACATGTTTTTTGCATCATTTTGTATGTATGAGAGTCAAGTTTTACTCTCAGTATCTCTGTTCGGATTGGTATTCGGTCGATCGCAGTGCCTGTTTTTGTCAACCGAGTACTCTCAGTACTTTGTTCGGTCGACCGCGATATCTGTTCGGTCAACCGCAGTATCTGTTCGGTCGACCGAAATGTCTGGTCGATCAACCGAGCACTCTCAGTACTTTGTTCGGTCGATTGTGAGATATGTCGGTTCAGCCGACTAATTACCATGATCGGCCAAGCGGGATGGCTTGATCAACCGAGCTCGAAACGAGAATATGAAATGTTACATTTCTTTGGTTGCTCATTTTTTCATAAATTGTCATGTTAGTTGAGCATGATTCATAGTAATCGCCTTTACCCTGTTGGTTTAATTTTAAAATACGATTTGCGTATCGTGCCTAATTTTATTATCAAAAGTTGTAATTCTCTTCTCATCAAATCCCCTCGAATGTAACTCGAGGGTTTCCTTAGAATTATGTAATTCTAGATTAGGAGAAGATACAATTTGTGATGAAGATTTGGAGACAACCACTCGAAGGTCAAGACGGTGTAGAATAGAATGTTTTCTTTTCACGCCTTTAGATTGACTTCACGGTTTTTCCATTGGCTTGGAAAAACCCGAATAGGATATGGCGATTACTATTGCATTTTTATTTTATGTATTGGATGCATATGTATATAAGCATAAACTGTTTTATTTATGCTTTTCTGGTGAGATTGTTAAAAACAAAACCCCTCAATTAAATATTAATTAGTGCCTTCCTAAGTTTGGCACTACGTGTCTATCCGTGTGAGTAATTTGTGATATCCGCTGGCAAAAACTTAGGGTCCTAGTTAAGCTGGATTATCTCGATAAATGGATTGAGGATCTAGAGGCAAAAGAGTTGAGAAAAGTGTATAATGATACGCTTGAATAAATGTTATTCACTCAACTAACCAAGAATTACATAATTTGATGTAATTGGCAAGCGTTGCCTACCTAAATAACTAAGTTTTGGGCGATCAGCCAAAGCTGACTCAGAACGAGGTGAAATATGGATCTTGGCCCGCTGTAAAGTTATCGGTACTTACTTTGCATATGTATTTTGTTGTAGAAAAGTGGCAAATTCAAACCAAACACTATCACTGCGTTCTGTCCTTGAGAAGGACAAATTAGAGGGAGTTAACTTCCTCGACTGGTTCAGGAACTTGAGAATCGTTCTCAAGCATGAAAGAAAGCTGTATGTTCTAGAACAGCCTATTCCTGCTACACCAGAGGCTCGCGCTTCGGCCGCTGATAGAAGTGCTTATCAAAAGCATTGTAGTGATGCTTTAGATGTGTCCAGCCTCATGCTTGTCACCATGAACTCGAGCTTGGGAAAGCAGCATGAGGACATGGGGGGCTTATGAGATCTTTGGTTCACTGAAAGCAACTATATCGGGGACAAGCACGCCAGGAGAGATTCGATGTATCGAAATCTCTCTTTCAGTGCAAAATGTCTGAAGGAATGCCAGTAGGAACTCACGTTCTTAAGATGATAGGTTATGTTCAGAACCTTGAAAAACTGGGATTTCCTTTGGGGCAAGAGTTGTTGACTGATTTGATCTTGCAATCGTTGCACGAGTCATTC
This sequence comes from Vinca minor, assembly GCA_026122235.1. Classification (NCBI taxonomy): domain Eukaryota; kingdom Viridiplantae; phylum Streptophyta; class Magnoliopsida; order Gentianales; family Apocynaceae; genus Vinca; species Vinca minor. The sequence goes on along the minus strand of JAOCZM010000031.1, from coordinate 755,295 downwards.
GGTCGGTTCATTACGAATTATCACATGAATGAAATTGACAAGCCATTGCTCGAGTTGTTGAACATGCTTGAGGGACTGCCGAGAAGGAAATAGGCAAGCCCAAGCCCAACACAATACTGATGGTGCAAAAGGGCAAAAGCAAAGGTTTTGTGAAATCCAAAGGCAACCCGAAAGGTAAGCCCAAGGGCAAGCAAACCACTTTCAACAATGCACTGAAAACTAAGGGTGGTGTAGCCAAGGACTCTATCTGTCATCACTGTGGTGAAAAGGGTCACTGGAAAAGGAACTGCAAAAGCTATATTGCAGGAAAAATGATGGAAAAGGAGAAAGAAAATGTTGCTTTGGGCTCAGGTATTTATGTTGTTGATAGTAATGTGATTGATATCAATTTAAATACAACTACTTCTTGGGTACTTGATACCGGATGTGGTTCTCACATTTGTACTAATGTGCAGGGACTGCAAAGGAGTAGAGAGTTAGCAAATGGTGAAGTGGAACTACGATTTGGGAACGGAGCACGTGTTGCAGCCCTAATTGTAGGGGACTTGTACTTTTACTTTGCCTTCGGGGGCTTGTTTTGGATTTAGAAAAGCTGTTTCTATGTACCAAGTTTAACTAAGAATATTATTTCAATTTCTTGTTTGGGCAAGAAAGGTTTTGAGATTTCAATCAAAAAACAACGATTGTCGTTATTTTTGGATAATATTTTTTATGCAAGCGCCTCTTTGATTAATGGTCTATATATTTTAGACCTTGATATGCCAATTTTAAATATAAATACAAAAAGGATTAAGACTAATGATTCTAATCCGACATACCTATGGCATTGTCGCTTAGGCCACATAAAGCGAAGACCGCGTATCCAAACTCCGTAAAGATGGGCTATTGGAATCATTTGACTTCATGTCTTATGATCGATGCGAATCTTGTTTGTTGGGTAAGATGACAACATCACCTTTCACTAAGCTAGGTGAGAGAGCCGATGCTTTATTAGGACTAATACATAGTGATGTATGTGGCCCTTTTAATATACATGCGAGGGGTGGTTACCTCTACTTCATTACCTTTCTTGATGACTTCGGTAGGTATGGATATGTGTTCTTGATGAAACACAAATCCGAAGCATTTGCTAAGTTTAAAGAGTTTAAACTAGAAGTAGAAAACCAACTTGGCAAGAGTATTAAGGTTCTTCGATCGATCGAGGAGGAGAATACTTGAGTCAAGAATGCGTGACTATCTAAAAGTTTGTGGAATCGTTTCACAACTTTCTCCTCCGACTTCTCCACTGATGGAATGGTGTATACGAAAGGAGGAGCAGAACCTTATTAGATATGGTTCGTTCTATGATAAGTCACACGAGCACTGCCCCGATTCCTTTTGGGGACACGCACTAGAGACAACAACTTTAACACTTAACCGCGTTCCATCTAAATCGGTTGCAAAAGGCGCCATACGAGTTATGGACTTGGAAGCGTCCCGGTTTGTCTTTCCTTAAGATTTGGGGGCTGTGAAGCTTTTGTAAAAGCGCTCGACTTACGATAAGTGGCTCCAAAATCTGAAAAGTGCATATTTGTAGGTTATCTAAGGAAACTAAAGGATACTACTTTTATATCCCTAACGAAAACAAAGTGTTTGTTGCTCGTACGAGAGTCTTTCTAGAAAAAGAATTTGTTTCTAGAAACACGAGTGGGAGTAGCGTAGAACTTCTTGAAGTTCGAGACTCTCAAACTAGCACTAATGATACGATGGAAATTGAGCTGACCCCTTCAAGTTGTTGTGCGGCGGAGTGCCACTAGCTAGATTGTGCGGCCAGCACGATTCAAGAAACACAAGAATTGCGTAGAGTGCAGTAGAGTTCAGTCGACCACCTCCCAGGAAAAAATTTGGATTTTTCATAGCAGAGCAGGTGATGTTATGTTTGTGGATCACGATGAACCTTCAACCTACAAAGCGGGCAATTAATAGCCCTAGATTTCGAGAAATGGCTTGAGGCCATGAGATCTGAGCTGGACTCCATGTACACAAACCAAGTCCGGATCTTGGTTGATCCACCGGAAGGGGTAACTCCCATAGGGTGCAAATGGGTTTTTAAGATTAAAACCGACATGGATGGGAATGTACAAACGTACAAGGGCGGCCCAGTCGCGAAAGGTTTCAAACAAGTTCATGGTATTGACTATGGCGAGACCTTTTCCCACTGTAGTTATGTTCAAGTCCATTCGGATTTTGCTTGCTATTGCGACTTACTATGACTATGAAATCGGCAAATGGATGTCAAAACCGCTTTCCTTAATGGAAAACTTGAAGAGGATGTGTATATGACACGGCTGAAGGTTTTGTCACTCCGAGAGAATCTTTGGAAAAGTATGTAAGCTTGAGAGATCCATTTATGGACTCAAGCGAGCTTCTCGAAAGGCTGGAACATCCGTTTTAATGATGCCGTCAGTGAGTTTGGCTTCATTAGAAATGAGGATGAGCCTTGTGTTTACAAGAAGGTTAGTGGGAGCTCAATCGTATTCTGGTTTTGTATGTAGATGACATACTACTCATTGGAAACGACATACCAACCTTAAAGTCTGTCAAGGCTTGGTTGAGTACGTGTTTCTCTATGAAAGACTTAGGAAATGCCGGCTATATTAAGGGAGTCAAGATCTATAGAGATAGATCCGGGGAGACTCATTGGCCTAAGTCGAGTACATATATAGACAAGGTGCTAAAGCGGTTTAGCATGCAAGAGTCTAAGAAGGGCCTTTGTCCTACGGCACATGAGTGCTGTTGCAGTCGAACAAAGCAGTGTTCTAAAAGCGCTTTGCGAATTAGAACGCATGAAAGAGATCCCTTATGCTTACGCCATAGGATCCATCATATACGCCATGGTATGTACTCGCCCTGGATGTCTCGTTTGCCTTAAGCCTTACGGCGAGATACCGGTCTAATTACGGTGAGCGTCCTTTGGATCTCGGTCAAGAATATCCCCAAGTACTTACGAAGGACTAAGGATACATTCTTGATTTATGGAGGCGGATGAGCTCGTTGTAAGTGGTTACACCGATGCTAGTTTCCAAAGCCGAGCGAGATAAGATTTCCGATCGCAATCGGGATATGTGTTTAACTTGAATGGAAGTCTTTGTGAGTGAAAGCAATCGACCATCGCGATTCTACGACGAGGCCGAGTACATAGCGGCTTGTGAGGCGGTTTGGATCGGGAAATTTATTTCCGATCTCGATGTGGTTCCTAGTATTGCGAACCCGATACACCTCTATTGTGACAACAATGGGGCTATTTCACAATCTAGGGAACCTAGATCTCACCAGAGGTCCAAACATGTACTACGGCGTTTTCACCTAATCCGCGAGATTATAGAGAGAGGTGATGTGCATATATGTAGAGTAGATTCGGCGGGACAATGTTTGTCGATCCATTGCGAAGCCATTGTCGCATACGATAGCATAATCGTCACACTAGCTCCATGGGTATCCGATATCTAGAGGGCTGATCTTTAGAGGCAGTCATTAGTATGCCGCTAAAGACCAATCGGTAGATGATTTTGGGTCTTTTTTGTGCAAGTGGGAGATTATTGTATCGTATTTATGTAATTTTCATTTTGATGAATAAAAGGCATAAATTCGGTATTATTTCATTATGTTTACTGCGTTCTTAACAACATAAATAAATAATATGTCCTTGGTATTCATAAATGTTATGAATATTGAAACGTCCCTAGTCGAACATTATTATGGAATCTTCAAGGGCAATAATAATGCGTAAGACTAGTATGTGCAGTGATTGATATAAGATATCGGATCGTCACATGGGTATATATGATTAGAGAATCATTATCTTTGGGACAGGGACCCAGACATGAGAAACACACCATGGGTTGTTATATAATAGTCAACGGTGTTTCTCAATTTTTTGACTGGGTTGTATATTAGAATCCTTCGACTTGAGGTCTCACAAGAGTTCTTGCATGGCTAGTGTTATGCTTTGATAATGTTAAACGCTATCCGTAACAGGGTGAGCAATAAAGGCATTTATTGGGTTTATCACGAATCTTGTTCAGGATGAATGAGATGCAGAAAGGATTTGTCCCTCCTATATAGCAGGAGAGATATCTTGGGCCCCTTTGATGGAGTCTGTCTAATTCATGGCCATGAACAAATGAATCAGTAAATGATATTGATGTCATTTGATTAGTCTACTCGCGAATCAAGAAACTAAAAGATTGGACAATACAAGTGTGACTTTTTCCATGACTTGTGTTCAATCTAGATATCAAGGACAAAAGGATTTAAATACAAATGTCAAATGGTGTGACTATGATAGTCACTAGATATTTATGAATTGGGGGTAATGATGCGTTGCTAGATACCTCTCATTACCTGTGACATATGATGTCACGGCCAACATCATAGATACCTCCTGGGTCGCACTCATAGATCAACTGGATTGGGTTTGTTGGAGTACATTTAATCTAAGGTGCGCCAATTCGATTGGGCCGGGCCGGGCCGGGATTGGATTGGGCCCTTAATCGGGTTGGGCCGACTAATATGATTGGGCCGACCAACCCATTTGGACCGACCTTATGGCTGGAAATATAGGATATATTTTCAGCTCTTATCTCAAAGAAAGGAGGTTGAAGTGGTGGAGAATATGGATGAGTGGTTTCCTCCATGATCTCCCACTTCCCCCTTTCATTCTCCCCACTATCTCTTGAATGACTAAGGAAAATACTGATTTTTCTTAGTATTGCTAAGTCATTTTCTCCAGCTTTTTGAGAGCTTAGAATAGAGAGAAAAAGTGAGAGTATTCAAGAGAACTTGAATAGAAAGAAAAGACAGCTTTTCTAAAGAATTCTTTTCTAGCTTTGGCTAATAGAAAAGAAGTAAGAAAACTGTTTCTTGTTCTTCTTTAGGTCCTAAATATATACTCCATCTTGAAGAGTGTCTTCAAGACTTCTACGAAGCGTTGGCTAGCACCAAGCGGTAGAGGACCATCCCCGGAAGATCGAGTGGATATTGGGAGAGGCGGAGCCTGCGTTGGTGGTTTTCCGTTCGTTACAACTGAAATCGTTTCAGACAACTTCTGCACTTCTAAAGGTATAATACTATCCCGTAGTCTAAGGTTCTTACTCGTGAAAGATCCTATTAGAGGCGGGTCATTTTATTTCATTGCATAACTTTGTTTAGACCCGGTTATTCCTCTAACAGTGGTATCAGAGCCACTCACGAGTACCCTATAGACTTAATGTGCTATAGTATTTAATATGGATTACGAATCTATATTTTGCATGCCTTAGGATTGCTAGAAATGTTGTATATCATGTATGACATGTTTTTTGCATCATTTTGTATGTATGAGAGTCAAGTTTTACTCTCAGTATCTCTGTTCGGATTGGTATTCGGTCGACCGCAGTGCCTGTTTTTGTCAACCGAGTACTCTCAGTACTTTGTTCGGTCGACCACGATATACATTCGATCAACGCATGATATCTGTTCGGTCGGCCAGAAATGTCCGGTCGATCAGCGAGCACTCTCAGTACTTTGTTCGGTCGATTGTGAGATATGTCGGTTCAGCCGACTAATTACACAGTCGACCGAGCGGGATGGCCGGTCAACCGAACTGAACAGAATATGAAATGTTCTGTTTGCTGGTTGCTCATTTTTTCATAAATTGTCATGTTAGTTGAGCATGATTCATAGTAATCGCCTTTACCCTGTTGGTTTAATTTTAAAATACGATTTGCGTATCGTGCCTAATTTTATTATCAAAAGTTGTAATTCTCTTCTCATCAAATCCCCTCGAATGTAACTCGAGGTTTCCTTAGAATTATGTAATTCTAGATTAGGAGAAGATACAGGTTTGTGATGAAGATTTGGAGACAACCACCTGAAGGTCAAGACGGTGTAGAATAGAATGTTTTCTTTTCACGCCTTTAGATTGACTTCACGGTTTTTCCATTGGCTTGGAAAAACCGAATAGGATATGGCGATTACTATTGCATTTTTATTTTATGTATTGGATGCATATGTATATAAGCATAAAGCTGTTTTTATTTATGCTTTTACGGTGAGATTGTTAAAAAACAAAACCCCTCAATTAAATATTAATTAGTGCCTTCCTAAGTTTGGCACTACGTGTCTATCCGTGTGAGTAATTTGTGATATCCGTCGGCAAAAAACTTAGGGTCCTAGTTAAGCTGGATTATCTCGATAAATGGATTGAGGATCTAGAGGCAAAAGAGTTGAGAAAAAGTGTATAATGATACGCTTGAATAAATGTTATTCACTCAACTAACCAAGAATTACATAATTTGATGTAATTGTAGCGTTGCCTACCTAAATAACTAAGTTTTGGGCGATCGGCCAAAGTCGACTCGAAAGCGAGGTGAAATATGGATCTTGGCCCATCTGTAAAGTTATCGGTACTTACTTTGCATATGTATTTTGTTGTAGAAAAGTGGCAAATTCAAACCAAACACTATCATCTGCGTTACGTCCTTGAGAAGGACAAATTAGAGGGAGTTAACTTCCTCGACTGGTTCGAGAACTTGAGAATCGTTCTCAAGCATGAAAGAAAAGTTTGTATGTTCTAGAACGACCTATTCCCTGCTACACTGGAGGCTCGCGCTGGGCCGCTGATAGAAGTGCTTATCAAAAGCATTGTAGTGATGCTTTAGATGTGTCGACCTCATGCTTGTCACCATGAACTGCGAGCTTGAAGCAACATGAGGACATGGGGGGGCTTATGAGATCTTTGGTTCACTGAAAGCAACTATATCGGGGGACAAGCACGCCGGGGAGAGATTCGATGTATCGAAATCTCTCTTTCGAGTGCAAAAATGTACTGAAGGAATGCAGTAGGAACTCACGTTCTTAAGATGATAGGTTATGTTCGAACCTTGAAAAGCTGGGATTTCCCTTTGGGGGCAAGAGTTGTTGGCTGATTTGATCTTGCAATCGTTGCCTGAGTCATTCAGTCAGTTCATTCTGAATTATCACATGAATGAAATTGACAAGCCATTGCCTGAGTTGTTGAACATGCTGAGGACTGCCGAGAAGGAAATAGGCAAGCCCAAGCCCAACACAATACTGATGGTGCAAAAGGGCAAAAGCAAAGGTTTTGTGAAATCCAAAGGCAACCCGAAAGGTAAGCCCAAGGGCAAGCAAACCACTTTCAACAATGCACTGAAAACTAAGGGTGGTGTAGCCAAGGACTCTATCTGTCATCACTGTGGTGAAAAGGGTCACTGGAAAAGGAACTGCAAAAGCTATATTGCAGGAAAAATGATGGAAAAGGAGAAAGAAAATGTTGCTTTGGGCTCAGGTATTTATGTTGTTGATAGTAATGTGATTGATATCAATTTAAATACAACTACTTCTTGGGTACTTGATACCGGATGTGGTTCTCACATTTGTACTAATGTGCAGGGACTGCAAAGGAGTAGAGAGTTAGCAAATGGTGAAGTGGAACTACGATTTGGGAACGGAGCACGTGTTGCAGCCCTAACTGTAGGGACTTGTACTTTTACTTTGCCTTCAGGGCTTGTTTTGGATTTAGAAAACTGTTTCTATGTACCAAGTTTAACTAAGAATATTATTTCAATTTCTTGTTTGGGCAAGAAAGGTTTTGAGATTTCAATCAAAAAACAACGATTGTCGTTATTTTTTGGATAATATTTTTTTATGCAAGCGCCTCTTTGATTAATGGTCTATATATTTTAGACCTTGATATGCCAATTTTAAATATAAATACAAAAAGGATTAAGACTAATGATTCTAATCCGACATACCTCCGGCATTGTCGCTTAGGCCACATAAAGCGAAGACCGCGTATCCAAACTCCGTAAAGATGGGCTATTGGAATCATTTGACTTCATGTCTTATGATCGATCGCGAATCTTGTTTGTTGGGTAAGATGACAGACATCACCTTTCACTAAGCTAGGTGAGAGAGCCGATGCTTTATTAGGACTAATACATAGTGATGTATGTGGCCCTTTTAATATACATGCGAGGGGTGGTTACCTCTACTTCATTACCTTTCTTGATGACTTCGGTAGGTATGGATATGTGTTCTTGATGAAACACAAATCCGAAGCATTTGCTAAGTTTAAAGAGTTTAAACTAGAAGTAGAAAACCAACTTGGCAAGAGTATTAAGGTTCTTCGATCCGATCGAGGAGGAGAATACTTGAGTCAAGAATTTGCGTGACTATCTAAAAGTTTGTGGAATCGTTTCACAACTTTCTCCTCCGACTACTCCACAATGGAATGGTGTATACGAAAGGAGGAGCAGAACCTTATTAGATATGGTTCGTTCTATGATAAGTCACACGAGCACTGCCCCGATTCCTTTTGGGGACACGCACTAGAGACAACAACTTTAACACTTAACCGCGTTCCATCTAAATCAGTTGCAAAGACGCCATACGAGTTATGGACTTGGAAGCGTCCCAGTTTGTCTTTCCTTAAGATTTGGGGCTGTGAAGCTTTTGTAAAACGCTCAGCTTCTGATAAGCTGGCTCCAAAATCTGAAAAGTGCATATTTGTAGGTTATCCTAAGGAAACTAAAGGATACTACTTTTATATCCCTAACGAAAACAAAGTGTTTGTTGCTGCTACGAGAGTCTTTCTAGAAAAAAGAATTTGTTTCTAGAAACACGAGTGGGAGTAGCGTAGAACTTCTCGAAGTTCAGGACTCTCAAACTAGCACTAATGATACGATGGAAATTGAGCTGACCACTTCAAGTTGTTGTGCGGCGAGTGCCACAAGCAGATTGTGCGGCTGACACAGATTCAAGAAACACAAGAATTGCGTAGAGTGCGGTAGAGTTCGTCGACCACCTCCCAGGAAAAAATTTGGATTTTTCATAGCAGAGCAGGTGATGTTATGTTTGTGGATCACGATGAACCTTCAACCTACAAAGCGAGGCAATTAATAGCCCGGATTCGAGAAATGGCTTGAGGCCATGAGATCCGAGCTCGGACTCCATGTACACAAACCAAGTCCGGATCTTGGTTGATCCACCGGAAGGGGTAACTCCCATAGGGTGCAAATGGGTTTTTAAGATTAAAACCGACATGGATGGGAATGTACAAAGCGTACAAGGGCGCAGTCGCGAAAGGTTTCAAACAAGTTCATGGTATTGACTATGACGAGACCTTTTCCCACTGTAGTTATGTTCAAGTCCATTCGGATTTTGCTTGCTATTGCGACTTACTATGACTATGAAATCGGCAAATGGATGTCAAAACCGCTTTCCTTAATGGAAAACTTGAAGAGGATGTGTATATGACACGGCTGAAGGTTTTGTCACTCCGAGAGAATCTTTGGAAAAGTATGTAAGCTTGAGAGATCCATTTATGGACTCAAGCGAGCTTCTCGAAAGGCTGGAACATCCGTTTTAATGATGCCGTCCAGTGAGTTTGGCTTCATTAGAAATGAGGATGAGCCTTGTGTTTACAAGAAGGTTAGTGGGAGCTCAATCGTATTCTGGTTTTGTATGTAGATGACATACTACTCATTGGAAACGACATACCAACCTTAAAAGTCTGTCAAGGCTTGGTTGAGTACGTGTTTCTCTATGAAAGACTTAGGAAATGCCGGCTATATTACAGGGAGTCAAGATCTATAGAGATAGATCCGGGAGACTCATTGGCCTAAGTCGAGTACATATATAGACAAGGTGCTAAAGCGGTTTAGCATGCAAGAGTCTAAGAAGGGCCTTTGTCCTACGGCACATGAGTGCTGTTACGTCGAACAAAGCGAGTGTTCTAAAACGCTTTGCCGAATTAGAACGCATGAAAGAGATCCCTTATGCTTACGCCATAGGATCCATCATGTACGCCATGGTATGTACTCGCCCTGAGATGTCTCGTTTGCCTTAAGCCTTACGGCGGATACCGATCTAATTACGGTGAGCGTCCACTGGATCTCGAGTCAAGAATATCCCCAAGTACTTACGAAGGACTAAGGATACATTCTTGATTTATGGAGGGGCGGATGAGCTCGTTGTAATTGGTTACACCGATGCTAGTTTCCAAACCGACAGATAAGATTTCCGATCGCAATCGGGATATGTGTTTAACTTGAATGGAGGTGCTGTGAGCTGAAAGCAATCGACCATCGCAGATTCTACGACAGAGGCCGAGTACATAGCAGCTTGTGAAGCAGTTTGGATCAGGAAATTTATTTCCGATCTCGATGTGGTTCCTAGTATTGCGAACCCGATACACCTCTATTGTGACAACAATGGGGCTATTTCACAATCTAGGGAACCTAGATCTCACCAGAGGTCCAAACATGTACTACGGCGTTTTCACCTAATCCGCGAGATTATAGAGAGAGGTGATGTGCATATATGTAGAGTAGATTCGGCAGACAATGTTGTCGATCCACTGACGAAGCCACTGTCGCAACAGTAGCATAATCGTCACACTAGCTCCATGGGTATCCGATATCTAGAGGGCTGATCTTTAGAGACAGTCATTAGTATGCCCTTAAAGACCAATCAGTAGATGATTTTGGGTCTTTTTGTGCAAGTGGGAGATTATTGTATCGTATTTGTGTAATTTTCATTTTGATGAATAAAAGGCATAAATTCCAGTATTATTTCATTATGTTTCTGCGTTCTTAACAACATAAATAAATAATATGTCCTTGGTATTCATAAATGTTATGAATATTGAAACGTCCCTAGTCGAACATTATTATGGAATCTTCAAGGGCAATAATAATGCGTAAGACTAGTATGTGCAGTGATTGATATAAGATATCGGATCGTCACATGGGTATATATGATTAGAGAATCATTATACTGGACAGACCCGACATGAGAAACACACCATGGGTTGTTATATAATAGTCAACGGTGTTTCTCAATTTTTTGACTGGGTTGTATATTAGAATCCTTCGACTTGAGGTCTCACAAGAGTTCTTGCATGGCTAGTGTTATGCTTTGATAATGTTAAACGCTATCCGTAACAGGGTGAGCAATAAAGGCATTTATTGGGTTTATCACGAATCTTGTTCAGGATGAATGAGATGCAGAAAGGATTTGTCCCTCCTATATAGCAGGAGAGATATCTTGGGCCCCTTTGATGGAGTCTGTCTAATTCATGGCCATGAACAAATGAATCAGTAAATGATATTGATGTCATTTGATTAGTCTACTCGCGAATCAAGAAACTAAAAGATTGGACAATACAAGTGTGACTTTTTCCATGACTTGTGTTCAATCTAGATATCAAGGACAAAAGGATTTAAATACAAATGTCAAATGGTGTGACTATGATAGTCACTAGATATTTATGAATTGGGGGTAATGATGCGTTGCTAGATACTCTCTCATTACTGTGACATATGATGTCACGGCCAACATCATAGATACCTCCCTGGGTCGCACTCATAGATCAACTGGATTGGGTTTGTTGGAGTACATTTAATCTAAGGTGCGCCAATTCGATTGGGCCGGGCCGGGCCGGGATTGGATTGGGCCCTTAATCGGGTTGGGCCGACTAATATGATTGGGCCGACCAACCCATTTGGACCGACCTTATGGCTGGAAATATAGGATATATTTTCAGCTCTTATCTCAAAGAAAGGAGGTTGAAGTGGTGGAGAATATGGATGAGTGGTTTCCTCCATGATCTCCCACTTCCCCCTTTCACTCTCCCCACTATCTCTTGAATGACTAAGGAAAATACTGATTTTTCTTAGTATTGCTAAGTCATTTTCTCCAGCTTTTTGAGAGCTTAGAATAGAGAGAAAAAGTGAGAGTATTCAAGAGAACTTGAATAGAAAGAAAAGACAGCTTTTCTAAAGAATTCTTTTCTAGCTTTGGCTAATAGAAAAGAAGTAAGAAAACTGTTTCTTGTTCTTCTTTAGGTCCTAAATATATACTCCATCTTGAAGAGTGTCTTCAAGACTTCTACGAAGCGTTGGCTAGCACCAAGCGGTAGAGGACCATCCCCGGAAGATCGAGTGGATATTGGGAGAGGCGGAGCCTGCGTTGGTGGTGTTCCGTTCGTTACAACTGAAATCGTTTCAGACAACTTCTGCACTTCTAAAGGTATAATACTATCCCGTAGTCTAAGGTTCTTACTCGTGAAAGATCCTATTAGAGGCGGGTCATTTTATTTCCGCTGCATAACCTGTTTACACCCGGTTATTCCTCTAACAGAATCAACATCTACAAAACCTAAAATAGCAAAACCGGATATGTGGGCTGCGCTCCGGTGCTCAGCAGAGACCTAAAACAGTAATATACATAAGAAAGACAAAACAACAGAAACAAATACAGATAATGCAGATGCCCGTTTCCCAAAATACCCCCATAGAAGTATATGCAAATGACTCGTCCCAAGTCTAGCAAGACCCAGAACTTAGTGCAGGACAATGCGGTACAGTACATAGTATATCAAAACGAAACAGAGGAACAAAACAGAACAGTGGACTGCACAGCTGCGGTCTTCAGAAAAATGAGATGCAAACTTGTGCAAAAGTGCACTAAACAATACCCAACTCTCCCAACTCATATGCGACCACAAAAACTCCAACAAACAGCAAATAAAGACCCAAACAAGGACGAACACATGTAATGCAATAGTTAAGCAATTAACAACATTATTCGCACCTAAACGATTCCATAACCGAGTATACGACAAGCACCACGCGTTGCCCATCCGGTACACCCAATCACATACTCGTCTTAGATACTTAGAACATCGCTAAGGCTATGACACACAATCCCACCACATGAGCTTACTCGTCTAGTCACTCATACTCAACAATAACGATAGAGGTCCCAGTTATCAACCAAATTAGGAGGTTCAGTATCAATACGTGGGTTCGGATTACCCCCTAAACGAAGGAGCCAGAGTTTAAGGATCCATCCATTACATTGTATCATCATTCCCCCAAGGAAAACTCCACAAAATCACTACCATACCTGATGATTAGCCCATCAAGTGCGGACCCCGAACAGAACAGAGCAGAAAGGTCACTTGGGACTGCATAACATATCAGGAAGAAGGCGGACAGATCTTGCTAACTATTGTTCCTAGACGTAGCTCAATAGGGGGTGACGACTCGGTCGACCAAACCAATTAGGACAAAAACAATGACACCAATTAAACGACTCCAAACACGACCCAAATGTAATTAACAAATAGGCAATTACAGAACAAATACATGTACCGTTTATGTGAGTATACCATTTAATGAAAGCAATAGGAAAGCAATTTATACGACATGATCAATTTACCAAATTCAAGACATAAATCAATTCAATAAACGGTAACATCAAATAAATAATTGCTAGCAGTTTATGTAATCGAATATCTCCAAATACAGTAAATAATGCTAGAATAGAAATCCAATAGTAATAAATATTCCGGAACAGAATTTCATAGAGTAAAGCGGGGTCCCTACCTCTTACGAACACGATAACCAGAAATCTGTAATCAGTCTGGCGGATCCACTCGCAGAACGATAACTTCCTTCTCGGGTACTCGATTCACGTTCCGTCTGTGCTGCCTCGAAGCCCCTTGAATATCTTCGTTTCGGTATATCCCGCGATGAAAACTTAATTCCGAAACCATTTCAATTGTCGTATCGAAGTTTATCAGAATTTTGGTTCGTGATTTCTTTTTCTGGCTTCTGCTGCACACGGCTCACATTAGCCTTTCTTTTTCTCTGTCTCCGTTCGCACCGTTCCCTAGACAGCCCACTGCCATAGCTTCCTGATTGGCCTTCAATTTCTTTTCCTTGTTTCTCTTTTCCCTGCGGCTGTGAGAGAGGAAGAGAGTACGTTTCTTGAGAACAAGTACCACAACCCCACGATGCTCCTGATGCCATGATCTGCTATTGCCTTTCTTTTTATTTTTCTTTTATTTTAATTCCCAAATCCCCCAATCAATTTAATTCCTTATTCTTTATTACATAATTTGTTTAATTCCTATTTTATTATTTTGATTTTCTAATCCAATAAAGTTCAAATTAATTGCAATAAATTTATCTATTTAAATTACTCATGTAGGTGAATCTCAGTTAAATCTTCCCACTACATTACATGTGCGAAATGACCCTCAATAAAACGTATACGGAATAAAACATAATATGTTGTAACAATTAATTAGACATGTAGTCACATAATCACACGAAATAAATTACGTCTACACAGTTACTCGCGAAAAATTAATTATGCGTCAAAAATCACGTAAGAAAAAGTTACGGGTTTTACAGATAGACAGTCATATCTACTGAAATCATATGTGAATGTGATGAAGTACTGAAACCCTCTTCTAGCACATGTGTTTTTTGGTCCACATACATCTGTATGTATGAGACCCCAATAAATCGGGAGCTCTCTCACTTTGTCCAGTAAAGGGAGCTTTAGTCATTTTTTCCTAGCAAGCAAGAATCACATCTCTCATAAGACTCTAAGTCAAATGATGTCAAAATTCCATCTCGATGGAGTTTTGACATGTGTTTCTCATTGAAGTGGGCCAAACGACAATGCCAAAAGTAGGTTTGATTTTTTTTTTTTTTTTTTCGGAATGGAATTTTATTGAAAGAGGCCGAAGCCTTCAAAAAAATACAGTGAATCGCATCCCAAGATGGGAATCAACGGGACAAGAATCTAACATAAGGCCTGCCTGATCTATCTTCATTACATGGGTTCCGTACCGACAAAGGCAGCAAACAATAATCGTAGAAATCACAGGAGGATTGTTCATTGCACGCAATATTAGCAAGCAAATCAGCGACCTTGTTACCTTCCCGATAGACATGCTGAACAATGCTGTGATTAATTAACTGAAGCGGGCACTGAAATACTCCATCTAGTTTCCAACTGCTGATGTGACGCTTAGTTATGGAATCCTGTAAAAACTTTGAATCAGTATACCATCATACCCCATATTAGTAGCCATTTGTAACCCTTGAAACAGTGCCTCCAACTCAACTGCACTATTAGTCGTTTGATTCCCCAGATAACGATAAAAAGAAAATATAAATTCCCCATTTCCATTACGCAAGATGCCTCTAACCCCCGAGCAGCCCGGGTTGCCTCTTGAAGCTCCATCCACATTGAGAATCACTTTATCCCTATGAGCCGGCTCCAACCATTTGACGGCAATTGGCCGGCCTCGGGTATGCCAAGTTGGCGTTCTAGGACCAGAATATATAGCATACAAATCCATAGCCCGAAGAGCAGGGTGAAGAAAAGATTCAAACTCTGTATACAATCCGGAAGTAGTGACTTTGCATCCATCATATACAAAACGACACCTGGCCTGCCATAATATCCAACATACACTAGAGCAAACAAAAATATGAATAAATTTCCATTTCCCACATCCCTTCCCCCAAAGAAACTTAACAAGAGAAATAGGAGAATCATAGCTCATTAATCTCCAATTAATCCCAAGTAAGCCACACACTTTTTTCCCCAGAAAATCAGCAATAGGACATTGAAGGAAAATGTGACCGAAACTATCGACTCCCGAACCACAATGACAGTGTGAAGCTAGGGATACCCCCTTCCTTGGCGAGTAGAGTCAAATGCAAATAAACCATTGAAAAACTGCCACATAAATACAAACAAAACCATGGGCAATTTTGAGGTCCATAAAATGCGTCGCGTACCTTGAGGCACCCTAGGAGATTGCATGACTTTGATAGCGGTAGTGATGGTGAACTTTCCTCCCGAATCCGGCTTCCAAACCCATTGATCCGGGCCAGAGCCCAATGATATCCGAGGCAGCCCCTGTTCTGCAAAAAAAGTTTCTGCCGAGCCTAGAAAATCATGGATGGTAGCTGATGATGTAGCAACCTGTCAGCGTGAAATCGTCGTGCCAGAACGGTGAACCTCTTCCTCTCACCAGAACACCCATATTTCTCTCCACTTGATCACGTACCCCCACCATTTTCCTCCATGTCCATGAGTCTGCCAGTTTAATGTCAACAAAAATTGGATGAGGATATTCCCTGCAATATCTTTCAAGAAGAAACTCCTTCTAAAGAGAGTCAGACATTCTAAATCTCCACCATAATTTAAAAGAAAAAGCCTTTTGAAGATCCCGCATAGAGAATAATCCCAGTCCATTGTATAACACATCACAACTCAAACGTGACCATGACATCCAATGCCTCTTATTACCATAGATTGACTGACCCCATAAACAATTAGCCAAGACACGCTCAATGTCATCTAGAATCTTTTTTGGCGGATTTGCCGAAGCTAGTATATACAAAGTCATTGAAATCAACACATGACGAATCAATATTAAACGACCCCCAAAACTCGACAACTTATTTTGCCAACCCTCTATCTTTGCCTTTACTTTCTCTACAATCGAAGCAAAATATAAGACCTTTGATCGCCCCCTGTAAAGAGGACAACCAAGGTAAGTGAAAGGCAGTGTACCTTGGGGGAAACCCGTAGTCTGACATATTATGTTTATTTATGGTTGTTGTGTTCTGCTCGAGATGTAGAAAGAGCTCTTCGTTGGATTGATCTTCTGACCAGAGGCTTGCTCATACGAATTTATAAATTGCATCAAATTCTGCAGGCCCCGTTTCCCACTATTCAGAAAAATAAGCACGTCATCTGCATATGCTAAATGTGAAACTGTCAAAGTAGAATGTGGTATCATGTAAGGTTCAATGGAACGGGATCCCACCAAATGATGCAATCCTCGAGAAAAAACCTCAGCAGCAAGAATAAAAAGAAGAGGCGGCATTGGATCCCCTTGTTTAACCCCCTTCTGAGACTTGAAAAAACCATAAGGTGTTCCATTGATCAAAACCGAGAACCAGTTATCACAAAGAAGATTATGAATCATATGGACAAAATGAGGACTGAAGCCAAATTTCCTAAGAACTATCAGCATAAATTCATGCGAGACACGGTCAAAAGCCTTCATCATATCTAGTTTTATCATCAAATTTCCTCCCCTAATTTTTTTATTTAGAGAACCGACCATCTCAGTTGCTAGCAAAATATTGTCTGTAATTGCTCGACCTCTTACAAAACCAGTCTGATTAAGGCTAATTAAGGAAGGAAGTATACCTGCGAGACGATTTGACAAAACTTTAGATATCACCTTACTTGAAAAGTTGCATAAGGCAATGGGTCTAAACTCCTCAAATGATGATGGGTTCGAAGCCTTTGGTAGTAGAACTAAAAAAGAACTCGCCATTGACTTTGGAATACGAAGTCCTGCCCAAAAAACTTTCGCCGATTGCGTAACATCATCTCCTATGATCTCCCAGCATGACTGATAAAATTTGCCTGTGAAACCATCCGGTCCCGCAGCACTAGTTGGACATAAGTCAAAAACAGCCGTCCGGACCTCCAACCGAGATGGGACCTGGTCAAGGCCATGATTTTCTTCTGTCGAGACCAGCTCCGGAATGATGTCCATTAAAGAATCTGCCTGGGACTCCCCTGATTCTCGACTGAGCTGTTTTTGGAAGAAAACTGCCCCAGCCGCACCAATATCATCCATATTTGTCAGAATATCTCCATCTTGAGTAGTAATTTGGGCTATGTGCAAACGATTTTGTTTGTTCCTGCAAAAAGAGTGAAAAAAAGTAGTGTTAGCCTCACCCTCCTTCAACCACCTAATACGGGATTTTTTCCTCCAAAAAACCTCCTCTCTTCTCAACGCCTCTACATACTCCCTCTTTGCAATTTCTAACTCCTCTAATTTATCTGCACTAGAACCTTCATCATACAACCGTTCCAGATTCCCCAGTCTCTCCAAGGATGCCACCAAATTTGTGGATATGTTGCCAAATTCCTCCCTATTCCAGATGCTTAAAGCAACCTTTAGCCGTTTCAATTTCAATTGCAGTTTAAACATCCCCGAGCCTGTCATTTCCTGCCCCCAGTTATCCGCAACAATCTTCATAATTTTTTTTTGATGTAGCCACATATCCTGAAAACGAAAAGCTGAGGGTCGCCTATCCACTGTGAGACGGACAGTTAGTAACAAAGGACAGTGATCCGAGATTGTGCGAGGTAAGTGCTCCACATTTGTTTGTTGAATCATCATATTCCACTCAGTGTCAACCAACACCCTATCCAACCTCCGTTGTAATGGCCGAACCCCACATCTACTCCACGTAAACATGCTACCAACATAAGGTACCTCCAACAAACCACAGTCATTGATAGTATCCAGAAATTCTGCGATAGGTAAACTTGCGGGAATTGATCCCTGACTTCTGGACTGCCTCATCACCACGTTGAAATCCCCTCCAATAAGCCACGGGTCTGCCTGTTGCTCTCTAAAGCTTCTCATTTCCTGCCACAAGTCCCTGCGGCAAATATGTGAACATTTGGCATATACAAAAGAACAAACAACTGGTCTACCCGAAAAAACATCTATCTTAACATGCACCACCTGCTCCGTGTCTCCTAACACTTCCAATCCCAACACTCCATTCCAGAAAATCCAAATTTTACTGGAACAATTACTATAACTAAAATCAAATCCCAACCTACGAGCATACAAAGCAAATCATCCGAATCCACCATTGGTTCCAACAAAATCAACAAGTTCAATGAGTAACGATGGTTTATTTGGCGAATGCTAGCAATGGTACTATCATTCGCTATGCCCCTAATATTCCAAATCAACCAATTCATCAAAAACAAATATACAAAAGCAAGTAATAGTAGTCTATAGAAGACTATTGAGCAGGAGAATTGCTCTTGTTCGCTAATCTCGGCGAACGTCGCAATGGCTTTTCAATAGGCATTTTATCAATGTTTACTTCCACCCTTTGAGGAATATCTGGGATTTGAATTATGAGATAATCAATAGGGATCTCCTGAGTAACCGGGTTGTAAACCACCATCTGCAATCCTTCCTCAGAGACAACAGACATGTCTTCCGCAGCAGTACAATGGTCAGCAAATGTTTCCTCTGTTATAGGCGCCGCTGCAACCTCTGTTTCCGTTACAGGCACCGCAGCTGCCACTGGAATGTTGTCCTCCAGCACATTGCTGGTCTCTGTCGCCTCTGTCTGCAAACTTACATCCATTTCCCCCGATGACGATGCCAGCACTGGTGCCGGAGTTCCCAATTTTCCAATTTTTGTGAGCTGCTGGGCAAAACTACGGAAAGATTCTGTAGAAACCACCCTTGAACCCTTGCCCTCTGACACCGAAAGCCTCGATTCCATAATCGGAGAATAAACAGTGTTCCCAATTACAATGTCATCTACCGATTTACCTACCGACCCGCCGTGATTGTTCTTGATTGTAACCGGGTCTTCCACTTCTGTCGGAATTGGCCCATATTGGAGAGTCGGTGATGGCACATTCTCCGCCGCCACCACGGCAATCACTCCTTCCCTAATTGCTTGATTATTCATCGACATAACCGGAGCATCCACTTGAATCGGCAGTGTTGGTTTTGACCCCGACTGTTGAGGGTTTGGGTATGGATCTTTCTCCGCCACTACTGCCACCACGCCAGCCCCAATTTTGTTTCCTGTCGGTTTCCAAAACTCCCCACTGGAGCTCGGACCGCCGACAACTACCCCCGATTTAGAATTCTGTGTATCCCAATTTCCTCATGTTGTGATTTCTCTGGTATCAATTTCTTTTTCGCTTTATTCCCCCACCTTCGAAATCACCTTTTGTTCCAGCGCTGTTTGCATTACCCGTTGCTCAATTATCGGCAATTGGCAGTTTCCGTGCCCATTCCCAATACGCATACAAGCAGTACAATATTCAGGGAGATTATCGTAGGTAATGGGCTGCCAGAATCCCTTTCTAGATTTTTCGTGTGTAATTCGAACACGATTTGGTAAATTTCCCAATAAATCGACTTCGACACATACCTTCGCAATGCTTGGACGAGATGCATTCGCTGTTGGAGCATCCAACGTTAACGGATTCCCTACTGCCCTTGCTAACGAGAATAATTTTGCCTTGTTAAATAAATGTATAGGTAAACCTTCAAAGCCGATCCACACAGGAACAATTGAAGGTTCTTCATGAACACTAAAATTATAGGTCCATTTAAAAACCCTCATTGCCATTCCACAAAAAATCCAAGATCCTTGCGTCCATAATCGGCAGTAATCCTCTTCTAAATCAAACCTGATTAAAACATGTCTTGAATCCATCCAACCAATCCAAAAATTGCCTCTAAATCTAACCCGGTGAAAAGATCTTCGTAGTGATTCCATGTTAGGGGCGTATTTTTTAAACTTACCAACAAGTGTAAATCTCCATGGGGACATGAAAACATCATGTTCATCAATGGAGATCGTAAGATTCAGTTCGCCTTTAAATGTATCCAAATGAGTAATCAGGAGAGTATGTGTTATGGCCGGACTAGTAAGAAGGTCCGCAAAGGATTTCTTAGGCCACGTAGCAGTACCCTCGGCGGCTCCAGTAGCCGGAGGACTGGCGGCCATGGCTGCCGCCACCAATGGAAACATGTAGTAAAAGGTAGTTTAGATGGATAGGAGTCTAGGAGCCAGTAAATTCTCCCTTCTTGTTAAGTGAATACCTATATGGGGAAAATTGGGGGTTGGGGCGACCTTCAGTTGTCCATCCCCATTAGGTAGTAGTAGGTTTGATTTATAACCTCTTTGTATTAATGTTATAGATATGCCTTTTAATGGATTCATCGAGGTTAAGAATATAAAGCCCATTCATCAAAGAGGCATCTTCATAGAAGATACCATCATTATGAAGGGTACAAATTTTATTCTTAATATTTATTTCAAAACCATCAGTATCCAAACAAGAAACTGAAATAATATTCCTACTCAAAGTTGGAACATATAGACAATTATTCAGTTCAATAATAAGGCCACTTGGCAAAACTAAATTAAATGACCTTGTAGCTACATCAACAACTCTTGCTCCATTCGCTACTCTCAGGTCCACTTCTCCTTTTGCCAGTGATCTACTCATTTTGAACCCCTACACATTTGCACAAATATGAGATCCACAACCGGTACCATGAAGTAGGAGCAGACATGTTAATTTCAATAACATAAATACCGGGAGAGACAATCAAACTGGCTTTCTCATTTTTCTTCTTTTCCAAGTAGAGCTTGCAGTTCCGTTTCCAATGACCTGGTTCATTGCAATGGAAGTAAACCCTTTCCTTTGGTGCCTTGGCCTTGGGTTGGGCTTGGGCTTGTTATTGCCTTTGCCCTTCTTGGCCATGGGCTTTCTATTTCCTTTGTTCTTCTTGAAATTCCATTTTTGAACCGTTAAGACTTCAGGGGTCTTCTTAATGTTCAGTTCAGCCTGATTGAGCATCTCGTGTATGGACTTCTCCATGACATGCATGTTGAAGTTCCTGACAAATTTGTCATACTCAGGTGTGAGTGAGCCCAAGATCATATATGTGGCTATGTCATGACCTACGGGAGCCCCAAGTTTCTCAAGTTGGTCAAGATAGCCCTTCATCTTAAGAACATGTGCACTCATAGAGGTTCCAGAGGCCATCTTGCAACTGTTCAATGCCTTAGTGGTGAGGAACCATTCCTGACAGGCTTACTCTTGGAACATTTCCTTGAGCTTGCCCATCATCTGGAAAGCCTCAACCTCTTAAAACTATTTTTGAAGCTCAGAGCTCATTGTGGCTAACATGAGACAAGTCACATCGTTAGAATCATCACAATGCTTTTTTCAAGCATCTTTTTCAGCTCTATGGGCGTTGTTTGCAGGCTGTTCAGGAAAATCAGTGTCGAGAACGTATAACTTTCTTTCCTTCTTAAGGACAATCCTTAAGTTGTAGGCTCAATCAAGGAAATTGGACCCACTCAGTTTTTCTTTTTCAAGAACGGATCGCAATGAATTGTGTGAAGTGTTGGTTGCCATTATCTACATTAAAAATTATTTGTCATTAATCAGTTTTTTGAGCAAAAAACCTTTCCACAATTTCAACACTTGATAAATAGTGGAGAATACCATTTTACGATAGTTATAAGTAAGCTTTGGCTTATCACCCATAATTAAAGTAAAATCAACCCATGGGAATGACATCTACATATCCCGGCTATTTCCCATGTTATGCCCTAGCCTCAAAACTATTTTGATAGCCTAGTTAAGTCGAACCATGCCTAAGCTTATGGAAATCACTATTTTCTCATCTCCTTTTGCTTGGATAACCACTTATCTGTTGCTTTGGCAAGCAGGCAAAATGATGATCCAAGCTCAAGGAGTGCTTAGGATATGGTAGGCATTTTAAGACTTAATTAAAACGATTTAGTTTGAATAAGTTGTTAAGCCCCATAAGACAAGAATATAAGCATCCCACGCAAGATATAAAACATAAATGTAAACGCGAGATAGCATGGCCTAATCCTATGATGACTCCCACGAGCCTTGTGCGAGCCAAATGTGAAGAAAAAAAAATTAAGGAACCCGCAAATATTGGCAAAACTACAATTATTGTTAACCAAGGAAAAAATTTCGTGGTAAAGACAAGATACACTTGGACCAGAAAAACCCGTGCTCTAAATGTTTTGATTTTTGAGCATGGATCTTGTCGGTTAAAAAGATCAAAATGGATTAAAGTAGAGTTTGTTGGAACGTATCAATAAGCTAGACCCATACTGCGAGTTGTTTCAGCCCCTAAATAAACCTGAACACTCAAGAAATTCGTTGGACAGGGGGATTCACATCGTTTATAACCAACGCAGTCTTCTGTTCTTGGAGCAGAAGCAATTTGTTTAGCTTTACATCCGTCCCCGGGGTATCATTTCTAATACATCGGTCGGGCAGGCTCGGACGCATTGAATACATCATATACATGTATCTAAATATTTACTGATGTGACATTGGATCTATAGATTTTTGAATATCATAAATTTTCAACCTAGTAAGCTTATAAACAAATCCTATATTTAGATTGGTGAAACTCGTAAGTACACCTTGTCACCTATCTTAAATTCCATTGGTGTTCTTTTGCTATTCGTCCAACTTTTCTGCCTATCTTGAACTGCCTTCAACCTTTCCAGAATAAGTGGCCCTACATCCATAGTTACTTGTACCAATTTTGGGCCTGACATCGTCTTCTCCCCTATATCATGCCTACAAACCGGCGAGCGACACTTTCTGCCATACAATGCCTCGTACGGCGCCATACCCATGCATGCTTAGAAACTATTGTTGTAAGCAAACTCTATCAATGTTAGATGATCTACCCAGCTTCATTTGAAGTCCAATACACATGCCTTAACATGTCTTTCAAGGTTTGAATCCTCCTTTCTGACTGCCCATCACTTTGAGGGTCATAAGTAGTGCTCAAGGACAACTTCGTTCCTATTGCTTCGTTGAAACTCCGTCGGAACCGTGACACAAATCTCGAATCCTTGTCCGATACGATGCTTACCGGTACTCCATGATGTCTGACTATCTTTCTCATATACATTTTGATACCGTACCAACCTCGGGGCTACCCAATTCAAATGATCACATACATAGACCAATAACGATGCTTAGAACAAGGGACGTGAAGCAACTATCTACATCATTGACCCAAGTTCTAAAGTATATAGAGGATGCTAAGTTACATTTAGGAATGTTGTACAAGTCAACCTCTTAAGTTTCGCAAGTATACAATTAGGCCCTATCAAGCAAAGAGGCTAAGAAGGGCATTCTAGTAATCTTTGAAGATGAAGAGGGATTGGACAGCTTTACAAAAGTTTGGTAGAGTGGTCATAACTTTCTATCCATTTATCCAATGGAGATGATTCCAGTTGCATATTAAAAATACGAGGCAGATCTACAACTTTCATGAGATCACGAGATCATATTCTGCCTTCTTGATATCATAAATCGTCGTGCAAGTTGGCCCAACAAGCTGTCCAGAATTGGGACGAATTTAAAGGGCATTTTTGTCTTTTGTACATTAAAGTCTAGAATAGACTTTATTTATTTTCAGCATATTATTTACTATATTTAGGCTTATTTTCGTGTATAGCAAGTAGTTGCTATAATAAAGGGCATGTTGTCCATAGTGGTTAAGGAGTTGGTTATCTAGTTGTTAAGAGTCCTACTTCTTGAAGGACTCTTCACATAATTAGTTAATTTCAGCCTTAGTTTGTTATTCTAGAAGCCTAGATGCTAGATAATAGGACATGTTGTCCATTTTCTTGTTTAGGTAGTTTACTTGATAGCAAGTTATTTTCCAAGAGTCCTACTTCAAAGACTCTTCTTTTATTGTTGTTAGGAACCGAAAACTCTCTATTTAAGAGATTCTTTGGCCTACATATTATTTTACGTTAGATATATTGATATTTTGGTAAGGTTATTCCAAGCCGGGGAAAAGTCGAATCTGTCCCAGAATTTTTCCACTGTTTTGTCGAACCAAAGCAAGGGTAAAGAGGTCCAAATTAGTCCTCAAACAGCCACAGGGCAGTTTGGGGCAGTCAAGACATCAAACGCAACCGTTTCATCCAATACGAGAGAAAATATGCCTTCTTTTGAAGTAGATATCCAACAATTAAGAGAAGAGGCCAGATTGGGGGAAAATAATGAGAGTGAGTTGAAAAAGAAGAGTGATCCTACCCATGAGGTAAAATCTGAGGTAAAAATAAAAGAAAAAGCCGAGCCAAAAGTGAGAAAAAATGCAATCGCTCTAAAAGTGAGAAAAGAATGTTTATACAATAATCCCGGAAAGGTAGATAGGGCAATTCAAGCAAAACAACTTGTTGTTTTGTTATATTTGAAAGGAACCACAAGGAACCTTTTTACTAACGCTTTTTCTTTTACTCTAACATCTTTTTCTGCATCTAGTCTTGCTATTTTTCAGAAATTTCATGAAGTCTTACTTAAGGAGTTGCCGAGAAGGTTATTTATGAGCCTTCAAAATCGTGAAAGGTATAAACCATCTCCGGGTACAAATCAGCAAATTCAAAACCAAGGTGAGTTAATTCGTGCAAAGAAGGAGGTACGTAAGTCTTTAAGTCCTTATTTTAATCTGGGAAATATCGTACCAAAGCATGTAGGGACTTTTAGAATATATACGGATAGTCTAAATATTAATCACATAACTTTTAAGTATAGACATCCAATTTCTTGTTTTCATAATGAGCTAGTTTCTAGTAAAAACCGAGAGCCTAATATCGAACATCTTAGGGCTGTTTTTACTATTGTAAAAGATAATACTTTGTATGCTAAGATTGGAAATTATGTTTCTTACACTAATTCTATTAACTTTCTCAGTTACATTGTGAGTTTTCAAGGTCTTAGAGTTGATCCGGCTAAAGTTAATACAATTGAGGAATGGCCGCAAGCAACTAGTGCAATTCAAATGCATTTATCATATGAGTTAACAAGCTTTTACAAACGTTTTGTTCATGATTTTTGCAAGCTTACTACCCCATTAAATGCAATTGAGAAGGAAGAGATACCATTCTTTTGGGACAGCCGCCATAAAGTATCTTTAAAAGGTAAGTACAGTGAACATTCTACTTTCTATATTTCTAACTTGCTCCCTTTTAATAATTTTTCAGATTATAAACCTGATTGTGATAATGATTCGAGGACGAATCAAGCTTTTCAACTGGGAGGGGATGATACGGTACCAACCTCGGGGCTACCCAATTCAAAGGATAACATACATAGACCAATAACGAGGTTTAGAACAAGGGACGTGAAGCAACTATCTACATCATTGTCCCGAGTTCTAAAGTATAAAGAGGATGCTAAGTTACATCTAGGAATGTTGTACAAATGAACCTCTTAAGTTTCGCAAGAATACAATTAGGCCCTATCAAACAAAGAGGCTACGAAGTTAAGGGATTCAAGGGCAGAAACTCGTTCTAAACACCCATGAGTCCTCCCCCGAAGGATCCGCTCATACCATAGGAATCCAAAAAATCTAGGCAGAAACATACTTTTCGGGTTCAAAAATCTGATTCTTGAATGAAAGATGCTGTTTCTTGGATACGTTGCTGCCACCAATGGATTTCCCTTTGCGGAATCTCCCTCTACCGGTATCCACGCGACGAAACGAATAGTGATTGCTAGCTCTTTGTTTTTCTGAGTTTCGGGAATTAGAGAGAAAAGGGAGAGGCAAAATAGAAAATCTAATTTTCTAGGTCTTTTAGGTATTTCGGCTGAAAAACATTAACCTCTAGGGTTTCGGCCAAGAGAAGTTTATATAGGGAGTGAGAGGTTGTTTCAAGCACAACTCGCACGTCCTATCCACTTCTTTTGGCAGTGTGAGTCTATAACACCCACGTCCTCTAGACTTCTGCTGGTAGTGGGAGTCTTTATCGGATAATAACTCCCACATAATCCCAGCTATACCGAAAATGCCCCTTATCTCTAATTCGTATAATAACGCTTTATTAATCTCAGAAAAATAAATGTCAGATACAATGAACCTAGACACATTCTAGATTCATTGAATCTGGACATGAAGCTCGTTAGCTCGTCTATGAGTGTGACCCTGTAGGTTCATATCACAATGGCAATGAAAACATACTTAGTAGTAGTATGTGTTCATAAATCACAAGTGGTCCCTAGCAGGACATTGTGACTACCCAAAGTGAATGAATTTACGGTGGAACCTAATATCAATCCACTATTTAATCCCTTTGTCTCGCGATATCCTAATTAAGCATAAGGCATGGTAGTCGTCACCCTTATTAAGCTTAATTGTATTCATGCTCGATCTCCGGGTAAACTGTTCCAACAAATAGCATTTGATAATCACTTTATCAAATACATTAGAGCACGGTCATGCATTTAAATAGTTTTTCCCTATCGAGGGGCCCATGGATATCTCTCTCTAATAATAGAGAGGGACAAATTCTTTACAATGCCTCTCACATTCAAGCCATGATAGGACGCTACATCCGATCATCAGTAGTATTGATTACTCGATTAAAAGTAACGTCCGATTGAGTCAAAACGTGGCTCCATTCATGCTAGAATCAATGGAGACATAAGGTCTAAGGATTCTAAAATAGTATTGAGGAAGTAATACTTATGACTAAGGACCATGAAGTATTACTTCTCTAACGGACCACGTCCGATACAATATATCCCAATATATTGCATCTATGATATGATTTGTATACATTACACATGATTAGTAAAACATAATCATCAATCAAACATCATACTTGTTTTATTTCATTGTAAAGAACATTACATGAAACTAGGGACAACTAGAATTGTAATTACATAAACTAATGAGTTTTACTATCAAATCACGCATTTGATGTTCATAAGCAAAATTAGATATTCAATTACATGCTCAAAAGATACAAAACGTACAACATATGCTAATGGTCCTAGGGCACTAGATACAAACAACTTCTTTAGCTTCTTCAGATGCAGCTAGATACTCAGCTTCTGTTGTAGAGTCGGCCACGGTTACCTGCTTCCAGCTCACAGCACTTCAATTCAAACAAAAGATTGCGATCTAAAGTCATCTACGTCGGTCTGGAAGCTTGCGTCTGTGTAACCATTTACAACCAGACTTCATTCCTGTCCTCCGTAAACTAAGAACATATATTTAGTCCTTCTCAAGTACTTAAGAATGCTCTTGACTACAGTCCAATGTGACTCTCCAGGGTCAGATTTGTGACGACCCTACCCTCTCGGGCCGGGTACGCCGCGTGCCTCCCGGCACTGGGTTCTATCTTTTACAATACAAAAGGAAGTACAATGAAATTCAATACAATACAAAAGAAGAATCCCTATATACAGATTTTTAATCCCAAGCTTTCGCTGCGCACTCTGATACCAAAATATTGCACCACCTTCAGATACATGTAGAGGGGGAAAACATTTTGGAAAACGTGAGCCGAAGCTCAGCGAGGGCCGTGCAAGTGGTGCCAGTGTCTTTAAAATCATTTTCTTTGGAAAATACTTTTATATCAAAAATAACTCGCACAATGAGAAAACCATATATATACTCTTATAATAAGGGGCCTGATTTCTGGAACAATTGTTCAAGACTGTCGAGATCAGATTGACAATGGCATTTCAATAACATTAAATCACATTTCATACGGGCCCCAATCTAGACATTTATCGACAGGATTCTGGAGGTGGCTCCCACCCTTTGGTGTAGCACGCAGTTCCTTCGATTCCTTTCATTTAGGCCCAACTGAATATATTCGCAGTCTCGTAATGCCATGTCAATAATCTCAGGACAGATCTCGTTCAAGGTTCAGTAAAAACATTTCATTTCAAATAACATTAACAATAAGGCCCCAATTTTAGAAAACTATGTCATGATGTAATGCAAATGTATCCAGTGCATGTCATGAGTGGATCCAGACCATGAGTGCAATGAACAATTAATGAGCACACGATACGTATATATAATTTTACAAAATGGTTAAGACCACTCACCTGACTAGTTGACTTTCTTCAAAATCCAAATATATCCTAGAACAGAACTTCGCCATAATTTATTAATAGATCATACCTTCCAATAAACAACACTAGAATTTGGCACAAATGTAGAGATTACAAAATCATATGGTATAAAGAAGGAAATGAAGAAGATGAGAGATTTTTGAATGAAAATGAAATCAGGAAATATGAACTATTTATAGAAGAATGGAAGCTGCTGTGCAGTTCAAGCAGCTGCAAATCAAAAGCTGCTTTCCTTAAGCAGCTGCAAGTCAAAAGCTGCTGAGCAGTTCAAGTAGCTGCAAGTCAAAAGCTGCTTTTATGGCAGCTGCGCAGTTCTAATCCACATTTTGAGATTTTTGTACACATGAGGTTCTTGAGAGACGGGTTGTTACAAGATTGATATCTGCTAGTCATACTTAAAGCGAACGAGACATCTGGGCGAGTGCATATCATGGCATACATAATAGCCTCACCTAAGTCTTTCATGGAAAAGCACTTCCCCAACCAAGCTTTTACGCTTTGTAATGTGGGGGGTGTCATTTCCAATCAGTAAGATGTCATCCACATAAAGCACAAGGAACACTACTGTATTATTAGTTACTTTCTTATAAACACAAGGCTCGTCTTCATTTTTGATGAAACTGAATTCTTTTATACCTTCATCAAAGCGACGATTCCAGCTTCGAGATGCTTGCTTCAATCCATAAATGGACCTTTGAATCTTACACACTTTGCTAGGATTTGATGGATCAACAAACCCCCCAGGTTGTGTCATATACACATCCTCGAGAAGGTTTTCGTTAAGAAACGCAGTCTTAACGTCCATTTGACATATCTCAAAGTCATAATATGCGGCAATGGCAAGTAAAATCCTAATAGACTTTATCATAACGACAGGAGAAAAGGTTTCGTCATAGTCAATACCTTGAACTTGTCTATAACCTTTAACTACTAGTCGAGATTTAAAAGTGTGGACATTACCATCCATGTCGGTTTTCTTTTTGAAACACTATTTGTTATCAATGACCTTACACCCTTCGGGTAGGTCAACCAAAGTCCATACTTGGTTATCATACATGGATTGCATCTCATACTTCATAGCTTCTAGCCACTTATCTGACTCAGAACTATGAATTGCCTCTTTGTAGGTAGTGGGTTCATCTTGATCAATTAGTTCAATATGATGATCATCAGTCAGGAGAAATCCATATATCTCAGGCTGTTGATGTACCCGACTTGACCTCCTTGGGCCTTGTGTCGAAGATTGAAGCTCAGTATCAGCACGTGAGCTTGCTTGAAGTTTCAAAGTTGGTTCAGATGTTGTTTGGGGATCTTGAATTTCCTCAAGATGGATCTTACTCCCACTATCCTCTTTGGAAATAAATTCCCTTTCAAGGAATAAACCATTTCGAGCAACAAACACTTTGTTCTCTGATGGAAGATAGAAGTAATATCCTTTAGTTTCTTTAGGATATCCCACAAACAAACACTTGTCAGATTTAGGGGCGAGTTTATCAGATAACAAACGTTTTACATACGCCTCGCATCTCCAAATTTTGAGAAATGACAAACTAGGTCGTTTCCCAGTCCATATCTCATATGGAGTTTTCTGAACCGCTTTAGAAGGAACTCTATTCAATTTAAATGCAGCAGTTTCTAGGGCGTAGCCCAAAAGGAAATTGGAATACTTGTTTGACTCATCATAGATCGAACCATATCTAGTAAGGTGCGATTCTTCCATTCCGATACACCATTCCATTGTGGTGTGCCAGGAGGAGTTAATTGTGAAATAATTCCACAACCCTTAAGATGTTCGTCAAACTCTTGGTTAAGGCATTCGCCACCTCGATCTGATCGAAGTATCTTAATACTTTTACCAAGTTGATTTTGTACTTCATTTTGAAATTCTTTGAATCTTCCAAAAGATTCTGATTTATGTTTCATTAGATAGACGTAGCCATATCTACTGAAATCATATGTGAATGTGATGAAGTACTGAAACCCTCCTCTAGCATTTATGTTTATTGGTCCACATACATCTGTATGTATGAGGCCCAATAAATCAGAAGCTCTCTCACTTTGTCCAGTAAAGGGAGCTTTAGTCATTTTGCATAACAAGCAAGAATCACATATCTCATAAGACTCTAAGTCAAATGATGTCAAAATTCCATCTTGATGGAGTTTTGATATGCGTTTCTCATTTATGTGGCCCAAACGACAGTGCCAAAAGTAGGTTTGGTTTAAGTCATTGGATTTAAACCTCTTAGTATTAATGTTATAGATGGGCCTTTTAATGGATTCTTCGAGGTTAAGAACATAAAGCCCATTCATCAAAGAGGCATCTCCATAGAAGATACGATCTTTATGAATGGTGCAAATTTTATTCAGAATATTTAATTCAAAACCTTTAATATCCAAACAAGAAACAGAAATAATATTCCTACACAAAGTTGGAACATACGGACAATTATTCAGTTCTATAATAAGGCCACTTGGAAAAACTAAATTAAATGTCTCGGTAGCTACAGCAACAACTCTTGCTCCGTTCGCTACTCTCAGGTCCATTTCTCCTTTTGCCAGTGATCTACTCATTTTGAACCCCTGCACATTTGCACAAATGTGAGATCCACAAACGGTATCTAATACCCATGAAGTAGGAGCAGACATGTTAATTTCAATAACATAAATACCTGGGGACTGGCTTTCCCCTTTTTCTTATCTTCCAAATAGAGCTTGCAGTTCCGTTTCCAATGACCTGGTTCATTGCAATGGAAGCAAACTCCTTCCTTTGGTTCCTTGGCCTTGGGTTTGGGCTTGTTATTGCCTTTGCCCTTCTTGGCCATGGGCTTTCCCTTTCCTTTCTTCTTGAAATTCCCTTTTTGAACCATTAAGACTTCAGGGGTCTTCATAATATTCAGTTCAGCCTGCTTGAGCGTCCCGTGTATTTCGTGTATGGTCTTCTCCATGGCATGCATGTTGAAGTTCATAACAAATTGGTCATACTCCGTTGGGAGTGAACCTAAGATCATATATGTGGCCATGTCATGACCTACGGTAGCCACAAGCTTCTCAAGTTGGTCAAAATAGCCCTTCATCTTAAGAACATGTGCACTTACAGAGGTGCTAGGGGCCATCTTGCAACTATTCAACGCCTTAGTGGTGAGGAATCTTTCATGACGGGCTTGCTCTTGGAACATTTCCTTGAGTTGACCCATCATCTGGAAAGCCTCAACTCCTTCAAACTGTTTTTGAAGATCAGTGCTCATTGTGACTAACATGAGACAAGTCACATCGTTAGAGTCATCAGAGTGCTTCTTCCAAGCATCTCTCTCAGCTCTGGGGGCGTTGCTTGCAGGCTGTTCAGGAATAGCCGTATCAAGAACGTATAGCTTTCTTTCCTGCTTAAGGACAATCCTTAAGTTGCGGGCCCAATCAAGGAAATTTGTCCCACTTAGTTTTTCATTCTCAAGGACGGATCGCAATGAATTGTGTGATGTATCGGTTGCCATTATCTACATTAAATTATTTGCAAAGTTATTAGTTTTGAGCAAAAAATCTTTCCACAATTTCAACACTTGATAAATGGTGGAAAATAATATTTTACGATAGTCATAAGTTAGCTTTGGCTTATCCCCATAATTAAAGTAAAATCAACCTATGGGAATGACATCAATATGTCCCGGCTATTTCCCATTTTATACCCTAGGCCCAAAACTATTTTGATGGCCTAGTTAAGTCGAACCATGTCTAAGCATATGGAAATCACTATTTTCCCATCTCCTCTTGCCTAGATAACCACTTATCTGTTGCTTTGGCAAGCAGCCAAAATGATGATCAAAGCTGAAGGAGTGCTTAGGATATGGTAGGCATTTTAAGACTTAATTAAAACGATTTAATATGACGTATAAAAAATTAAGCCCCATAAGACATAAAATAAGCATCACATGCAATATATAAAGCATAAAAGTAAACGTGAGATAGCATGGCCTAATCCTATGATGACTCCCACGAGCCTTGTGGGAGCCAAGGGTCAATATCCATCTCATGGATATGAAGGGATTCATGGGCGGAAACTCGTTCCAAACACCCATGGATCCTCCCCTGAAGGATCCGCCCATACGAAACCGAACCGAAAACAGCGATAAAAACTTACATGTTTCGGATTCAAGAAGCTACTTCTTGAATGGAGGATGACGTTTCTTGATCAGTTTCTTTTCACCAACGGAATTCCCTTTCATGGAATTTCCCTCTACCGGTATCCACGCTGACGAAACAAGCAGTGATTGCTAGATCTTCGTCTTTTCGAAGTTCGGGAATTTAGAGAGAAAAGGGAGAGGTCGAGAAATCCAAATCTGATTTCGGGTTACTTGTTTAATTTCGATTTGAATGACTTAGTTACCTAGGGTTTCGGCTAAGAGATGTTATATAGAGTGTGGGAGTTTGTTCCCAGAACAACTCCCACGTCTACTCAACTTCTCTCGACCGTGGGAGACTCGACTCCCACGTCCCCTAGACTTCGCTGGTAGTGGGAGTCTTTATCTGATAACAACTCCCACTTAATCCCGAGCTTTAGTTAAATACCAAAATTGCCCTTATCTCTAATTCGAATAATAAACACTTTATTATTTTCAGAAAAACAAATGTCAGATACAATGAACCTAGACATATTCTAGATTCATTGAATCTGGACATGAAGCTTGTTAGCTCGTCTATGCGTGTGACCCTGTAGGTTCATATCACAATGACAATGAAAACACACTTAGTAGTAGTGTGAGTTCATAAGTCACAAGCGGCCCCCTAGCAGGGACATTGTGACTACCCAAGGTGAATGAATTTACAACGGAACCTATTGTCAATCCACTATTTAATCCCTTTGTCTCGCGATATCCTAATTAAGCATAAGGCATGGTGGTCGTCACCCTTATTAAGCTTAATTGTATTTATGCTCGATCTCCGTGTAGATCTGCTTTGACAAATAGCATTTGATAACAACTTTATCAAATACATTTGAGCACGGCCATGCATTTAAACAGTCTTTCCCTATCGAGGGGCCCATGGATATCTCTCTCAATAATAGAGAGGGACAAATTCCTTACAATGTCTCTCACATCCAAGCTATGATAGGACACTACATCCGATCATCGGTCGATTGATTACTCAGTTACAAGTAACGTCCGATCGAGTCAAAACGTGGCTCCATTCATACTAGAATCAATGAAGACATAAGGTCTAAGGATTCTAAAATAGTATTGACGAAGTAATACTTATGACTTAAGACCATGAAGTATTACTTCTCAAACGGATCACGTCCCAATACAATGTATCCCTATATATATTGCATCTATGATGTGATTTGTATCCATTACACATGATCGATAGAAAACAAGATCATCAATCAACAATCATACTAGTTTTATTTCATAGTAAATAAGTATTACATAAAACTAGGGACTTCTAGAATAGTAATTACATAAGCTAATGAGTTTTACTATCAAATC
Organism: Vinca minor; assembly: GCA_026122235.1. Lineage (NCBI taxonomy): Eukaryota > Viridiplantae > Streptophyta > Magnoliopsida > Gentianales > Apocynaceae > Vinca > Vinca minor. The sequence goes on along the minus strand of JAOCZM010000031.1, from coordinate 721,423 downwards.
ACACATTTGATAATCAAAAGCGTAATTAACTATTCAATTACATGCTCAAAAGGTAATAAAACGCACAACATGTGCTAATGGTCCTAGGGCACTACTAACAGGATAAAGTCTTCGATCCAGCGTCCTCCAATCTTGTTACATAATTACATGGGCATACCCAGCCTTCAATGTAAAGCAGTAAAACTAATCTAAGAAATCAATTACAATTTTACTTTATTGGAAAAATGACTCGCATGTCGTATTATAAAATTACAACCCAATTAAATGTAAAACAAGAGAGGGTATAGTAGGCCATGCTATTCACCATGCTAAAACTCACATAAAGCATAATAAAATATAAACGAGTACATATACAAAGTCTTGAGCGTTGCCACTACGCAGAGCAGTCGGGGGGTCAAGGGGGCAGCGCCTCTGGAAGAAAAATATGATTCTTCATCAGCTCATCGAATGAGTTTTTCTGCCCCGGTTTTAACCCTAAATTGCCTAACATACATAATCGAATTATGCATTGGTTAATCTGATTAACGCAGGAAGCATAACCGAATTAATAACAATTTCACATAAACAGTTTATGCAGTATCAGTTTATGCAGAAACAGTTTATGCGATTTTAGTTTATGCAAGTTAATCGAATTAAATTACAGATTCAAATCATGCTAAGGCAGTTCATGAAATATTAATCAAATTAATAACATAACGAATCATAGAAACATATAAACATGATTAACCGAAATCACTTTATGCATATATCACATATATTGAATCAAAGATACACTCTTTTCTTTTTTTTACACATACACACACCAAATCGAAATTGATATGTGTTTATGATGTGATTAACAATATCGAATTCGAATTGTATGAGCAAGGCTCTGATACCACTGAAGGGATTAATGGGCAGAAACTCGTTCTAAACACCCATGAGTCCTCCCCTGAAGGATCCGCTCATACCATAGGAATCGAAAATACCTAGACAGAAACTTACTTTTCGGGTTCAAAAATCTGATTTTTGAATGAAAGATGCTGTTTCTTGGATACGTTGCTGCCACCAATGGATTTCCCTTTGTGGAATGTCCCTCTACCAGTATCCACGCGATGAAACGAACAGTGATTGCTAGCTCTTCGTTTTTCTGAGTTTCGGGAATTAGAGAGAAAAGGGAGAGGCATAATAGAAAATCTGATTTTCTAGGTCTTTTTGGTATTTCGGCTGAAAAACATTAACCTCTAGGGTTTCGGCCAAGAGAAGTTTATATAGGGAGTGAGAGGTTTTTTCAAGCACAACTCCCATATTCTATCCATCTCTTTTGGCAGTGGGAGTCTATAACTCCCACGTCCTCTAGACTTCTGGTGGTAGTGAGAGTTTTTATCGGATAATAACTCCCACGTAATCCCAGCTATACCGAAAATGACCCTTATCTCTAATTCGAATAATAACACTTTATTATTCTCAGAAAATTAAATGTCAGATACAATGAACATAGACACATTCTAGATTCATTGAATCTGGACATGAAGCTCGTTAGCTCGTCTATGCGTGTGACCCTGTAGGTTCGTATCACAATGGCAATGAAAACGTACTTAGTAGTAGTATGTGTTCATAAATCACAAGTGGTCCCTAGCAGGACATTATGACTACCCTAAAGTGAATGAATTTACGGTGGAACCTAATATCAATCCACTATTTAATCCATTTGTCTCGCGAAATCCTAATTAAGCATAAGGCATGGTAGTCGTCACCCTTATTAAGCTTAATTGTATTTATGCTCGATCTCCGGGTAAACTGTTCCAACAAATAGTATTTGATAACCACTTTATCAAATTACATTTGAGCACGGCCATGCATTTAAATAGGTTTTACATATCGAGAGGCCCATGGACATCTCTCTCTAATAATAGAGAGGGACAAATTCCTTACAATGCCTCTCACATTCAAGCCATGATAGGACGCTACATCCGATCATAAGTCGTATTGATTATTCGATTAAAAGTAACGTCCAACTGAGTCAAAACGTGGCTCCATTCATGCTAGAATCAATGGGGACATAAGGTCTAAGGATTCTAAAATAGTATTGAGGAAGTAATACTTCATGGTCCTTAGTAATACTTATGACTAAGGACCATGAAGTATTACTTCTCTAACGGATAACGTCCGATACAATATATCCCAATATATTGCATCTATGATATGATTTGTATTCATTACACATGATTAAAACATCATACTAGTTTTATTTCATTGTAAAGAACATTACATGAAACTAGGGACAACTAGAATAGTAATTACATAAACTAATGAGTTTTACTATCAAATCACGCATTTGATGTTCATAAGCAAAATTAGCTATTCAATTACATGCTCAAAAGATATAAAACGTACAACATATGCTAATGGTCCTAGGGCACTACTAACAAGGCATTCTAGTAATCTTTGAAGATGAAGAGGGATTGGACAGCTTTACAACAGTTTGGTAGAATGGTCATAACTTTCTATCCATTTATCCAATAGAGCTGATTCCAGTTTCATACTAAAGATAAGAGGCAGATCTACAACGTTCATGAAGATCACGAGATCAGATTATGCCTTTTTGATATCCTAAATCGTCGTGAAAGTTGGCCCAACAAGCTGTCCAGAATTGGGACGAATTTAAAGGGCATTTTTGTCTTTTGTAGATAATAGGACATGTTGTCCATATTCTTGTTTAGGTAGTTTACCTGATAGCAAGTTGTTTTCCAAGAGTCCTACTTCTTCAAAGACTCTTCTTTTATTGTTGTTAGGAACCAAAAACTCTCTATTTAAGAGATGCTTTGGCCTACATATTATTTTACATTAGATATATTGATATTTTGGTAAGGTTATTCCTTAGCTTCTCGTGTTTGAACTTCTGTGTAGAATTCATTCATTCTTGAGTTAATGTATCAACAAGTTTAGTTTCTCTTGTTGTGGTGTTTCAGCCTCCATCGATAATTAGCCTTCCTTAGCGTTGTGTTGATTATATTCCCTAGAAACTAGTTCGAGAATTAGAGAAAGATCGGGCTCAACTAAAAGTCGAACTCTTTGGTACCTAGTACCATTTGCGTCTTCATCACATTTGTACCAAAGTTTCCAAGAAGGCTATGATTCTCATAGGCAAGAAGTGAGCTGATTTTGTAAGTTGGTCAACGATTACCCAAATCATGTTTTTTCCGATTTTTTCCTTAAGTCAACAGACCACAAAATCCATAGTCATGTGCTCCCACTTCCAAACGGGTATTTCCAAAGGTTTAAGTACGCCAACGGATCTTTGATGTTCCGCTTTTACTTGTTGACATGCCAAACACTTAGCAATGAAATCTGCTTTGTCTCGTTTCATGCCTTTCCACCAAAAGTTACCTCGAAGATCTCGATACATATTTGTAGCCCAGGGATACATTGACAACTTGGAACTGTGAGCGTCTTGCAGAATTTCCGTTCTCAACCTCAAATCAACAGGCACGCACAACCGACCCCGATACCTCAAACTTTCGTCTTCGTGAATCCCAAAATCCGATTCTTCACTCGGCTGTACCATATTCTGTTTATCTTCCAAATCTGGATAATTTTTCTGCCCTTCTTTTATCCTACCCAAGAGTGTCGATTTAGCTACCAAAGTTGCCAAAAAGTTATTGGTTGACTCAACGACTTCCAACATCAGCTTCAAAAAATCAGCTATAAAACTCGGTTGCTCGGTGATCAAACATGCAAGCTGCCCTGAATTCTTCCTACTTAGAGTATCAGCTACTCGATTAGCTTTCCCGGGATGGTAGCTAATCTTGTGGTCATGGTCCTTTAGCAACTCTAAAGAACGCCTTTGTCTCATGTTGAGTTCCTTTTGGGTGAAAAGGTACTTCAGACTTTGGTGACCGGTAAACAGCTCACAAGGTTCACCATAAGTTAGTGTCTCCAAATCTTCAATGCAAATACCACCGCTTCCAATTCTAAATCATGTGTATGGTAGTTCTTTTCATATGGCTTCAACTACCTCGAAGCATAGGCTATTACCTTACCATTCTGCATTAATACGCACCCCAGCCCTATGCACGATGCATCACTGTATATAATAAAAAAAATTAGACTCTTTAGGTAGTGCCAAAATCAGTGCAGTAGTCAAATTTCTTCAATTCTGAAAACTTTGTTCACAGTCTGAACCCCATTCAATCTTCACCTGCTTTTGTGTCAACTTCGTCAACGGTGCATCAATTCTGGAGAAATCTCAACAAATTTTCGCTAATACCTAGCTAACCCCAGAAAACTTTGAATCTCTGTCACTGTCTTCAGTCTATGCCAATCAACAATTGCTTCTATTTTACTTGGATCCACCGATACCCCTCCAGTTGATACCACATGCCCCAAAAATGTTACATGTCTCAACCAGAATTCACATTTGCTAAACTTGGCGTACTGCTTCTCATTCCTCAAAATTTCCAACGCCACTCTAAGATGCTCTACTTGAGCTTCATCCGACAGCGAGTAAATCAGAATGTCATCGATGAAGACCACCACAAACTTATCTAGACAATCCCTAAACACCCGATTCATCATGCCCATGAATGTCGCCGGTGCATTAGTCATACCGAAAGGTATAACAAGAAACTCATAGTGCCCATATAGTTCGAAATGCAGTTTTGGGAATGTCTTCGGGTTTGATTCTAAGCTGATGGTAACCCGATCTTAATTCAATCTTAGAGAACACTTTCGCACCTTTCAACTAATCACATGGGTTGTCCATGCGAGGGAGGGGATATCTATTTTTAGGTGTTATTTTGTTCAACTCTCGATAATCTATGCACATCCTCATTATACCATCATTCTTATTAACAAATATAACTGGAGCGCCCCAAGGTGAAACACTCGGCCTTATGAACTTTATGTCAAGAAGTTTTTGGAGCTTATCCTTCAACTCCCTCAACTCTGCAGGTGCCATATGATACGGGGGGCCTTTAGAGATTAACTCCGCAAATACCCGGGAAATCATCGGGAAAAACATCCTTGTACTCTCACTACAGGAACGTCCTCAAGTCGAACTTCCTTCTTGCCATCCTTTAGCACTGCGTAAGCTAGAAAATCATCGCTTCCATTTTTGATAAACTTCTTCGCCTTCATCGCTGAAATTATAGGCATGCTACAACCACTCTTCTTCTTATTAGAACCTAGAAACTCTACCACTTCTTCTTCCTCAATTGTAAACTGAATTTTCTTTTCCCGACAATTCACTAAGGCATGATGAGAGTACAACCAGTTCAGACACAAAATTACATCAAAGTCTACCAACGGTAACTGTATAAGGTCAGCTTCTAGTACCTTAGAGTCTATTTCTACCCGGCATCACTTATATCAAATTAGACTCTAAATTTTTTCCATAGGTACTATTACTCTATAGGTGTCCAAAAAACAAGTAGGGGAGGTCTTAATTACTTTAGAAAATCTATGTGACACAAAAAAAATGGGTAGCTCCACAATCAAATACAACAAAGGCAGACACCGAATTCATTAGAAGCGTACCTATGACCACATCAGAAGCATCCCCTGCCTCTTGCTAAGTTAGAGAAAACATCCGAGCATTCGCTTTCTGTCTCGTATCACCAATCTTTGGTACCACTGCTGAAGTCTGCACAATAGTCGAAATAGGCATGATGCACTGACTAACCACGTGTCCCGGATTCCCACATCTGAAGCAAGTTTCGGTGTCCCAACGACACTCCCCTGAATTTCTTCTACCACACTTGTTGCATACCGATATAACCTGATACCCACTTGATGTTCCTTCCGCTCCCCCAATATTTACCATGTTGGCTCAAGTCCTTACCCCTGGCCTAAAAGCATTGGTAGGTCCCGGTGTGGGAGAAAACTTCTTTCTAGCCAAGGATAGATTGGCGTTGGAACGTGAGCATTGTCCTTGTGACATGATTTAAAAGTTTCTCTTGACAGTCCTCTCCAAATCAGACCTCCTAAATTCTGCCTCTACACTCAAACTTCGCTGATAAGCCTCCATAAAAGTGGTAGGAGGGTTATCAGAAAGTCTACCTCTAATCTTGGACAGCAGTCCCATCATAAACCGCAGAGTTCTCATCACTGGATCTTGAATTGTAGTAGCAGCGTACTTTCCCAAGGCATTGAACTGACCTGCATATTTTGATACTGACATACTCTTTAATTTTTATAACATGTAATGAAAGTCTTATATTAATGAGCAAAGGTAGTAATATATTTCAAAATTACGACTCCTGATGATGATGAACTTAATGAAGATGGTAATGACACCGGTAATGGTCATGATGAAGATAATATGGAGGATGATTACCCATATATTGTTGTGAATAAGTTGAATGATTGATTTTAGTAGTTGGTTATCATTTTCATCTTTAAGCTACTTTTTGTATAGTGCTTGGACTTGGGGAACATGATTTGGTTTATATTGGATTTACAATTTTGTACTTAGATGTTTTTCAGTTTAATTTTAATTAAGATAATTGATGTGAATAAATTGTGGTTTTGTATTTTGAATTTGTGATTAAAATGTTGTTCTATGAGTACATATATGTTTTCAAATAATTTTTAAAATTAAGTAATATCTATGATTCGAGTTACGATTCTACAATTATACGATCCTTACATACTCTTCTGATCCTATGTAGAATCTCGAGTTTGACAATCTTTGTCACACCCCAAAACCGGATGATGACCTGGCAGCACCTCATATGCCAATGAGACACAAAACCAAAGAAGAATAGCAGAGTTCATTAACTATTAACAGCTGAAGCAGTAATACTACATTAATTATCCAAATTGAACATAATCCAACATTAATAAAGTGAGTAGTACTAAATTATTACAAACCAAAGTTGAAGTATCTAAAGGGAAACATTCTAATTCAAGTTATAATATGAATCACTCGTATTCCTCCCAATCCCAGGGTTCCACATAAACAGCGTCATCAGGTATATCATCATCTGCAAGTAAGAAAAGTAAAGACATGAGGTGTAAACCCCGGTAAGCATGAACACCCTTGGGATGAAACATCAAATGAGACACAAAACACTTTTCCCAAATCCCAAATCAAGATTGAAAATATGCAAGTTTAAGTCCCTTCATCAGACACATTTTACACAAGAAACCTCACCAATAGCCTTTCGGAAATCACTAGAAGGAACCAAGACAACAGAAAGCATAATAGCCTAAATTCCATCATTTCGGTCAACCTAATGGTCCTTCAAAAATAGGACAACTCACTATCCAAAGTTCGGTAGACCGGTACCACCGATTGGTACACAGACCAAACCTTCGGTAGAGGGGTTCACCAACCCGGTCGACCTACTCAGTCTCTCCCATAATCCATTTACTCCCAGTAGTTTGAGTCGAACTACTGGTTAAAGCTCCAGTTGACCAAACTTGGTCGACCGAAGTTCAGTCTACCCATTTTTCAATGTAATTTTTGTGAAGGAAAAGTGCATTTCTACACAATCCGGATTCTAACCCCAAAAGGACCAATTTTGATGCATATGAACATATAAATGACAATGGCAAACAAATAAGCAAGTAAGACATAATCCATACTCGTTAAATCCAATATTTTCACATCGAAAATGTGACACAAGCTCCATGATTTCACTTATCCCAACCGACGGACATGCACAACATTGGATCATTCGAATACGACTCATGCTACGACAGAACATTCACAAGGAAGAGCTCGATTGTCTATTCACAACTCTAAAGAAATTACTACAACGGTCCCCAACTTTTAAGCTTAGAAGGGCAAGCTTTCAATGCAAACACGGGTTCAGTTTCTCCCCGAATGAAGGGCTCACACTTTAAAGATTCCTTCGTATGTGTCATCGCCCATCCCCGTGGACTCCACAAGACCGTCGTATACCCTAATATCTCCCCCGGTTAGGAACGGGACTCACCATCTTCTGGTGGTAAACAATAAACAATAATAATTTGGTTTATCATACAACTTCTGGTGGTTTGTTTAAACTAATAATCAACATTTATTTTGTAAACCATCTTCTTGTGGTTATATATTTATTTATAGGATTCGATACAAACATTTTCAAGTGGTCATATATTTGTCTCTACAATCCGGTACAACCATCTTCTGGTGGTCATAATGTTTCTTTGTCGAGTGCAACGAAATCCATTTTAGTGATATTTGACATGCGTAATTCTACCAAAAATAATAAATTATGTCAGCAGAACATATATTACTTTAGGAATTGTATTAACCTAACCAAAAAATGCTACCTCAGGAGCATAATAAAAATTTACCAATATAATATTGTTCAAATAATTGTTACTTCAGAAACAATGTTTAGATATTTTTTAAGAAATTTTAAATTATAATGTACTATTCAGGAGTAAATAAATAATTAATAATAATATTCTTTGGGAATAAACACATAATTTATAATAATTATATTCTTCAGGAATATTATATGATGTTTTTCAAGAACATGTAATGTTACTAATTTACACCATTACTACTTCAATAGTAATAGTAAATATTTTTTTCGAGAATATTGATATTATAAATATTCGATTGAAATTTGTACCTAATTAAAAAAACTCTTTGGTAGGACGACAATCTTCTGGCGGTGGTAACTAATATATTGATCTTTATTAATAAAGATATCCAGTCTTCAAGACATAAACCGATATCAATTAATCTTTGTTAATGGTGTCTTCAGGACCCATTCCATTAGAAAGGATTTCGATGAGAATATGTAATACGTGATTATCAATAATATCAACAATCTCATAATTATGTATAATCATACTTGATCCATGTGATTTTTTTTTTCAAAACAATATTAGATATATATACAATTATTAAATAGAAAAACTTACCTTGAGTTTAAGAATCAAGATCTCAAATTACATGGTATAAGGATTTTTGAATGACCAAACGGGAGGTTGAAGTCGCCGCGCGCCAAGACCTTGAACATTTGGGAAAAGCCGACATTAGGGTTAGCCATTGAGATAGGTCAGTTGGTGTTGGTTAATGATATATATCATATAGATTTATGGTGGATGCCCTTGTTGCTAGATTATAAGAAATCATTTGACTACTGGATCCAGACATCAATATCTCTCCATATGACAAGAACAGAGAAGGCTCTTATTTGTTTATGAATAAGAACAGAGAAGGCTGACGCCTAAAGATTTCAATATTTGGAATCATCACCACGTGTTGCTGCGAAAGTTGCAAAAGAGCGGTGCGATTGGGTAAGACCACTGCCTAAAGAATGCCTCGTGACTCGCGTTCAATCTAAATCGGTAGAGTTTCGTGTTGATAACGTGTTATAATATAGAGAGGGGGAGAAGATTGAGAGATAATAGAATATAATTGTGTATCCTGATATGAACCAAAAACATCTATTTATAGAGATTAAACCCTTTGGTTCATGGACCTCACACTCTAGGGCTTTATGGTCCTACAATGGTTATTCATTATTTACAACAAATTCCCTTTTCTTATTTTATTACCCATATTATATAATTCCTTATTTCTTTAATGTGATTTCCCTATATATTTTATTTATATTATGTTAACTTTCCTAATCCAAATAAAATTCCTAATTCATTACAATCTATGTGAATTACAATTCCAATCTAACTAAACTACTAATCTATGTGAATTACGAATAAATCCCCCCAACTACGATACGCGTACATAACACCCCTCAACAAAACGTAACCAAAATATAATATGTTACATGGTTTAAAATGAAATAGACACTAAATCATATAATGTAGCAAAATAAATTCTATTTATAGAGGTTAAACCCTTTGGTTCATGGGCCTCACACTCTAGGGCTTTATGGTCCTACAATGGTCATTCATTATTTACAACAAATTCCCTTTTCTTATTTTTATTACCCATATTATATAATTCCTTATTTCTTTAATGTGATTTCCTTATATATTTTAATTATATTATGTTAACTTTCCTAATCCAAATAAAATTCCTAATTCATTACAATCTATGTGAATTACAATTCCAATCTAACTAAACTACTAATCTATGTGAATTACGAATAAATCCCCCCAACTACGATACGCGTACATAACACCCCTCAACAAAACGTAACCAAAATATAATATGTAACATGGTTTAAAATTAAATAGACACTAAATCATATAATGTAGCAAAATATATTCAAGCCAACGTAACAAGTCATGAAAAATTAATTACACGTCACTAACACGTAAACAAAAAGTCTCGGGTATTACATACTTCCCCACTTACAAAAGTTTCGTCCTCGAAACTTGCACTCCCTACACCATAAGTTCTAACATTCCCCCACTAGATGAAAAGACTAGAGGCGTTCACATAACAAGTATGGTACTATATGACAATACGTGAAATACAAAAGAAAACATGGCACAATATACAATTAGCACACAACAGATATACATCTAAGCACAAGCGTACCTGTTACCATACTCAATATTCCACATTCTTGCTGCTTAAAAACAGACGCTTTGGAATTACACACCAACTCTTGGTTTTCAACAGTAGGAGCATCTAACACTATCGGACCTCTTCCAGGACACATTGCAGGGCACTGACGAATCTGGCGTCCTACATCTCCGCACCTGAAACAGGCTCCCGTACTCCAACGACATATCCCTGTATGCATCCTTCCACATGCAAAAAAATTCCTCTTTATAGGAGGTCCTCTTGTTTGAACTTCTGTCGGAAGTAGCTCCAAGCACTGGATGATGTTGTGGTTCGTTCTTCCGCACCTAAAACATGCGCATGTCCCCCAAGTTACTTTCCCGGATGTCTTTTCCCACACCTGTTGCATATCTTCACTACATGTCCCTCCAGTATAACTATCTGTTTCATCTTTCTGCTAGCTGAGAACGGCTTGGAACTCTTCCCGAGTCATCTTCCTTGTCCATTTTCCTTGGTTGTTTCTCCTTTGTCGTTCCATCTTAAGCCAGGTGACACACGAATATAACACATAAAACAACAAAACTAACTTGCTTGTTCGTGCAGTCTTATATGCAACATATATCAATTAAACACGTAGCACCAATGTAGATAAACGATCACGTAAAGAAAATAAATTCATGTCAGCATGCTTATAAAGTAAGGCTACAAAGTAAGATTAACATGGAAATTCAGTTGAAATAATTATCGGTAAGTTAGCATGCTATTACAATTAAAATTTAAAATGACTAACACGTTAATACAATTCATACATAGTATCTCGATCTTCTAATTAATGGAGTAAGCAATACACATAAACACGTAAAGAGTCACACTATACATATAACAGCAGGATATAAGCTGTAAGTAAACAAAAACATCATAATCTATGGTCTCTATCCATCACACACCTCACGTTACATGTTTTCGTTATCCTAAGTTCATTACATATTTTATCCCTAAGGTTCGACCTGCTCTGTTACCACTTCTGTCACACCCCGTAACCAAGGTGATGACATGTCAGTGTCTCATTGGTAGATGAGACACCAAAGCCTACGATACAGAGTTGATAAAAGGAAATTCATTATGCATTAAATCCAAAGTACAGGTTTAACAGCCGAAAAAATGAATATATAACTGAAATGAATCTACTTATTTCATTATTAGAAAAAGTCTAAGTGTTCTAAAAGGAATAACTGAAATAAAACTAAGTGTTTCAAATGAAATAACTGCAAAGGATATAAAGTCTAGCAGCTACGTATATTATGATCACTCCTCGAATGGCCCCTCCCAGGTATCAACATCGTAAACAGGATCAACATCTAAATCACATGCGCACTAAGAAAGCGGATGGACTGAGCTCCGGTGCTCAGTAAGGACCTATAAAAAAATATACAAAACAGAGTACAACAGAAATAGACTCAATAGTTTTCCATTTCTCAAAACACCCTTTTTGAAAATACGCTTTTGACACGACACAACACAATCTCACGGGACTCAGAACGCAGGACAAAATAGTACAGAGCATAACAGAACAGAACAAAACAGAAATCTGCACAGATGCTCAGTGACCGTCCGGTGATCACACCCTCAGTCCGGTTCACCGGTGATATCCTAGAAGCACACAAACAGAAAACAAAGGCTCCGGTAGACCAATACACAAACCGGACGACCAAAGAGACCCGCAGACAAAGCATTGTCCACGACTTCGTCCGCGGAAAGACAGTAGCTAATTGTCATTCTGCGGATGAACCCTAGGACAAATAGTAGGACGATTGAATCGTCCACGACCTGCGAAAATCAGAAAAACAAATGTAAAACTTGTACACAAGTGTACTATCTTGCACAAAATCAAAACCAACCCAAAATACAAGTTAAAAGGCCTCAATACTAAGTATCAAATAAGACCCAAACAAATGTTCGACTATACTTATCAAATCTGACACCACATATCGGAATTCATGCCATGAGCATCCCATACTACTCATGCATTACAAACCAATAGTTATGTCGGACAATCGAGTATAAAACGAACCATGACCAAACAAGTTAAAAAGAACAGTTAAGCTAAACAACTATACTCTTCACGTCTAAGCACTCACACAACCGAATTCACAACAAGCACGTCTGCCTTACAGTATTCACGATTACACAATTTGCTTAGACATTACAAATATAGTTATCGCTATGACACTACAATCCCACAGACAAGCTCAATTGTCCAATCAGACCCATAATCACTGCTAACATTCCCCATGTAATAACCCACTGAGGAAATGTGAAACCCGTAACTTTTGCTTACATGATTTTTGACGTGTAATTAATTTTAAATGACTTACTGTATATGCGTAATTTAGTTCGTATGATTATGTGACTACGTGTCTATTTATTTTTATAACATGTTACATGTTTTATTTGTGTACGTTTTAATCAGGGACGTTTCGCACATTTATCGTAATTACGGGACTTAAATTGTGTTTCACTTAACGATTCATTAGAATTAATTAGGAATTTAATTGGGATTAGGAAGATTAATTAAATAAAAATGCATGTCAGAAGTAGAGGGTGAACCAGAATTTTACAGCACTTGTACGTTTATTGCTTGTTAACTGGATGCGAGGTAGGGACCCCGCTTTACTCTATGAAATTATGTTACGGAATATTTATTACTGTTGGATTTCTGTTCTGGCGTTATTTAATGTATTGGGGATATTCGATTGTATAAACTGCTAGAGATTGACATTTGACGTTATTGTTAATTGTTTTGATTGCTACTTGATTAGGGTAAAATTGAGCATGTCTTATAAGCTGTTTTCAATTGCTTTAATTAATTGTCAAACATATCTATAAACTGTTTATGTACCGTTCTGTAACTGTCCTGTATTTTCCTCTTTGCTTAATTGCTTTTGGGTCTTATTTGGAGTCGTCTATTGAGACTCATTGTTGTTGTCCTAATTGGTTTGGTCGACCGAGTCGTCACCCCCTATTGAGCTGCGTCTAGGAACAGTAGTTAGCAGGATCTGTCCTCCTTCTTCCATATCTGTTCTGCGGTCCCAAGTGGCTTTTCTGCTCTGTTCTATTCTGGGTCCGCATCTGATGGGGCTAATCATCAGAAACGGTAGTGGTTTTGTGGAGTTCCTGGTTGGGGATGATGATACAATGTAATGGATGGATCCTTAAACTCTGGCTCTTTCGTTTGGGGGTAATCCGAACCCACGTGTTGATACTGAACCTTCCTAGTTTGGTTGATAACTGGGACCACTATCGTTATTGCTGAGTATGAGTGACTAGACGAGTAAGCTCATGTGGTGGGATTGTGTGTCATAGCCTTAGCGATGTTCTAAGTATCTAAGACGAGTATGTGATTAGGTGTACCGGATGGGCAACGCGTGGTGCTTGTCGTACACTCGGTTATGGAATCATTTAGGTGCGAAGAATGTTGTTAATTGCTTAATTGTTGCATTATATGTGACCGTCCTTGTTTGAGTCTTTAATTGTTGTTTGATGGAGTCTATTTGGTCACATATGAGTTGGGAATGTTGGTGTTTTGGTGTCCTTTTGCACGAGTTTTAAATTCATTTTTCTGAAAACCGCAGCTGTGCAGTACACTGTTTTGTTATGTTCTGAACTCTCTGCTCTGTTCTGATCTGTTATGTACTGTACTGCACTGTCTTGCACTGAATTCTGAGTCTTGTTAGACTTGGTACGAGTCATTTGCATATAATTCCATATGGGTATTTTGGGAAACGGGCATCTGTATTATCTGTATTTGTTTCTGTTGTCTCTGTTTCTGTTCTGTCATTATTATCTTTATTACTGTTTTAGGTCCCTGTTGAGCACCGGAGCTCAGTCCGATATCCGATTTTGCTGTTTCGGGTTTTGTAGATGTTGATTTACCTATGATGATGGATCTTGGGATGAAGATTACGAAGAGTGATTCTAACTGGATTAGTTCACACTTGTTTTTCATTTATAGTTATTTATTTTAGAACTTGTAGGTTCCTTTCAGATGTAATAACTTAGAAACATTTCATTTTTAGACAATGTTTCCGCTAGTGCATATATTGCTATTTATGGATTTCATAATTGAACTGACTTATTTAGTAATCTCTGACTCTGACTTTGGTGCTTCATTTACCAATGGGGCACTTCCATGTCATCACTCTGGAGACGAGGTGTGACATAAGTGGTATCAGAGCAGGTCGAACCTTAGGGATTAAAATGTGTAATGAACATAGGATAACAAGAACACGTAATGTGAGGTGTGTGATGGGTAGAGACCATGGACTAGGATGTTTATGTTTACTTAATGCTTTATATCCTATCGTTGTGTTGTGTTACGATATATGTTACCTTATATGTGATTCTTGTACCATGCTACCTGTTTCACATGTTCTACTTGCTATATGTTACACATGTATATGATTTATGGTTATATGCTTGCCATGCTCTATTTATTATATGTTTCACATGTATAACTTATATGCTTGCTTACTTAGGAAAAAAAAAAAAAAAACTTATATGTTTGCCATGCTGTACTTATTATATGTTCATGTATGTTGTAAATTTTTGTCTGTGATACAGGTTAGGTGATTTCTTTTATTATGTCATGATCTATTTGTCCATATGTGTTCACTTGTTAATTGTTTAATAGAATATCATATTTGTTTACTATACGTTATGCTTCAGTATTCTATATGTTATACATGTTATATGGTTCTTTGTATTCTGTATACCATGCCATGTTTTACTTGTCTATGCTTCACACGTTTAATTGCTAAATGATTTATCGCTTATCTTACATTATTTACGATATACCTGTGGGAATTAAGATGGATCTGAGTCAATGAAGCAGTGACGACTATGCCATTTTTACGTACTATACCCGGTTATGCCCAACTCGTCTTTTGTTCTATATCAAGGATGACTTCTTCCTTTTCTCATTTATCCACAACAACTCCATTATTATCATTTTCATTGATTGGTGTTCACACCTATAGGAGTTTGACGGCTTTTGAGTTCTTTTCATGTTGAAATTCTTCACAATATCTGTTTCATATCTGGTTGAGGGATGAATACCTCTTCTTTCCTTATTTCGATTTGTAATCCCTATAAGAATGTTAATTATCTTACCAGACTCATCTCAAATTCAATTTGCTCTAGCTGATAAAGTGTCAATCTTGTTCATATCCTTTGATTGTTGTTTCAAACAAAATATCACCAACTTGACTTGGCAAGATTTGAATTCTTTAATTCTTAATGAACATCTCCTTATCAACTCCACATCTTGTGTGTTCATGCTGCAACAAGAACTCTGTTAGCTTCTCATACCAAGCTCTCGAGTTTTGCTTCAATTCGCAAATAGCTTTTTTTCAATTTGTGTACATGAATTGGATAATCTGACTTTCCATATCCGTTTGGGTTGTTCCACATATACTTATTCTTGTAACACCACCCTCAGGAAAACCCTATTGCAATCCATCTGATAAAGTTTTAATTTCCTCGAAAATATAATATTAACATAAATCGTATAGACTCATCTCTCAAGTCTTGCTACACAAACTTTTAAAGTCACAATATATTTTTCTCTGTTTTCCTTCTGTAACCCCGTCCGTTTTCTTTTCTTTGTTTTTGTGCGCAAATCACCCCTCCCCTATGGCTGCCCACGTTAATGACTGCCTAATCATTAGATAGTGATTACTTTTTCCTTTTCCTTTTTCTTTATATTCTTTATTTCCCTTTTCTTATTTTATTACCAACATTATATATTTCATTATTTCTTTAATGTGATTTCCCTATATAATTTATTTATATTAGATTAACTTTCATAATCCAAATAAAATTTCTAATTAATTCCAATTCCAATTTCAATCCCAATTAAATTACTAATCTATGTGAATTACAAATAAATCCCTCAATTACGATACACGTACATAACACCCCTCAACAAAACGTAACCAAAATATAATATGTAACATGGTTTAAAATTAAATAGACACGAAATCATATAATGTAGCCAAATAAATTCAAGCCGATGTAACAAGTCATGAAAAATTAATTACACGTCACTAAAACGTAAACAACAAGTCTCGGGTATTACAAAACCCATCTACTCAATCTGTAAAACCCATTCAGAAAAACATAACCAAAATTCACCAACAAAATGCACCAAATAGGAGACAGTTGTAAATGTGCATGCAATCAAGATTAGTGCCCGATTAGAAAAAAAAAATCAAGCATTAGGGACAGAATTAAAACAGAAGGAGGGATGAACTGTAAGTAGATTTGGGACGGATTTGCTAGGAAGGAACATAAAGTAATAGATCAAGTGTATGAAATCTATACCATTTGACAAGGTACATACATAGGCGGACCTAGGGTGCCCTACCAGCCCTTCTCCCAATTTTTTTAATTTTATTTATAGTTTTAGTTTTATTTCTGTAACACCCACGCGTGAGTATTTTTTAGTGTATCCATTTTGAGTAATTTTTCGATTTGAAATTAGATTTTATGGTTCGTGGATTATCAATGAAGGAGCAAATGTCGGTAGTATTTCGTTATGTGAAGAATGTGCAGGTATTAGAGCATTTTGTTAGTGTCAGTCATGTATCAAGTACTATCGAGAATGATGTAATTATAGAATATTATCAAAGTATGAAAAAACGTATATGCTTTTATAAATTTATGTTGTCAATGTTGATTGTGCCCCTCCTACCTTTAAAGTCTGCGTCTGCCACTGGGTACATAGAATATGACCATACACGTTTGGAAAGCCCCAATGCAAAATTCTTTAAACATATGGGAATTTCATTCTCGTGATCTTGTACCTAATGTGGACATTTATACGATTAATATACATCTTTCACTAAAGTCTAAGTCACTATAATACATCATAAGGTAATATGGGAAAAAATCATTTATTTTAAATCTCAAACGTAATAGACTGTTATGTATTTGTATTTTTACTCGATATATGTCTCTACCTCATCATAATTCATCATAAGGTAACTAACTTTTAATGTTTACGCATTAGGGACGGAATGAAGACAGATGATTGATGAACTGCAAGCAGATTTGGGATAGATTTGCTAGGAAAGCATATAAAGTACATAGATGATTGATGAACGGCAAGCATTAGGGACGGAATTAGGACAAAAGATTGATGAACTCCAAGCATTAGGGAAAGAATTAGGATAGAAGATTGACAAAGTATATAGAATATGACCATACAAGTTGGAACGTAGTTCAGGAGGTCGCTAATCCTACCTAAATTAATTAAAATTGTGGGATTGGACACTGGAATTTGTGTTTTTCGGTCCGAAAAAAATTGCTGAAAAGCAAATTAATGTGTTGACTGAGAATGGTGTATTTTTCCTGTTCATTTCTTCCATTTACGTCGAAATTTAACATAGAAATAATAAACTTGTTCCCTCTCTACCGCAACCTTACCGGATCACATCCGGGGGGATGCCTACTCGGTTGACCAGGCCTAGTTACAAAGTCTTTTTTTTTGCTAAGTTAGTTACAAAGTCAATGTAAGCAAGATACATGATATATAATAAAAGGTACGAAATGAACTTATTATTTTCCTGGAAATTGCTGCATGGACTAGATCGACTTTCTTGAGAATATTGCCCACCTTGTTTTAAACCATTTATAAAGAAGCAGACCACAAACCAAAAATTTGAAAGGCCATATATATGGAGGTCAGGAAGTTTGACATAACCCTAATATCTGCAAATGACTTGGAAGACGTCAGAAAAATGTTCAAGATGAAAGTCTACGGAAGGGTGTCACTAGGAAGCAACAGCACCACAACGGATAAACAAACTAAGAAAGAAAATTCTAAATGATTACTAAAATGCAAATGTTAATATGAAGTGATATGTCCCAGCAATTAAAGTAAAAATCTAATTTTAAGTAGATGCGCTTCGGATATTGCTTACCTTTTGCCTTATTTCCCTGATTATTCTTCAGTATTATTGTGAACCATCTCAATCTAATCATGAAAACTGTTCATCACTAGTTATTTGTTGATCCCAAGGATCTCTTCCTAATTATCAAGGAACAAATATACTCTCTCCATTTCTTAATATAAGACTTTCATTACATGTGAAAATTAAGAAAGTAAAAAATAAGATATTTTGTTAGTTAAAATACAAATAAACGGGTATGAGTATACGCTAAACCCCCCACCACAACAGGTGGCTTCTCAAAAAAAAAAATTACAAATATTATTTATTTACCACTAATTTTATTTAAGAGAGTAATATTTATATTTTCATTAAAAAATATCTTAATTTTTGCTTTTTTAATTTTCTCAGCATTGTAATAGATTAAGATAATTGATGTGAAGAAATTGTGATTTTGTATTAGACATTGTGATAATTGATGTGAAGAAATTAGGCCAACTACGGTCCTATATAGCCGGGATCCAATAAGCACCGCCAATTCACGAATTTATCGTCTCGTTCATGAATCCGGCGATTACGGATAAGACGAATTGAAGATTCGGTGTGCAAGGCATTTAAACTCGCGAATTGACTTGTAGGATTGTACGATCCTACGAGTTTTGAGGGGCTTTACGAATTATATTCTTCGTATGATCGATAATTAAGTAGGACCGGTAACCTCGTAGGATCAAACTCGAAAACATAGGATTGTACGATCATACGAGTCAACTATTTTCTCATACGATCCTTACATTTTCTTCTGATACTATGTAAAATCTCGAGTTTGATAGCCTTGACAGTATATATAATTAAAATTAAAAGTAAATAATATTGAGTTTTTGGTTAATTAGTGGGGATGTTTAATCCGTATGGATGATCCAAACTTCAAGGGTGGAAAAACATGTTTGGTTTTCAATTTCAATCAGTAAACACCTTTGCAGAAATTACATATTTTGTTTTCAACTGTTTTCTCAAATATTCACAATTGTATACATTTGTTATGAAATGATTTTTGAACCTAACTTTAAATCTTCATAAGGTTCATCAAAATCATATAAGAAAATGTCGAATTTTTTACACAAAAGAACTAAACAGCTAAATTAATTTGGATCTAATTTCAATCTCTAAAAAAAGATAATTTTAAGATGAAGAGGATTGCATAACCCATACAAGAAATAAGTTTGCCACCAAGTAGATTGTTTGGGATTGTCTGCACTATATGCTTTCTTTAATTTATTTTGCTAGCCATATAGTTAGCAATTGTTAGAGTTGAGGTCATAACATATAGTTAGCAATTGTTAAATTTTTTTTTTTTTTTATGGATAGCAATTGTTACACACCATATAGTATATTAATATTCATTATTATATATTGTTCTCTAAAAAAATGTATATAATATATAGAGTCATTTTATGCAATAAAATGTATCATATGTATTGGAGGAACCTGAACCCTACATAAAGTACTATTTTCATGTATCTTCGAGCTTTCATATCATTTTATTCTTCTTTATGTTTTTTAAAATTTTTAGAGTCAATTCAACTATCTTTTTATTATTTGTACGAGAATACGTAAGGATAAGATTAGCTTAATCACATGCCGTCATCATTCTATCTATACAAGAATAATTATTCTGACATGAACCATATTTTAATGTTCATGTGTTCTATATTTTACGTTGAAATTGTTTTTTATTTCTCTTAATTTGGATACATTCACTACAAAAAAAAAAATTACCTGTTATGACGAACTTTTCGTGACGAAGTCATTTTTCGTTACGAAAGGTATACTTTTCGTAACGAAATTCGGAATCGTTACGAAAAGTTGACCTTTCGTAACGAAAACAATTTTCGTTACTAAAAGTAGTAGTTTCGTTACGAAAGGTCTACCTTTCCTAACGAAAACACATTTTCGTCACGATAGGTATAACTTTTCGTGACAAATACCTTTTTCGTTACGAAAGGTCAACCTTTCCTAACGAAACAAAAATTTGTCACGAAAAGTTTCGTCTTAAAATTTTTTTTTTTTTTTTTAAGATTATACATATATAAGTATGATATAATTTAGAATATAATTTTAATTTTTATATTAGTTTAGTCTTTATATTAAAAGTATTACTAAAAAATAGTATGTATGCAACTAGAATAATTTTATTCTGATTTTTTATAACAACTTAATACACAAATACATTGACGAAAATGTATTAATTTTAATTTTATTCATAAAAAAAAAAAATCACCAAACAAAGAGAAATTAAAATAATTAAAGGTTCAAAATGCAAAACTTCATTATAATAAATAAAATAGAACAATAAGTAACAAATGACCAACGTAGCTTAGTGGTTAAGTGCATGACATACAAGTTGGAGGTCTTGAGTTCGATTCCCACTTCTAAGAAAATGTAGAGACTTTATTCAACATTATTGTAGAGGGGCTCCTGCTCCGGCTCGGCTCCAATGGGAGAACTGGGGCACGGCTCGGAACCGGCTCAACTCGGCTCCATTGCTTTAAATTTTAAATTTTTTTGTAAAACTTTTAGTAACGAATTATTTCGTCACTAAAGGTCACCTTTCCTAACGAAACTGTTTTGTTACTAAAGATCTTTAGTAACGAGTATACATATTCGTTAGGAAAGACCTTTAGCGACGGAGCTCTCAGGACAAACTTGGTGACAAACGATTTTCGTTACTAAAGGTCTTTAGTAACGAATGTTTTGACCTTTCCTAACGAAAAAATTCGTTACTAAATGTCTTTTTTTGTAGTGATTAGGACATATAATTTATAGAACCATATTCCATATTAGAAAAAATCTAAAAGAATAGAGTATCAAACTTTATAACTACTGCCTTAAAAAAACTTTCTAACTACTCTGTTAGATATTTTATTGAGAAATCTGTTACATACATACACAAACTATTTCTGATTTTATCTAAATATTATAAATTTTAATTTAAGCTATTTATGGCACAAAAATTTTACGCGGCTTCTTTATTTGTCAAATTAGTATTTCCGATCATGTTCAAATTGAGTATTAGATATATCAATGGATTGATGGACCAATGCTCCAAGATGGGTCTGATTTTGACATGAATTTGGGGATGAAATTAGGTTAAAGGAGTGAAGAAAATGAAGAATGGGGATTGGGTTTTTTTTAACGTTGGTAGTGAAAGAGATAACAGTAAATGATACATTCTTACTTGGCCAAAAAAACAAAATGATACATGCTCTCAAATCATTGACATGTTCATTCAACATCGGTTGAGGATTCTTATTTATTTTTTGCTAAGTTTATATTTAGGACTAGAATTAACTATATATATCCAACTATGCCATCGTAAATTTCAGGAAGATAATCTTTTCCTTTTTTTTTTAGATAAAAAACGAAAGATTTCATAATTCATCCGCCACAACGACAAATATAATTACATGAGGATAATCTTACCTCTGACATCTAACATTTAGGCAAAAAAGCATATCAAGTTCTCTAATAGAGGCACGGGCCCGTACTTGAGAAAACAAATTATAATTATGTTTGTTGGACCCCATGGAAGTGTGGTCTAATTGGTCTAGGCCTATAAAGATTTGGTCCTGCTAGGTTCTCAGTTTCAGCCCAAACCAAAAGTTGACGCACCAGTAAATTGATATATTGAAAATATTCTCGAGTCCAACGGAAAGGAAAAAAAATATCTAGAAGACTAGGAAGAAAACTATATGCATAGTATATTCTTTGAAGGAACTCTTTCAATTTTGTAACTGCCAAGCCAAATAATCACAAGAGCAAGAACTCATAACTCTCAATCAAGGCAACTCAATTTACTCTTCATCAATACTTTCCTGGTTGAAAGACATCAATTCGGGTTTCTATCCACTGTTTTATTAGTTTAGGAGAAACCTCTTTCCTGGACTGTGTTCTAGCTAATTTTAGTTTCTTTGATACTTAAATCCTGAGGTATTTATCCCCGCTAGAGTTAGGTTATTTCAATATGTACAAGGCACAACTCCTCATAATTTATTTGCATTTGTTACAATCAATATCTATTCCTACACCACACTATCTACAAGTCTTTGAGGATCATCAAGGCGATCAAACAACCGCAATCTTTCTCTTACACGATAATTATGTAACTGTACTGAAACCTTCCCTCCAAAGAGTTTCGTCAAGTGCTAAAAACTTATTCAGAAAACGCCACAAGAAGATGGACAGGGATAGAGGTAATACCTGCGACCACACGCATTGCCTTGAGAGTGAAATAATCGATCCCGGGCTCATTAAGGAAAACACTGACCGAATAGAAAATTCACCATTTGTGTCACACACCGTAACCAGAAGGTGACCTGCAATGCCTCATCTATCAATGAGACAAAGAACCCTTAACAAAATATACTCTTACAAGCCAAACTTAATAGAATAATCTTAATCTTTAACTTTATTATAAGTCATCAATACTTAAAGGTAGATTACATAAACTTATAACTAAAGTGATTCAACTTAATAAGGTTCATCAACTATACTATTACATGATCATTACTTCTTTAATTTCTACTTGTCGTACTCCCCGTCCCATGTCTCCTCATCAGCATCATCTACAAAACATAAGAATATAATAGGGTAAGCCACACTAGCTTAGTAAGAGCCGATCGGCCTTGGGATGAAGGACCAAAGAGACTTCAACACATTCCCTGTTTCCCAAAACATTTGAAAATATATCTTGTCTTGTCTTAACCTGAAACATCTTGAAAACCTTTGTAAAATACTTGTAAACATAACATAATACTTGAGAGCTTTCATAACTTACAATCTGAAATTCCAACCCAAAACATTATTTTTAGACTCTTTATATTACTTAGACACAATACCAAACAAATAACACGTCATAACAATACTTAACCAAATCGATCACATACATATCAGAAATTGTACTCCGAGTACTTAACATAACTTGACATAACATGACATACTCGTAGCATTCCAATACATATAAACTTGACATGATTAGTACCAAAATGACATGCAACAAGTAATTCTACAATTGAGCTCAATTATCCAACAATAACTCTATCCAACTGTTAACAGCCCAAACTTTAATGCCGTTTAGGAAGGCCCTTACATTTTTTAACTTATAACATATCATAGCATAACTGGTAAGGCACTTATAAGATATTTAAGGATATATTCCTGTCAATATCCATCCTCGTGGACTAAATGACGCTGTTAACAACCATTTCTTTTTAAACCTGCAAGGGACCAGGCATCATTGGGGACAGAAAGCGCTCCCGGGCACTTATATCATAAATTCGGAATATATCCTGGTCTAGGGTCATCATTAGACAAGAGCTCTAAACTGAGAATATGCATATGCTGACTCTCATGTAATGTATCCAACAATTTAATCAACAACATGCGCAAGAATCAACAAGTATAAGCATGCAACGATGCAAACATCATTCAGTTCTTCATCCAGATTTTTATGCAATAAAACATGTGAAAACATCATACATTTCAGATCTTTAATAAAATAATACTTCATGCATTTTTAGGACTGAAAAACAAGGACGAAGGGTTCTTACCTTATCAATCTTAAAGCAAAACCTCAAAATACACCAAGAGCAGAAAATCCAGATTCAAAGGACTAACTTCCCACTCCTGTAACTCGAAATACAGAACTCCAAATGATACTCCGTTGGATTCCAAACGTATCCCTATCAGTCCTCTTCGAAACGCACTAAGAATCGCTGAAAACCAACACCTTTTGCTATCTCAAAAGTGCATTCTTCCACAGCCTACCCAATCTGCCAGGACCTCCAACTCCGATGATGATATCTCTTAATCCAGAACTTAGAATGATAATTCCTTTGGTCAGAATTTAGTTTAGGGAGTCTAGTATCTATGGTTAAAATATGGGAGGAATCCGAGATGATTTTCTATGTCTGCCAAAGTATTCTTACTTTCTGTCCAGATTTTCCAGTACTCTTATTTTCTCTCTTTTTCTTTCTTATTCTTTCCTTTCCTTCTCTACTTTTCTCCTCTATTTATAGGCCATATAAACTTCAGATTTCTGAAAGGTTATAACTCTAAAGTAGGTAACCAATCCTCAAAGTTCAGCCCCCTTAGGATTATCTCTAAAGGTACCCCTTTCATGAACACTAACCTCCCTCCAAAATTAGCCAATTAGCTAACATATAATTCTTTTTATGCACTTAGGTCCTCTAATTAATCCAAGATGTCATAGACACCCTAAACAATAATGTACATAATATATAACACATATAAAAGTCAATTAGTCACACAACACAAAATATAGTCATGCAATTTCTAAGGTCAAATGGTCCTCTAACATCTTAGAATAAAAAGTACATATAGCACATAGAATATAAAATCATATAAAACATGCTATCGAAAGGTCCTGGGTATCACAATTTGACTCCAACAACCACACAAATCTGCCCTCCATTTCTTACGTTTCAATGTTTGGGAATTTTTGCAACAACGTTCCAGAGAGATGTTTAAACAACTCAGCCTTGCTCCATTTATTTGGTCCCTAATTGTTGCGCCGCGAATGGCCTCCAGCAGTGTTGGGAATAGAGAAACGATGCTGCCATCAAACGTGAAAATTTCGTAACATAGTAAAGAGTGACTATTGTGAATTAGCAAGGCCATAGAAGCCTCATCATCATCTTTAACTGCCATCATACGCCTCCACCCCAAAGAGCTATTTGGATGTGCTATGGCAAGAGTTTCATGCTCCCATCCATAACAGCATCGCGTCCTCGAAAATTTGGACCATAGAGGCGTACTTGTCCGAAATCGCCACCACATTTTGAATGTAAAAGCCATGCCGTAATGGGACACTAAAATCAGACCAAGGTTGTTACTTGAGGTATCGCACACACCGATTTCCACGCCATCTAGTGCCATCGAGCCAAGCCGTTTGAGTGTCCTCACACAAGATGATGGACATGGATAGAGGTAATACCTATGACCACGCGCATTGCCTTGAGAGTGAAATAATCGATCCCGGGCGCATTAAGGACAATACTAACCGAATAGAGAATTCACCATCTGACTCCAACAACCACACAAATCTGTCCTCCCCTTCCTGCGTTTCAATGTTTGGGAATTTTTGCAACAACGTTCCAGAGAGATGTTTAAACAACTCAGCCTTGCTCCATTCATTTTGCCCAATATTCTCTAATCCCTGCGCTCCGAATGTCCTTCAGCGTTGTTTGGAATACAAACACGATGTTGCCATCAAATGTGAAAATTTCGTAACTTAGTAAAGAGTGACTATTGCCAATTAGCAAGTCCATAGAAGCCTCAACAACATCCTTAACTTCCATCATACGCCTCCACACCAAAGAGCTATTTGGATGTGCTATGGCAACAGTTTCATGCACCAATCCATAATAGTATCGCGTCCTTGAAAATTTGGACCATAAAGACACACTTGTCCGAAATCGCCACCACATTTTGAATGTAAAAGCCTTGCCATAATTGGACACTGAAATTAGCCCAAGGTTGTTACTTGAGGTATCTGCACACACCGATTTCCACACCATCCAGTGCCATCGAGCCAAGCCGTTTGTGTGTCTACCTAGTCAAGTACTATCTTTGGCGGACAAGTTGCTGTTAACGTGTGCAATGTCATCGAATAAGGTACATGTTTAATGAGTATTAGTCGCCCCAACATATCAAGAATCTTGTGTTTCCACCCTTCCATCCGAGCCGAGATTTTGGCCTCCATCAGCTAAAATTAATCCACTCTACCCCGCCCATAGTATAGAGGACAACCGAGGTACGTGATTAGAAATGCTTTGGAATATAGAGTACCCCGTCCATCGATGAGACTCCATGGCACAAGCTTGAATTGGATTCTATAATGTTTTGGAATTAGTTGCAATGCAAAGAAGGAAGATCAAGTTAAGAGTCACTCAATCTCAAAGTGAAGTACATCGTGAAGTGAACTCTTAACAAATAGAGTGATGAAGTCTAAGGTTCTACATCATTGAAGATTACAAAAGAGAAC
Organism: Vinca minor; assembly: GCA_026122235.1. Taxonomy (NCBI): domain Eukaryota; kingdom Viridiplantae; phylum Streptophyta; class Magnoliopsida; order Gentianales; family Apocynaceae; genus Vinca; species Vinca minor. Next base: position 694,995 of record JAOCZM010000031.1, on the reverse strand, counting down.
CATACTGAAGTGGTTGATAAAGGTCTAAAGCTAAGTCCGATTGACCTAGAAAAAGAAGAAGCAGTCATCTTACCCATTAAACAAGGTTCACATGTACCATATGATTCAAAATCAAATACTCCAACAATCCATCTTTATGGAGTTTGTATGGCCTAAGCGACAATGCCAGAGGTATGTAGGAGTTGAATCATTATTATTCTTAATCCTTTTTGTATTTATGTTATAGACCGGTGAATCAAGGTCTAACAGATGTAAACCATTCACCAAAGTTGTACTACAATTAAAAAAAAATATTATTCAATGATAACGACATTCGTTGGTTTTTAATATGAATATCAAAACCTATCTTGTTCAAACAAGAAATTGAAATAATATTTTCATTAAAGTAGATACATAGAGATAATTTTCTAAATCTAGGACAATCCTAGAGGGAAAAGTAATCCCATAGTTTCCTACAGCTAAGGCAGCAACTCTTGCTCAATTGCCAACGCGTAGGTCCATTTTTCTCTTTGTCAGCTCCATACTCCTTTGCAGTCTCTGCACATTCATGCAAATGTGAGAACCACATTCGATATCCAATACCAAAGAGAAAGTAGTAGTAGATAATTTTATTTCTATAACAAAAATACTTGAGCCAGAAAGAACATTTGCCTTATTTCCAAGTTTTTTCTCTGCAAGGTAGCTCTTACAGTTCATTTTCCAATGTCATCGCTCACCACAATGGTGACAAGTATCATCCTTAGCCACAACGCTCTTGGCTTTTAGTTCATTCTTGAATTGGTTAGGTTTGCCCTTAGGTTTGTCATAAGGTTTTCCCTTGTGCTTACCAACACTCTTGCCTCTGTTATTAACCATCAGTATGGTTTTTAATTTACCTATTTCCTTCTTTGCATTCCTTAACGGATTCAACAATTCAGGAAGTGGTTTGTCTATCTAATTCATGTTGTAGTTAATACAACATGACTATATGATTCAGGCAACGATTGTATAATCAAGTTAGTGGCTCTTGGCCAAGAGGAAATCTCAAACTTCCTAGGTTCTCAATATACCTATCATTTTCAGAATGTGAGTTCCGACTGGTGTTCTCTCTGCCATCTTGCACTGAAAATGAGACTTTGACACGTCAAATCTCTCCGGGCAAGCATGACCATGAAAGAGTTGCTTTAGATGATTAATCATGTCTAATGCACTCATTTCCCCATGTTGCTTCTGAAGCTCAAAGGTCATGGTAACCAACATTAAAATTGAAACTTCTAATGCATTAGCTAAATTCTTACGATAAGCAGTTCATTAAGCGGCCGTAGACCCAACGGCTGGTTGATTAGGAATAGGTTCTTTGAGAACATACAACTTTTTCTCTTGTTTGAGAACGATTCTCAAATTCCGGTACCAGTCAATGGAGTTTTCTCCCTCAAATTCGTCCTTCACGAGGATAGATCGCAACGAAAGCGAGTTTGCAATATTTGTATTTGCCATTATATCTACAATAAAGATTTTGCAAATTTTAGTATCATATTTTTAAAAGGAAGAAATTTGGAATCCCCGCGTAATAGCAGAGGAAATAAAACGGGATTTCGTTCCCTTGCAGGATCTTTTCACGAGAAAGAATCAGTACCTTGTGGATAAGAATATTACCTTTTCTGTTAACTGAAAGAGCAAAAAATGTGCCCGGATTTTTCTACTTTGAATCACCAACCGCAGGATGTGAAACTCCCGTCTCTATTGGTATTTACACAATCAACCTAGCGCTTGTTCGTCGAGTCTCTGATGCTAGTCACGAGTACGTCGAGCCTTGAAGACGATCTTCAGGAGCTGTGTATATAGATTAAATACAAAATTCCGAAAAAGGCATGCAAGAAAAACTTTTTTTATTCTAACCTTTTTATGTGTTTTGGAGATGTATTTTGTGGCTGAAAATTATCTCAATAGTTTCGGCAATCTTAGGAGAATATGGAGTGAGAGTTCATTCATCAACGCTTGATGATATGGAGAAGTGAATAGTTGTGTGAAAGTTAATTCACCCACTACTTCATTTCCCCTCCAGTTCCTCTTCCATGATGCCCCCACTACACACACTCCTCACATGGCCGAGATTTTGACTTTGTCAAACATGTTCTGTCGACCGGAGAAAAATTTCTCAGTTTGATTAATCCAGTATTAATCTGCCCAATCCAATTAAGTCTGCCCAATCTACTCGAGCACTTATATGAAATGTAAAATCCAACAAGCCTAATCCAATTAATTATAGTGTGCGACCCTTTAGGTATTTTCTATGTTGGTCGTGACAACAATTGTCAACAGTAATGAGGGGTATCTAGCAACACATCATTACTCCCAATTCACAATTAGTTCGGCGATTCAAGCAATAACAATTATGATATTTTTTACCAATCCCTTTGTCCTCGATATCTTGATTGAACACAAGTCACGGAGAATGTCACACTTGTATACTTCAATCAATCAGTTTCTTGATTCGCAAGTAGACTAATCAAATGACATTAATATCTCATATTAATTCATTTGCTCATGGACATGAATTAGTGTCACTCCATCAAGGAACCCAAGATATCACTCATGTTATATAGGAGGGACAAATCCTCTATCTGTCACACCTCATCCTAGACTTGGTTCATAAATACACCAACCAAATGCCTTTATAGCCCATCTAGTTACAAACAATGTTTGACACCATCAAAGCATACCATTAGCCATGTAGGAAATCTTGTGTGATTTCAAGTCGAATGATTCACATACAAACAGAATCATTATAAGAGCATTGTTGACATTGATATAACAATCCATGAAGTGTTCTTATAAGCGGGGTCAGTCCAGTATCCAATACACACGTGTTTGACTTAATATCACCATATTTAATCACAACACATACTAGTCTCCACACATTATTGTTGTCCTCAACATTCCACAATAATGATTGACTAGGGAAATTTTGAATAGTTCACTGCAACAATTACATAACTATATAAGGGCGTTATTATGTTTTAATACAAATACACAGCCATAATCAAAACAATAATAATGGAATTCTTGCCTTTAATATTTCATCACATGAAAAAGAAAATACAAAAATCTCCCACTTGCACTAAAGACAGCAACCTTGTCTTTTAATGCATATTGTACTTAAGAACTATCTCTAATACCCATGCTACAAGTATGACGATCATGCTGCTGCTGTGTCATCGGCTTCGTCAGTGGGTCAGCGATGTTATCGTCTGTATGTACTTTGCAAATACTCACATCTCCTCGATCAATGATATCAAGGATCAGGTAATACCGCCACAGTATATGGTGAGACCGTGGTTCCTTTGATTGAGCTATGTCCCATTGTTGTCACAATAGAGATCAATCGCATTCGAAATGCTAGGCACCACACCAAATTCAGAAATAAACTTCAGTATCCAAACTTCTCCTTTTTGCAGCCTCTAACGATTTATATACTCGGCTTCGGTTGTAGAATCAGCAACGGTTGCCTTCTTTGAACTTCTCCAACTCACAACACCCCCGTTTACACAAAATACATAACCCGATTGCGATCTAAAGCCGTCTTTATCGGTTTGGAAACCAGCATCAGTGTAACCACTTACAATGAGCTCGTCTTCGCCACCATAGATTAAGAACGTATCCTTAGTCCTTCATAAGTACTTTAGGATTTTCTTGACGGCTACCCAGTTACGTTCACCAAAAGTTGACTGGTATCTGATCTATATACTCAAAGCACACGAGACATTTGGGTGAGTACACAATATGGCATTAATGATAGATCCAATTTTCAAAACATATAGAATCTCACTCATGCATTCTTTCTCATCCGGTGTTTTAGCACACTGTTGTCTTGAAAGAACAGTTCCAAGTGCTATAGGACAAAGGAAAGTTGTTTTGACATCCATTTGACAGATCCCATAATCATAGTATGCTGCTATTTCAAGAAAGATCTGAATGGATTTGAACATAACTACAGGGGAAAAGGTTTCATCATAGTCAATACCATGAATTTGTTTAAAACCTTTCGCTACAAGTCGCCCCTTGTACGTTTGAATGTCCCTTCCATGTCAGTTTTTAATTTAAAAACCCACTTGTAACCAATTGGGGTCACCTCCTCAGGCGCATCAACAAAAGTCTATGAAGGGATTCATGGGCGGAAAATCGTTCCAAACATCCATGAGTCCTCCCCTGAAGGATCCGCTCATACAAAACGAAAATAAAAATACAAGAAAAAAACTTACGTTTCTTGGCTCAAGAATCTGATTCTTGAATGAAAGATTCTGTCTTTATGCTCTCAACAACGATCACCTTAAGTCTTCCCTTGCGGAATTACTCCCTACCGGTATCCACGCGACGAAACGGGGAGCGATTGCTAGCTCTTCATTTTTCTGAGTTTCGGGAATTAGAGAGAAAGGGAGGCAGGAAACAGTTTTCTAGATTTCTTGGTATTTAGGCTGAAAATTGTCTAACTCTAGGGTTTCGGCCAAGAGAGGTTTATATAGGGAATGAGAGGTTGTTTCCAGAACAACTCCCACGTCCGCTCCACCTCTTCAGGCAATGCGAGTCTTTAACTCCCACATCCCCTAGAATTCTACTGGTAGTGGGAGTCTTTATCGGATAACAACTCCCACATAATCCCAGCTATACTGAAAATGCCCTTTATCTCTAATTCGAATAATAACGTCTTATTATCCTCAGAATAATAAATGTCCTATACAATGAACCTAGACACATTCTAGATTCATTGAATCTGGACATGAAGCTCGTTAGCTCGTCTATGCGTGTGACCCTGTAGGTTCATATCACAATGACAATGAAAACACACTTAGTAGTAATATGTGTTTATAAATCACAAGCGGTCCCTAGCAGGACATTGTGACTACCCAAAGTGAATGAATTTACGGTGGAACCTAATATCAATCCACTATTTAATCCTGTTGTCTCGCGATATCCTAATTAAGCATAAGGCATGGTAGTCGTCACCCTTATTAAGCTTAATTGTATTTATGCTCGATCTTCAGGTAGACTGTTCCAACAAATAGTATTTAATAACCACTTTATCAAATACATTTGAGCACGGCCATGCATTTAAACAGTCTTTCCCAATCGAGGGGCCCATGGATATCTCTCTCTAATAAGAGAGGGACAAATTCCTTACAATGCCTCTCACATTCAAGCCATGATAGGACACTACATCCGATCATCAGTCGTATTGATTACACAATTAAAAGCAACGTACGACTGAGTCAAAACGTGGCTCCATTCATGCTAGAATCAATGGAGACATAAGGTATAAGGATTCTAAAATAGTATTGTGGAAGTAATACTTATGACTAAGGACCATGAAGTATTACTTCTCTAACGGATCACGTCCGATACGATATATCTCAATACATTGCATCTATGATATGATTTGTACTCATTACACATGATTAGTAAAACATAATCATCAATCAAACATCATACTAGTTTTATTTCATTGTAGAGTAGATTACATAAAACTAGGGACAACTAGAATAGTAATTACATAAGAAAATGAGTTTTACTATCAAATCACGCATTTGATGTTCATAAGAAAAATTAACTATTCAGATGAAATGCTCAAAAAGATATAAAACGTACAACATATGCTAATGGTCCCATGGCACTACTAACAGTCTATACTTGGTTAGTGTACAGGGAATCCATCTCGGACCTCACGGCCTTAAGCCATTTCTCAAAATCTGGATTAGTAATTGCTTGTTTGTAGGTTGTAGCCTCATCATGATCAATAAACATAACATCACCATGTTCTGTTACGAAAGTGATCTACGAGCTCTACTAGACCTACGCATTTCTAGTGTTTCCAGAACTGGCTCCACAACACCTTGCGTAGCTTGTTCCAAGTCCACCTAGTCACTTGTGCCTGGAACTTTACCAAGTTCCGGAACTTCATTAAGTTCCACTTAGCTCCCGCTTGTTTTCCCAGAAAAGAATTCCCTTTCTAGAAAAATTCTATTATGAGCAACAAACACTTTGTTCTTGTTAGGGATGTAGAAGTATTATCATTTAGTTTCCTTAGGATACCTCATAAATATGCATTTGACCGACTTTGGACTGAGCTTGTCCAAAGTTTGAAGTTTCACAAACGCCTCGCAACCCCAAATATTTATGAAAGACATACTAGGACACCTCACAGTCCATATCTGATATGGTGTCGTTTCAACAGATTTAGATGGAACTCTGTTTAGTGTTAAAGTTGCTTCTAAAGCATGTCCCCAAAATGAGTTTGGAAGGCTCACGTGACTCATCATGGATCGAACCATATCTAATAGTGTTCGATTTCTTCTTTTGGACACACAATTCTATTGTGGAATAGCCAGTGGTGAAACAATTCCACAACCCTTGAGATAATCACATAATTCTTGACTCAAGTATTCCTCACCTCGAACGGATCGAAATATCTTAATACATTTTCCAAACTGGTTTTATACTTCATTCTAATACTCTTTGAACTTTTCAAATGCCTCAGACTTGTGTTTAATAAGAAATACGTATCCAAATTGACTATAATTGTTAGTAAAAGTTACGAAAAATAGATAACCACCTCTTACATGGATATTGAATGGACCACATACATCACTATTTATTAGTTCCAACAAATCCTGTGCTCGTTCTCTAGTTCTAGTAAAAGGAGAACCAGTCATCTTACCCATTAAACAATGTTTGCATTTATCATATGATTCGAAATCAAATGATTTCTACAATCCATCTTTATGGAGTTTGAAAATGCGGTTCTCATTTATATGGCATAAGCGACAATGCCATAGTTATGTAGGATTAGACTTTTTAGTCTTTATCCTCTTTGTATTTATGTTAAAAACAGGTGAATCGAGATCTAACAAATATAAATCATTCACCAAAGTAGCACTACAATAAAAGATATCATTTAACGATAATGACATTCGTTAGTTTTTAATATGAATATCAAAACCTATCTTGTCCAAACAAGAGATCAAAATAATATTTTTAGTTAAAGTAGTTACATAAAGACAATTGTCTAATTCCCGATGGCAAACTAAGACTAATGTCACAACTCTTGCTCCATTGCCCACGCGTAAGTCCACTTCACCCTTTGCCAGCTCCTTACTTCTTCGTAGCTCCTGCACATTCATACAAATGTGAGAACCACAACCGGTATCTAATACCCACGAGGAAGTAGTAGTAGACATATTTGAAGGGATTTATGGGCATAAACTCGTTCTAAACACCCATGAATCATCCCCTGGAGGATCCGCTCATTCCATAGGAATCGAAAAACAAGCAAAAATTACTTACGATTTTCGGTTAAAGGTTCTGATTTCGGATGCTGTGCTGCTGCCATCAATAGCCATCCCTTGCAGAATTCCTCTCTACCGGTATCCACGCGACGAAACTAGCAGCGAGTGCTAGCTCTTCGTTTCAGAGTTTCGGGAATCTAGAGAGAAGAGAAGGGCAGAAATCTAATTTCGGGAATTGGGGTTTTGCGGCTCTCAGAAGTCTAACCCTAACGTTTCAGCAAAAAGAGATTATATAGGCGTGAGAGTTTGTTCCGAAAACCAACTCCCACGTCCTCTCCACCTCTTCTGGTAATGGGAGTTTTTATTGCATAATAACTCCCACGTAATTCCAACTAAAACCAAATACCGAAAATGCCCCTCCTTAATCTCTAATTCGAATAAAAACATTTTATCATTCTCAGAAGAAAAAAATGTCAAATAAAAATTTAACACATGTCAATTTCTTATTAATATAAATAGAGAATAGAACACATAACGGTGACTGAATATTCATAGCCGGTAAAATGTATGGACGAGGAATTTTTTTCACCCAAGAAAACTCCCTGTTCAAATGCATCACGACTTTAATGCAATATAAATTTAGTTCAGCATGGTGCATAATAACTTTTTGAACGTTGAATTTAAAATTTGACGGTTTATATTATTTTAAAAAATATTCATTAAATTCTTTCAAACACCTATTAGACAAAACATGCGTTCAACATATTAGAACAACACCGGTTAAATCCATTTTATCTAACATGCGTTCAAAAAAATTGAATAAGTAATTTAATTTCAAATGCTAAATTTTTATCTGACTACCAAAATTTATTCTGCACTTGCAAAATTTAAAGCGTTCTTCCCCTGAACTGGATAAGTTCAAATGCGGTTTCTCTGAAACGAATTTTGGCAAAATTTGATGTCATTTGTGCACACTACACAGATAACAAGACCACTCTGGATGAAAAACTAACAGTTTGGATGGAAAAAAATAATAATAATCTGCCCCAAATGGCAGAAGGATACAATAGTCTTTTAAAATTTATTTTGAATAAAAATAACATTATTTTTTATTTTTGTTAACACAAGTTCGCTCAATTTGTAAAGATTTGGCACGTCCTTACAAAGGTCAAGTGTTCAATTCCCGCTGCCGACATGAGGATTGTGTTGGTGGGTAATCTGTAAGCACCCTTGTAAGCGACCTATAATCCCTTGGGCCTACCCTGATTCGTGGTGGTTATTGGAACCGAACCCACCCAAACTTTTGTTAACAAAATAAAATAATTAACATTCTTTTAGTTTGTCTTTTTAAGTATTGCAAAAATAGTCGCATAACAATTTTTGTATACTGAGTTCAGGGCCCGCTATGTGCATATTGTACACATTTTTCTATCAATACTAATGTTAGTTAATTTTGTTTGAATTAATATGTGTTGCACTATATTAAATTTTTTTAACAAATATAATAAAAATAACAGTAAATAAATTAAAAACAGGACAGAAAAACAAAATATTATTTTTATTCCATAATTATACACAAAACAGTAAACAAATGAAACTCATAATCTTAATCAGTTTTGAATTTTAATCCTGGACGAGACAGCAGTAGACCGCTTCCTCTTAAATTCAATATGCTCTGCCTTTATCGCATCAGGCCTTTGTATATTAATATCATTTACTTCATTCTCTTGATATTTTTCTTTTATTCGGACTATATTTCCCATATTTCTTCATTTTCCATGTCCTTGGACGATTCTCAATGAAGTTGATTCTCCCAAGTTTTAAAATCAACGGTCAATGATCTAAACCTCACAAACTAATCTTATCGTTAAATGAAAACTGAAACCTAAGATCTCATATTTTATATTAATTCTGATTCACTGTAGGACGATCTCGAGAATTCATCACAAAAATCTTCCATATAATCCTGCTTTATAATTCTAACTAGAAAGTAATGTCTAATACACATTATTATCCAAGAAAACAGAAAACTTACAGATTTGAAATATTTTCAATGTTCTAAATAGCACTATTTTTGGCACACAAAAATGCATCCTTAATGTGAACAAGTTCTCTCATCGCCTCATTCATGTTCAATCGATCTTTTGAAATTGTTGAAGAGCATTTGAGGCCAACTTTGAAGATTGAAATGAAGCCTTTTAGCAAATCTCCAATATTTTCATTAATCCCAATCTCAATATCACCTTGTTCAACATTTCTGTTTTCTTCACCAAGCGATTGGTCAACAATCTTCATAACTTGTTCCGTAATATTCATCTTGACAAAGTTGTGCAGATCCAACCCGGCGTCAAAAGTATTATCAGTTGGTCTTCTTCTTGTGAATATCTCTAACAATAAAATTCCATAACTGTATACATTCCCCTCAGTTGATGCATCGCCACCCATCTCGTACTCTAAAATTAATAATTTGTCATTGTCAAACAAATAACTGCAAACTTATTTAAATCACTCACACACACACACATATCAGACACTAACATCTATACTAGATTAAAAGTTATCAAAAACCATATTTATGAAAATTTTGCCCCTCTCTGTTTTTGACTTGGCGGTTGTTTACTGTTTCGTAGGAGACATATGTGTATCGAAAATAAAAATTATAGAACTTAGTAAATGATGGATTGACAAAGCAAACTTTTAATTACCTGGAGCTGCATATCCAATGGATCCTTTTATTGCAATACTACTGCTAGTCCCTTGTTCGAAAGAATCTTCTGTGCTTGTGACGAGAAGCCTTGCCAATCCGAAATCACCCACATGAGCCGTAAGGTCATTGTCAAGCAGAATGTTACTTGGTTTAAGATCACAATGAACAATTGGCGCATGGGTATGATTGTGCAGATAATCTAATGTTGTAACAACATCAATTGCAATATTTAGTCTCTGAAAAAAATTTAGGTTTCTTGGCGTCTTTCATTCATATGGCTCAGGATGCAACCACTCATCAAGGTTTCCATTCTGCATGAATTCGTAAACTAGAGCCTTGAATTCTTGACCCTTCCCATCAATGCTTGAGCAATAAGTTATAATGCGAGCTAGATTTCGATGGCGGATGTTTCTTAATGCTTTGCACTCAGATTTGAAGCTTGCCGAAGCTCCATTCTTCTGAAGGTCAAGGACTTTTACAGCCACAAGTCTATCTCCAAATTGATCGAGCACTCCTTTGTATACAACCCCGAAACCTCCGGATCCAATCAAATTATTTTGAGAAAATCCACCAGTTGCTCGATGCAGCTCATGGAAAGAAACATTGATAAACTTATCATTCATCTGAGATGTGATTGGTTGCATCTTTCTTTTGACTCTATTTCGAAAGCTCAAGAATAACATCGTAAAAAGAAGCACCACTATCATAAGCACTGATACCACTATGATAACAAGAACCTTTTTGTTTTTATGTTTTTTTACGAGGCAATGATGCAATCCCAGTTTAGCCATGCCTCCACAGAGTTTGTTGTTTCCTTCTAAAAAGATTAAGCTCGCGTTTCCAAATACTCCATTAGATGGTACCTCTCCCTTAAGAGCATTGAATGAAATATTTAGGAACCTCAAAAAAATAAGCCTCTCTAAATCTCTTGGAATTTCTCCGGTCAAAGTATTTTGTGAGAGATCTAAATATTGAATTCCTTTTAAGGAAACCAGAGATTTTGGGATTGATCCTTGGAAAGAGTTTCCTTCAAGACTAAGGTACTCCAAGCTTGAACAGTCACCAAGAGTTCCAGGGATTTCACCGGACAAATTACTATAGGAGACATTGAATGTATGCAGATTTTTTAGTTGTCCGAGTTCAAATGGCAAAGAACCTATCAATGAGTTGTGAGATAAGTCTAGAAGGATTGGTGAAAAGAACAAGTTAAAGATTGTTCCAGGGATGGGACCAGTGAGCTTGTTGTGAGAAAAGTCTACAATCTGCAAGTTAGAACAATTCCCGAGTGACGAAGGAATTGTGCCTTCAATGTAGTTATTCTGAAGAATGAGCACATACAAAGAAGTGATGTTATAGATGGTAGAAGGGATCAATCCTGAAAGCCTATTATCTTGGATATAAAGACCTTGAAGTTTTTGAAATCCACCAAAATTTCTTGGTATGTTGCCCGAAAAGGAGTTGACATCCATGCCTAAGATATACAGATTTTCAAGATTTCCGAGCTCTAAGGGGATTTCTCCTGATATTTGATTTCTTACCATATATAATCGCTGCAATTGGGATGAGAGATTCCCAATGGTTTTTGGTAATTCACCGCCAAAATTATTATTCGAAAAGTCAAGTAATTCTAGCATGCTGCAATTCGTTAGAGATGAAATGAAAGCCAGATCTTCGGTAGAATTTCGGCCCAAGAGGTTTTCCGAAAGACTCAACCGTTCAAGATTGGGTAGATTTCCCAAATTTATTGGAACTTTTCCCTTGAATCTGTTTAGTGAAAGACATAGCCATGTAAGCTTTGTAGCATTGACAATTGAATTTGGAATAATGCTTGAGAATTCGTTGCCACAAATAATCAGATATTGCAAATTTGGCACCTTGAGGCCTATATCAGTTGGTACACTCCCGCGAAAGTAATTCTTTACTATAGAAATCTCAATGAGTGTGGAAATATTCCATAAAGAGGGAGGAAAAGTATCCGTTAGTAAATTCTCAGAAACAACAAAGAAAGACAATTTTGTTAACTTTCCCAACTCTCTGGGGAGATGACCCTCAAGATTATTCCTTGAGAACACGAGGGCTTTAAGTGAAGATAAGTTCCCTAGCGAAGAAGGGATGTTACCTGTGAGATTGTTAGTTTGTAGGTTAAGAATCACAAGCTTCTTTAGAGAGCCCAACTCCTTTGGAATTTGTCCTGTAAATCTATTCTCTCTTGCAATTAATTTGATGAGCTTTGTGCAATGACTTAGATTAACTGGAATACGCCCAGTTAATGTATTTACCGACACATTGAGATGTCTCAGTCGCAACAAATGACCAACTTCCTCAGGGATCTCACCATAGAATTTATTTTGGCCGAATTCAATATATTTTAAAAAACTAAGATTCCCTAAATAAGGCGAAATGGATCCAAATAAGTTCTGACCTTGTAAAGATAAACCCGTAACTCTTCGGTGACGTGCATCACAAGTGACTCCTAGCCAGTGGCAATGGTGGAGTGAGTGGTTCCATGAGTTCAGCACTCCATGGGGATCATAAAAAATCCGACGCTTAAATTCAAGCAGGGCGGAGTGATCAGTCTCGTTTCCTATGTTTCTTGCAGCAAAAGCATGTTGCGATATGAAGCTGAGGATCATCATAGCAACTGAAACCAATAGAAGCCTCATTGCTCTGCAAGTGATTTTTTTATTTGTATTTTTTAGATAGTTTATGAAGGGATGAGATAGATTGATCCGTATAGGTTCTTCTATATATAGGTCAGCCTCAAAGGTAGAATAATGCAAAGAAATTTCATAAAGTTTTTTTTTTTGGGGGTCAGCCTCACATGATAGGCCAAAGCATGATGACACTATAGGAATTCTTCTAACAAATAGAAGGGTAAAAAATATGACATTGACTATTTTACTCTTATTTAATCCAACCTTGATCCAAATTTTAGTTTTTTTTATTTGGAAAAACCTTGATCCAAGTCGATAACATGCATAATTTTAATGTGGAACAAGTCAATTGGACATTGTAATTTAAAATTGACCACCTTACCACAGAATGAGGAGAAAGGCAAATTTGTGATCGTCAATACTGAACCACACAAAGTTAATGTGGATTTGATAAGCAAAGACCCCAACAGTTTGGAAGATATCTTGAGAGAAGGTTTGAGCACCGGTACGGCTGGTAGCCCGGAATCGGCATCACCACCCGGAGATACGGAACTGAAAGAAGTTCTGCCAAGTGCCGGTGAACCAGTGAGTAACTTCCCTCGATAGAGATAGAAGATGTAGTAACTGTGGCCAGTCCAGTTGGGCTCGTTGTGCCAGTTCAACTTCTAAACCCGCATAAGCTGAAGCTGAAACAGCCGTATCCGATCCTTTCCTTGCCGGTTATGGTCCCTACCTAGGTGCGAGCGAAACAGCCGATCCTTCAACTGCCTTAGACCCAACTGTTGTTCCGAGTGACACCTTTCCCCTATCTCCCGGGGGAAGGAGTCACGTATAATGTGACGACTGTTAAAGGCCGGCGTGGGGGTTCGTCTTTCTATCTCCATCAGGGATTCGAAGAGCTAGCGGGGGATCAGTCCATACCCCTTCATGCTAGAATCAATGGAGACATAAGGTCTAAGGATTCCATAATAGTATTCGGGGTAGTAATACTTATGACTAAGGACCATGAAGTATTACTTCTCTAACAGATCACGTCTGATTCAATATATCCCAATATATTGTATCTATGTTATGATTTGTATGCATTACACATGATTAGTAAAACATAATCATCAATCAAACATCATACTAGTTTTATTTCATTGTAAAGAACCTTACATAAAACTAGGAACAACTAGAATAGTATGTACATAAGCTGGTGAGTTTTACTATCAAATCAGGCATTTGATGTTCAGAAGCGAAATTAACTATTCAAAGGATATGCTCAAAAGATATAAAGCGTACAACATATGCTAATGGTCCTAAGGCACTACTAACACCACCTGCTCGGGAGATTGATTTCGAGATTCTACTTCAGCTGGTGCGGAGCCTATCTCTAAGGTCTTATATCGAATGGCTCCCGCTGAGTTGAGAGAATTGAAGACATAGCTTATGTATTTTTTAGACAAAAAGTTCATTAGGCCTAGTGTGTCACCTTAGGGTGTACCGATATTATTTTTGAAGAAGAAAGATCGGAGTATGAGAATGTGCATCGACTACAGGAAGTTGAACAAGCTCACTATTAAGAACAAGTACCCGTATAGATGATTTGTTTGATCAATTGAAGGGAGCAAATGTTGTCTTGAAAATAGATTACAGTCGGAGTACCATCGGTTGAGGATTAAGCATGAAGATATACTAAAGAGCGCATTCAGAACAAGATATGGTCATTATGAATTCTTGGTGATACCTTTTGGTATGACTAACGCTCCAGTGGCGTTTATGGATATGATGAATAGGTCTTTGCGGGATTATTTGGATAAGTTCGTTGTGGTTTTTATAGATGATATCCTAGTATTCTCATCTTCAGATTAGGAGCACGAAGAGCATTTGAGATTAGTATTGCAGACATTAAGGATTGAGAAACTCTATGCCAAGTTTATCAAGTGATAATTTTGGCAGAGAAGTGTAACCTTCATAGGACATGTGATTTCAGCAGATGGTGTGTCAGTGGATCCGACAAAGATAGAAGCAATATTAGATTGGCCTCGACCAACTAATGCAGTAGAGATCATAAGTTTCTGGGTTTAGCAGGGTATTATCGAAAGTTTGTGGAGTATTGCTCAAGGATAGCAGCACCATTGACTCAGCTAACACAAAAGAATGTGAAGTTTGAGTGGAATTCATAATGCGAAGAAAACTTTTAGAAGTTGAAGACAAAGTTAACAACATCACCAGTCTTAGCATTGCCAGCAGAGTCAGGAGGTTTTACAATTTATAGTGATGCATTGGGTGTTGGACTAGATTGTGTTTTGATGCAAAATAGCAAAGTAATTTGTGTTTGAAGATTTTATGTGTTGTGGTCAAAATGAGTATTTTTGGGCTGGAATTCGAAATTTCAGAAAAGTGCATTTCCTTTGTTATTTAACACAGGAAAAAGGCATTTATGCACTCCGGATGATCACTTTGTTCAGCCGGAGGCAGAAATGCATCGCCCGAACCAAACTATTGAAGCTACTCAGACGACCTTTCAGACTATTTCAGTGGACCGAGGTAGATCGACCGGAATGTCCAGTACATCTTCCGAACTTTTCGAAAAACTTTGTGTCTCCAACTTGGACGACCTTTCTGTCTCCAACTCGGATGACCATCGATCGACTGGAAACTGGAATGTCCAGTACATCGTCTGGAGTATGTTGATTAATCATACAAGGTGAGTTAATTATGACTTATGTGTTTATATGCAACACATAGAAATACAAGACTTATGAATATGATCTTTAAGGCACTAAGTCAAGTATTCTATATGCAAAAATGGTAAGTGCATACACAACAAGTCATATGACCAAAACCAAGTAAATCAACTAGCTAAATATCAACATGTAGTTCGTACAAATTAAGTTCTAACAAAATATAATAACAAAGAGTAATATAAGAACTTGAATGTAAAGAGTAGAGTAAGAAAAATGGACTATAGTGGTTTGATCACGAAGACCTACATCCACAAAATAGATTAGTCATGTTATACATTGGTAATATCTTGTGACTAATCTATTTTTGAGAATAATAGGTAATGGTTTTGAAAAACATGCAAGAGCTTCGTATGCTTTAACGATTATTCTCAAAATAGATTAGTCATATAACATGACTAATCTTCTAGGTCTTCAATTCTTGTAGTTGTATATCTTCTTGAAGTCTTTGATCAACATCTTCTTTGATGTGGTGAAGTCTTATAGCAATCTTGAATTGTAGAGTATTGGACTTCATCACTTCTTCTTGTTAAGGAGCATACCACTTTATTTTACACTTACTAGATTGAGTAGCTCTTAATCTTGTTGATCTTCCTTCTTCTTGAATTTGCAACTGCATCCATGACATGTGGATTGACTTCAAACTTGTTTCATGTAGTCTTGCAAAGTGTAGCTTCCTTTTGTGTGTAAAATGTTGACTTTGATGTACAAAAATGGCTAACTTACCATTCCATCAATGTCAGTGTGAGTGTACGGATCCTATCATTAAGAACATTCTCACACAAGCATTAGAACTATCAATGTTTTGTTATCATCAAAACAAGATTGATCACATTAGCCCTTAAGGCTTACAATCTCCCCCTTTTTTACGATGACAAAACATTGATACAAATGGGACAAATATATAAAAGTATAAAACATTAAAGAACATAAATATGCATGCATGAGATAAGGGTATGTCGGATTCTAGATAAGTAGATGTTTTGAAGAAAAAATTATATTCTACTCCCCCTATTTTAAAGAATCCCTTATCTCTCCCATTTTGCAAGTTCTTAAGCTTTCTCCTTTTATAAATTTACTTTTCTTGCCACATTTGCAAAGCTATAATTTCTCCCCCTTTTGTCAAAATAAAAAAGGGTAATCAGAGCGCCAAGAAGAAAAGCATTTTCTCCTCCTTTATGTTGAAAACATAAATCCAATGGATCAAAAGTGAAAGTCTTTTAAGGAGTTCAAGTTTAAATTGTGGACAAACTTGATGGTCTAATAGATTGATAAAATAAAAGTCAAAGAATCATATCTAAAGACAAAAAATACTTTAAGAAGGATAAATATTGACGCAGCTTGGTTGATTTCAAAATAACAAGAGTCCTTAATGATACATAAAGTTAACAATGATCATATGGCTCAAACATGAATACATCAACCTAAGCTAAAATCCAAGGAGATGAAGAATAAAATCTTAAAGACCAATCTCCCCGTTTACGAAAACAACAATGTTAGCAATTATTTGTGAAAATAATTTTGAAAACATAGCTAACAAAGTAATAGAGGAAGTGATACCATGAATGTATAAGTAGAGAACATTATCACAAACCAAGGAATTATAGGAAGTGTAAGATATCACTTTGAATACATTCCGCTAACAAGTTAATGGTTAGTTTAAAGGAGTTTAAAAACTCTTAGTGCAAGACTAACCACAAACTATAATGAGATCAAAAGGATAAGGAAATAAGATTAAGATCTCAAATGTTAAGATTAAGATTAAGTAAATAAGGGAGAGTATATGTAAAAGATAAACATATATAGTACTTATAACTCCCAAATAACTTACACAATTTGGCTATAGAGGATAAAAGAATGAAAACAAGCCAACAAGTGATGTGATGATGTAAAACTTGAACAAGTAAGCACACATCACATATATGAGGGGAGTATAAGATAAAAACATGTAAATGTTCCCCCTAAAGATGTGCCCATATGATAAAAGCAACAAAACTTACAGAATATAGGAGATGAAATTCGAATATTGTTGAATTTTGGATGCTCCGGTCGACGACAAAGTAGCCTCGGTCATATACAAAGACTACGTCAACAAGTAACCGAGAACATCAACAAAAAGAATGAGAAAATTGCAAAACATGCCAACAAAGGCCGCAAGAAAATATCTTTTGAAGTTGGTGATTGGATTTGGTTATACCTTAGGAAAGATAGATTTTTGAATGAAAGAAAGAGTAAATTACATCCAAGAAGAGATGGACCATTCCAAGTTGTTGCAAAGATCAATGACAACGCATACAAGATAGACTTGAAAGGTGAGTATGGCGTGCATTCTACCTTTAATGTTTCTGACTTGTCTCCTTTCGATTTTGATACATATTATGTGGCTGATCATGATCATGATTCGGGCACGAATCATACTTTTCAAGGGGGAGGGGAGCGGTACCAATCCTTTAAAGAACCTTCAAGGACCTATGACAAGAGCAAGGGTAAAGATGACTTTAGACCAAGTCGCAACATTAGTCCGAGAGATTAACGCTAAAGAGTAAACTAACCTTCAACTAGAAGAAGACATTCAAGTCCACCTCTTGAGTTTTACAAGTGTTCAAAACGGCCCAAACAAGCAAAGTGGCTAAAAAGGGCATTTTAGTCTTTTTGTACAATTAAAGTCTATGCTAGACTTTAATTATTTTCAGCTTTATTATTTACTTTATTTAGAGTATTTAGGCATGTATAGCAATGAGTTTCTATAATAAAGGACATGTTGTCCATAGTGGTTGAATAGTTGGTTATTTAGTTGTTAAGAGTCACACGTCTTATAGGACTCTTCATATGATTAGTTATATTCAGCCATGTTTAGTTATTATTGCCACCTAGATGCTAGTTAATAGGACATGTTGTCCATTATCTTGTTTAGTGGTTTACTTCATAGCAAGTTGTTGTTCAAGAGTCATACTTCTTCAAGGACTCTTCTTTTATTGTTTATTGTTAACCGAAAACTCTCTATGTAAGAGATGCTTCGGCCAACATAATGATTACGTTAGATATATTGATATTTTGGTAAGGTTATTTCTTAGATACTCGTCTCTGAACTTCTTTTAAGAATTCATTCATTCTTTGAGTTACTGTATCAGCAAGACTTAGTTTCTCTTGTTGTGGTGTTTTAGCCTCCATCGATAATTAGTCTTCCTTAGCATTGCGTTGATTATATTCCCCTAGAAACTAGTTCAAGAATTAGAGAAAGATCCGGCACAATTAAAAGTCGAACCTTTTGGTACTTTGTACCTTTTCGATTCTTCATCAGGTGTTATCAGAGCAAAAGGTTCATCTCAATTCTTGGTGTACTTTTACCGTTTTTCATAAAAAGAATCTTGTTTGCTTGAATTGACAGATAAAACAAAAGCATACAGCATATATATATATATATATATATATATATATATATATATATATATATATGTATAAAAAGCAGCTGGTTACAAAAGGCACTCGGAAGTAAAGAAATTGACAGCCGAGTATAAATTTGAATAGAGAACTATAAAGCCAAAAGCAAACTTCTTGCAAACGAAAGCGTAGGAGCCTCGTCCAAGAATTGGCAAACGTTCCCCCTTTTGTTTTTGAGCCGTGTTCTATAATCAAGATACATCTAGAACTGAAAAGCGTAGGAGCCTCAATTCTTGATATAATTCGGCCAAGGTTAAGGGAAAATTCAAGAAAGTCAAGAATATCAAGAAACAAGAAAATTCAAGAAAGAAAAGATTCGGTTTCCATTCTCGATTAGGATTTCATTTCTTCATCTTATTTCTTTCTTTAAGCTTTTTGTTTACGTTAAAGATAGGAATTCTTTCCTTTATTTTTCATCTTTGTATCAACGCAACAAGTTAGGAACCCGTTCATTCATCTACAGTTTGAAATTCTATACGAGTAGTGTTGGAATAAAGAAGGAATTTCTTTTCAATCTAACGTTTGTGTGTGTTTTCTTCAGATTATAATATGACTTTTCAGGGATCTCCATCAAAGCAAACCGAAGAAGGTGACAAACTCTACGAAGAGGCCGTGAACAACAAGATCAACAATTTGGAACAAATGTTGGTTAATATGGCGGAAGAGATGAAACTTCTTAGAGTCTCAAATCAGCAAGGTAGTGTTGGAGATGATGTCGAGAGTGATGCTCATTCAGTTGATGGAGTTGAGCCGTCTAGGACACCTCCAATTCCGAGAGCAAGTCTGCCACCAAATCGGGTGATCAATAATCAGATTTTTTAGCCGAGAAGAGGGGACCAATTTCAACGTAATGACAACAATTTTGGTTCCATCAAGACCAAGATTCCCTCTTTCGAAGGTACAAATGATCCTGAATTGCTTTTAGATTGGATTCGTAAAATTAACCATGTTTTTGTTGTTCATAACTATTCGGAGGAAAAGAAAGTAAAGCTAGAAGCCATGGAATTTTATGGATATGCTTCTATTTGGTGGGATAAAGAAGCTGAGACAAGGGCTAAAGTTGGACAACAAGAGGTTGCAACTTGGACAGAGATGAAAGCGGTGATGAAACGTCTTTTTGTTCCTCCAAATTACATAAGGGAACCTTACAACCATTTGCAAAGATTAAAGCAAGGCAATGGAAATTGCAATGATTCGGGCCGATATTGAAGAGGGAGACGAGGCAACAATGCCTCGTTTCTTGGCTGGTCTAAATGATAAAATTCGGTTAAAGGTAGAACGTGCTAACCTTAATAATGTTACATCTATGTTATATTATGCAGAACAGATTGAAAGGCAGCAAAAGGAAAAGAATTCAAGGGCAAAATCGGCAACTTTCCAAACTTCGAAGAAGCCGAATAAATCTCAGATTTTTCCTACTGTCTCACTGAGCCAAAGCAAGGGTAAAGAGGTCACAAATGGTGAAAAAACAGGCACGGGGCAGTTTGGGGGCAGTAAGGTCACAAAATCCAACAAATTCGGCCAATATGAGGGTAAATTCTACTCCAAATCTTGTTCGGGAATGTTTTAAATGTAGGGGCAAAGGACACTTTTCTAGGGACATCCCTAACAAGAGTACAATGATCATGTTGGATGATGGATCATGGGTGAGTGATGAGAAAACTGAAGAGGCGGTTTAGGAGGAGGAAACCGAGGTGATGGTAGAAAATCCGGATACTGAGAATCAACTTTGGTTACGATGAAACTACTTCATTCTCAACCTTTGGATGATCAAAATAACATAGAAGTAATTTATTCCAAACCAAGTGCAACGTTAAAGGCAAGTCATGTTTATTAATTATTGATAACGGAAGTTGTACTAACATTTGTTCTTTTGAAATGGTTTACGCACTTGATTACCACTACAAGAAACCAGTTAAATAGCGACTGATGGTACCGTCGGTATTCGATCGCTATTCAAGTTTACTGACCGAATACAGTGGTCGTGTAATTATCGTCGCTAAGCCATATACCGACGGATTACCGACCGTTATTATTGCGACCGATTATTCCGTCGATATATTACGACGGAAAGGCGACTGAATATAATACTTGGTTGACTTTTTAACATTGACTTATACCAGCCGAAAGCCGACGGAACCAGTACCGACCAAATGACACGACAAGAATACAGACAGAAACGGACGACCTAATACCAACGGGCATTAAGTGACCGATTACCGATCGATAATTACGCGACCGAAGACCGACCGATATTATCACGACCGATTACAGACCGATAATGATGCGACCGATTGCCGACCGACTAGAATTTATTTGACTTTGACTTTAAGCAAATAGCAACCGTTATTCCGTCGCTATTCCGTCGCCAACTTGTTTTGAATTTAAAAAATAAATAAATCTGAAATATAATTAAATCCCTATATAAAAAACTGCAATATGAAACAGAAAATCCAAAACAGCAATACAAACCAAAAACAATATCCAAAAATCCCAAATAACAAACATAATGAATACAACCCAAAAATAACATTACATAACCAATGATCTCACTAAAACCACAAATACAACAATTCTTATTTACATTACAACAATCAAAGCCTACAATTCTTATTTAAAGTAACAATCAAATAATGTACTTCTAATTTACATTACAAAAAGCAAAGTGTGCACTTGTTAATTTGATTACAACAACACAACCAAAGTTTACACTTCTCTAATACTCTTTTCGTCTATGAGTTGAAACCTGAAAATTCAAGAATAAAATTAACATTTCAAATACGTCAATTAATTTATGGTCATAAATTACTAAAAATTACACAAAAAATATTACTCATCTTCAATATGTGGAAGTAAAAAAAGCTAGTTGTGAAGCGTGAAAGATATTAATAATACAGGAAATAAATGTTACAATAAAAGAAGAGTTAAAAATTTATACTTGTATTTTTGCTATTCATAATCATCCTCCGACATGAATTCATCATCTTCTTCAGAATTGTCATCACCCACATGATTTCATCCTCATCCTTATCTTCATCAACACGACTCGTATCGGTTACAAGGACAACTTCAATTTCCCCTGACCGGTGTGTAAGTTGACCAACTTCAGTAATAGTTGGATCAATGTGACTAGTCTCCTCCTCGCGTACTTCCTCCTGATACGGTACCAGAACACCAGGAACGTCAAATAGACGTTGTTTGGAACGACAAATAGCCAACCAATCAGTCCTAGATGTTGTTTTACTACCCGAATAAGGTGTGTAGTAGACTTGTTGACATTGGGAAGCAAATACAAAGGGATCGTAACCCTGGTATGTTCTTTTCCTATGGATTTCTATAAGTTTATATTGAGGATGCACCCTAAGACCTCGATTTGGAGTAGAATCAAACCAGTCGCATTTGAAAAGAATTATTTTTTGGTGAGGTACTCCAACAAGTTCAACTTCAATGACCTGCTTTAACTCTTTGTAATAATCTAGTTTAGAACAACAAAATGTTAAATTAATTTAGTTTAGGCATTTTTAAGACAACTACATTTCTACACATTACAAAACTTACATGAGTTCCAAACCATTTGGAAAAATCATTATAAACCAGGCTTTGAAGTTCTTCCTCCGTTATATGCGGTGTTTGGTCATTTACTTCACTGACAAATTTCCTGAATTACAAATTAATGACAATATTATTATTTGCCTGCTTTCAATTATATTAAAACAATTAAGCAATAGATAGGTTTACTTACTGAAGATATGGTTCGACCTCTTCACAATTCATCAAGATATAATTCATGGTTGTTTTATAATCTTTATCAGATAATAAAATCTTTTCTTTTTTTCCAAATGATCTTCCCGGTAAGTTGCAAATTGATAATAATTCAGGTTCAGGTTCACTTGTCTCGTCATCTCCATCATTTCGCCCAACGGTTGTAACTTTTGTTTTCACGTGGGGTTCGAAATAATAGCTAGAGAATGTCGCAGCTTCTTCGACCAAGTATGCATTGCAAATTGACCCCTCAACTCTGGCCTTGTTTTTTATCTTCTTTTTCAGATGGTGCAGATATCTAATTAAAGCATAAATAGTTAATCACATTGTAAATATGAACATGATAAATAAAAATGAAGTTGAGATAACTTAAGACATTGGTTGTTACCTCTCGAACGGGTACATCCACCTAAATTGTACCGGGCCACCAACCTTGGCTTCGTACGGAAGGTGAGCAGGCAAGTGTTCCATCACATCAAAAAAAAACCGGAGGAAATATTCGCTCTAACTTGCACAATAAAATAGCAATAGTGTCCTCCAATTCTTGCATATGTGCCACACTCAACTTTGGGGAACACAAATCTCTATAGAACAGACTAAGTTCAGCCAAGGGTCCCCAACACTTGTCGGTAGTACTTCTCTAAGTGTTATAGGGATAAGTCGCTCCATGAATACATGAGAATCGTGACTCTTCATTCCAGTCATTTTCAACTCTTTCATATCAACACATCGCGCCAAATTCGATGCATATCCATCTGGGAGCCTTAATTCTTTAACCCACTGCAAAACCATCTCTTTTTGTGCCTTGGTAGAGTGAAACATGCTTTCGGTTTCGTTGCTTTACCGCGGCCATCGTGTTTAATATTCAATTCAAGCCGATTGCAATATCTTTCAACATCCGCTCTAGCCTTAACATTGTCCTTAGTTTTACCTTTCACGTCCAACACGGTGTTAAAGACGTTATCAAACACATTTTTTTCATTATGCATGACATCAATGTTGTGTCTTATCAGAAGTGTCCGCCAATAAGGTAAGTCCCAAAATATGCTACGTTTGACCCCAACTGTGATATCGACCTCTGTCTTGCTCTTTACCAATCTCTTCAGCTGTATCGGTAATTTTTGGATAATCTCTAACTCTAAACAACATTTCATCACCAGTCAAGCGAGATGGTGGGTCTGCTCTCTCATGTCGCCGGTCCTTTCGGAATCCCATTGCATCTCTTCTAAATGGATGATCAGGTGACAAGAAGCATCTGTGGCAATCGAACCACGATTATTTCCCGCCAGCATGCAAATGGAAAGCTTGTGTTTCTTCCATACAATATGGACAAGCGTGAATGCCTGATGTACCCCATCCACTCAACATTCCATATGCTGGGAAATCACTAATTGTCCAAAGTAATGAAGCTCTCAGTTTAAAATTTTGCTTTTTAGAGATGTCATAAGTTTCTGCACCTTTACTCCACAGCTGATTCAATTCATCGATGAGAGGATACAAGTACACATCAATCTTGTGTTTTGGATTTTGGGGTCCAGGTACAATGATAATTAAGAACATTACATTGTTCTTCATAGACATCCAAGGGGGGAGATTATAAGGAGTTAGAATAACTGGCCAAGAAGAATATTGCTTCCCTGACATGCCGAAAGGTGCAAAACCATCTGTACATAACCCAAGCCTTACATTTCGAGGTTCCGCTGCAAAATCAGTGTGTGTTCTATCAAAATGTTTCCAAGCTTCCCCATCCCTTGGGTGATTCATTATTCCCTCTTCTCTCTCACTGTGTGAGTGCCATGTCATGTGTTTTGCAGTTTTCTCATATGCATACAATCTTTGTAATCTCGGAGTAATTGGAAAAATAATACATCTTTTTGCAAGCAATCTCTTTTTATCGTGTATTTTTTGATTTCTTTTTCTTGATATACCTAGCATGACCACAAAACTTGCATTCCCTACTCTCAACATCATCTTTCCAGTACAACATACAACCGTTAAAACAAACATCTATCTTTTGCACCGGTAATCCAAGACCTTGAACCAATTTCTTCATTTGGTAAAAGTCGTCTAATGCATTATTTTGAGGAGGTAGCGCCTCTTTCATCAACTGTGCAAATTTATCTATAGTAGTTTCAGATAAGTTGTCTTCGGACTTTATACTCAACATTCTAGCAGTCATTGATAGCTGCGAATGGTTTGTACAACCTCCGTACAGTGGGCTATCAACAGCCTTCAACATGTCATAGAACATTTGTGCTTGCGGATTGGGGGGTTCTTCAACGTCCCTATTTTCCGGCTCATTAAAACTAGGTCCGGCAGCATCAAAAACCATCTCTCGATAATTGTTTCTTGTCGTATGTCTTTTAGAATTATACACATCATGAGAGGTTTCATTAATAAAAGGAATTTGAGGCATTGGAAAGAATGCCTCACCGTGACATGTCCAATTATAATAATTAGACACAAATCCGTTCATAATAAGATGATACTTCACCATATCAGGTACATGAAAATCCTTATTTCTACAACCCGCACAAGGACACCTAATCCCATCATTTTGTACATTAGCAGACATACTAATAGCGAAATCCACAAATTGTTTCACTCCCGCTATAAATTCTGGACTATGACGATATCCACCATTAGATGTTGAATCCATATACATCCAACTACGGTCCTCCATTATAAACACAATATCTGCATATAACAAGTCTTCATAAGTAAATGCATAGAACCTTATGTTTGATGATCTAGTACTTTTTTACGTACCTATGTTATTAATGGCATCTTATCTTAAATAAATTTAATCTTTAATTTCAACAAAAGAAGAAGAAAACAAATGTCAAGGTTATAGTGTAATAAACACCAACAAATTTATTCCAAGTAAAGAAACATTGGTCCATCATAAATCAAATATATATTGTAAGTATATTTTCATAATCACTTATGGACACAAATAAATTTAATCTTTAATTTCAACAAAAGAAGAAGAAAACAAATGTCAAGGTTATAGTGTAATAAACACCAACAAATTTATTCCAAGTAAAGAAACATTGGTCTATCATAAATCAAGTATATGTTATAAGCATATTTTCATAATCACTTATGGAAGAAAAAATAAAATTAATCTTTTAATGTGGTGAAAAATAAGAAGAGGAAGAAGAAGAAATGGAGCACCTAATTCAGTGTGGTAGTGCTGGAGCACCTAAATCCGACCGGTGGTGGTGGCCCGTCGGAGTTCCGGTGGAGCCGAGGAGGGGGAGGTGGAGCCGGGGAGGGGCGGGGGTGGAGGCAATGAGGGAGGAGGGTTTCAAAGAAGAGGGTCGCGCAGGTTTACAAGTGGGTTTCTTTTATTGGGTATTCGTTTCTGACAATTTCAAAAAGCGAAGCGTGTCGTTTCATCCTAATAATTAGCGACCGCTTACCGACCGAAAACAATTTCGGTCGGTATTCGGTCGTTAATAAAAAGGAAAAGCGGGAAAATATCAAAGTGGTAAAATATATGGACAAAATAGGTGACCGATTGCCGACCGTATATGCATATACGGTCGGTATTCAGTCGCCCAATTTTGTGGACGCGACCGAATACCGACCGATATTGGATATACGTGTTAGTAGTGCCCTAGGACCATTAGCATATGTTGTGCGTTTTATATCTTTTTGAGCATTTCATATGAATAGTTAATTTTGCTTATGAACATCAAATGCGTGATTTGATAGTAAAACTCATTTTCTTATGTAATTACTATTCTAGTTGTCCCTAACTTTATGTAATCTATTTTACAATGAAATAAATCTAGTATGATGTTTGATTGATGATTACGTTTTACTAATCATGTATAATGAGTACAAATCATATCATAGATGCAATGTATTGAGATATATCGTATCGGACGTGATCCGTTAGAGAAGTAATACTTCGTGGTCCTTAGTCATAAGTATTACTTCCTCAATACTATTTTAGAATCCTTAGACCTTATGTCTCCATTTGATTCTAGCATGAATGGAGCCACGTTTTAACTCAGTCATACGTTGCTTTTAGTCGAGTAATCAATACGATTGATGATCGGATGTAGTTTCCTATCATGGCTTGAATGTGAGAGGCATTGTAAGGAATTTCTCCCTCTCTTATTAGAGAGAGATATCCGTGGGCCCCTCGATAGAGAAAGACTGTTTAAATGCATGGCCGTGCTCAAATGTATTTAATAAAGTGGTTATTAAATATTGTTTGTTGGAACAGTCTACCTAGAGATAGAGCAAAAATATAATTAAGCTAAATAAGGGTGACGACCACCATGCCATATGCTTAATTAGGATATCGCGAGACAAAGGGATTAAATAGTGGATTGATATTAGGTTCCATTGTATATTCATTCACTTTGGGTAGTCACAATGTCCTGCTAGGGACCGCTTGTGATTTATGAACTCACACTACTACTAAGTGTGTTTTCATTGCCAGTGTGATATGAACCTACGGGGGTCACACGCATAGGCGAGCTAACTGAGCTTCATGTCAGATTCAATGAATCTAGAATGTGTCTAGGTTCATTGTATCTGACATTCACTTTTCTGAGAATGATAAAGCGTTATTATTCGAATTAGAGATAAGGGGCATTTTCGGTATAGCTGGGATTACGCGGGAGTTATTATCCGACAAAGACTCCCACTACCAGGAGAAGTCTAAGGAACGTGGGAGTTAAAGACTCCCACTGCTGGGAGAGTTGGTAGGGACGTGGGAGTTGTTTTTGAAATAACCTCTCACACCCTATATAAACCTCTCTTGGCTGAAACCCTAGGGTGAATTTACTTCAGCGGCAATTAACAAAACACACCCGAAATTAGATTTCGGATTCTGCCTCTCCCTTTTCTCTCTAATTCCCGAAACTCAAAAAAATGAAGATCTAGCAATCACTGTTCGTTTCGTCGTGTGGATACCGGTAGAGGGACATTCCACAAAGGGAAATCAATTGGTGGTAGCAACGTTTCCAAGAAACAGCTTCTTCCATTCAAGAATCAGATTCTTGAACCCAAAACGTAAGTCTTTTTCTTGCTGTTTTCGATTCGTTTTGTATGAGCGGATCCTTCAGGGGAGGACTCATGGGTGTTTGGAACGAGTTTCTGCCCATGAATCCCTTCAGTGGTATCAGAGCCTTGCTCATACTATTCGAATTTGATATTGTTAATCACAACATATCACGTATCAATTTCGTTTTGATATGTGTATGCGTGAAAAACAGAAAAGATTGTTTCTTTGATTATGATATATGTGATATATTTATAAACTGTTTTAGTGTGTTTAATGATTGTTTCTTTGATCATGATATATGTGATATATTGCATAAACTGTTTATGTTAAATCTGTTAATGCATGAACTGCCATAGACTGTTTATGTCAATCTATTAATCCATAAACTGCTGTCGTATGTTATTAATTAGATTAATACTGCATAAACTGTTTTTGTGAATTTGAGACTGCATAAACTGTTTCTGTGAATTCGAGACTGCATAAACTGTTCTGTGAATCTGTAATTAATTGGATTAATTCGGTTATTACGCATAAACTGATTGTATGTCTCCGTCGCGCAGATTCGTCGTTCCGCTGACCTAAGACTGTGTGTATGTACTCGTTGTTAATTTCATTGTGCTTTATGTGATTTTAGCATGGTGAATAGCATGGCCTACTATACCCTTGTTTTACATATTTTGGGTTGTAATTTTATAATACGGTCTGCGAGCCGTTTTTCAATGTTGTAAAATTGTAATCGCTTTCTTAGAATAGCTTTATTGCTTTACATTGAAGGCTGGGTATGCCCATGCAACTATGTGACAATGCTGGAGGCTGCTGGATCGATGACTTTATCCATGAGATGGATACAGACTTAGATTGACCCCCACAAGGCTCGTGGGAGTCATCATAGGATTAGGTCATGCTATCTCACGTTTAATTTTTATGCTTTATATATTGCATGAGATGCTTTTATAATTGTATTACACATTTTACTGTCTTATTCAAAACGAACGTTTTAATTAAGTCTTAAAATGCCTACCATATCCTAAGCACTCCATGAGTTTGGATCATCATTATGTCTGCTTGCCAAAGCAACAGATAAGTGGTTATCTAGGCAAGAGGAGATGGGAAAATAGTGATTTCCATATGCTTAGACATGGTTCGACTTAACTAGGCCATCAAAATAGTTTTGGGCCTAGGGCATAAAATGGGAAAAAGTCGGGACATATAGAGTCATTCCCATTAGATGATTTTACTTTAATTATGGGTGTTAAGCCAAAGCTTTACTATAACTATTGTAAAATGTTTTTTTCCCACTATTTATCAAGTGTTGAAATTGTGGAAAAGGTTTTTGCTCAAAAACTAATAGCTTTGCAAATAGTTTAATGTAGATAATGGCAACCAACACTTCACACAATTCATTGCGATCCGTCCTTGAGAAGGAAAAACTAAGCGGGACCAATTTCCTTATTGGGCCCGCAACTTAAGGATTGTCCTTAAGCAGGAAAGAAAACTATATGTTCTTGATACGGACATTCCTGAACAGCCTGCAACCAACGCCCCTAGAGCTGAAAGAGATGCTTGGAAGAAACATTTCGATGAGTCTAACGATGTGACTTGTCTCATGTTAGTCACAATGAGCATTGACCTTCAAAAACAGTTTGAAGGAGTTGAGGCTTTCCAGATGACGGGCCAGCTCAAGGAAATGTTCCAAGAGCAAGCTCGTCATGAAAGATTCCTCACAACTAAGGCGTTAAATAGTTGCAAAATGGCCCCTGTCACCTCTGTAAATGCACATGTTCTTAAGATGAAGGGCTATTTTGACCAACTTGAGAAACTTGGGGCTCCCGTAGGTCAGGACATGGCCACAGATATGATCTTGGGCTCACTCCCACCGGAGTATGACCAATTTGTTATGAACTTCAACATGCATGCCATGGAGAAGACCATACATGAAATACACGGGATGCTCAAGCAGGCTGAACTGAACATTAAGAAGACCCCTGAAGTCTTAATGGTTCAAAAAGGGAATTTCAAGAAGAAAGGAAAGGGAAAGCCCATGGCCAAGAAAGGCAAAGGCAAAGGCAATGACAAGCCCAAGCCCAAGCCCAAGCCCAAAGCCAAGGCACCAAAGGAGGGAGTTTGCTTACATTGCAATGAAC
The DNA here is from genome assembly GCA_026122235.1 of Vinca minor. Classification (NCBI taxonomy): domain Eukaryota; kingdom Viridiplantae; phylum Streptophyta; class Magnoliopsida; order Gentianales; family Apocynaceae; genus Vinca; species Vinca minor. The sequence continues at coordinate 665,273 of JAOCZM010000031.1, read as the reverse complement.
CAGGTCATTGGAAACGGAACTGCAAGCTCTATTTGGAAGAGAAGAAAAAGGGAAAGGCCAGTTTGACTGTCTCTCCAGGTATTTATGTTATTGAAATTAACATGTCTGCTCCTACTTCGTGGGTATTAGATACCGGTTGTGGATCTCACATTTGTGCAAATGTGCAGGGGTTCAAAAGGAGTAGATCACTGGCAAAAGGAGAAGTGGACCTGAGAGTAGCGAGCGGAGCAAGAGTTGTTGCTGTAGCTACCGGGACATTTAATTTAGTTTTGCCAAGTGGCCTTATTATAGAACTGAATAATTGTCTTTATGTTCCAACTTTGAGTAGGAATATTATTTCAGTTTCTTGTTTGGATATTGAAGGTTTTGAATTAAATATTATGAATAAAATTTGCACCATTCATAAAGATCGTATCTTTTATGGAGATGCCTCTTTGATGAATGGGCTTTATGTTTTTAACCTCGATGATTCCATTAAAAGGCCCATCTATAACATTAATACTAAGAGGTTTAAATCAAATGACTTAAACCAGACCTACTTTTGGCACTGTCGTTTGGGCCACATATATCAAAGCTCCATACAGATGGAATTTTGACATCATTTGACTTAGAGTCTTATGACACTTGTGATTCTTGCTTGTTAGGCAAAATGACTAAAGCTCCCTTTACTGGACAAAGTGAGAGAGCTTCCGATTTATTGGGCCTCATACATACGGATGTTTGTGGACCAATAAACACAAGTGCTAGAGGAGGGTTCCAGTACTTCATTACATTCACAGATGATTTCAGTAGATATGGCTACGTCTATCTAATGAAACATAAATCAGAATCTTTTGGAAGATTCAAAGAATTTCAAAATGAAGTACAAAATCAACTTGGTAAAAGTATTAAGATACTTCGATCAGATCGAGGTGGCGAATACCTTAACCAAGAGTTTGACGAACATCTTAGGAGTTGTGGAATTGTTTCGCAAATAACTCCTCCTGGCACACCACAATGGAATGGTTTATCGGAACGGAGGAATCGCACATTACTAGATATGGTTCGATCTATTATGAGTCAAACAAGTCTTCCAATTTCCTTTTGGGGCTACGCCCTAGAAACTGCTGCATTTATATTGAATAGAGTTCCTTCTAAAGAGGTTCAGAAAACTCCATATGAGATATGACTGGGAAACGACCTAGTTTGTCATTTCTCAAAATTTGGGGATGCGAGGCGTATGTAAAACGCTTGTTATCGATAAACTCGCCCTCAAATCGACAAGTGTTTGTTTGTGGGATATCCTAAAGAAACTAAAGGATACTACTTCTATCTTCCATCAGAGAACAAAGTGTTTGTTGCTCGTAATGGTTTATTCCTTGAAAGGGAATTTATTTCCAAAGAGGGTGGTGGGAGTAAGATCCATCTTGAGGAAATTCAAGATCCCCAAACAACATCTGAACCAACTTTGGAAGTTCAATCAAGCTCACGTGCCGATACTGAGCTTCAATCTTTGACACAAGGCCCAAGGAGGTCGAGTCGGGTACATCAACAGCCTGAGATATGGATTTCTCAAGACTGATGATCATCAGGTTGAACTGATTGATCAAGATGAACCCACTACCTACAAAGAGGCAATTCGTAGTTCTGAGTCAGATAAGTGGCTAGAAGCTATGAAGTCTGAGATGCAATCCATGTACGATAACCAAGTGTGGACTTTGGTTGACCCACCCGAAGGGTGTAAGGTCATTCATGACAAATGGTGTTTCAAAAAGAAAACTGACATGGATGGTAATGTACACACTTTTAAATCTCGACTAGTAGTTAAAGGTTATAGACAAGTTCATGGTATTGACTATGACGAAACCTTTTCTCCTGTCGTTATGGTAAAGTCAATTAGGATTTTACTTGCCATAGCCGCATATTATGATTATGAGATATGGCAAATGGATGTTAAGACCGCGTTTCTTAATGTAAACCTTCTCGAGGATGTGTATATGACACAACCTGAGGGGTTTGTTGATCCAACAAATCCTAGCAAAGTGTGTAAGCTTCAAAGGTCCATTTATGGATTGAAGCAAGCATCTCGAAGCTGGAATCGTCGCTTTAATGAACGTATTAAAGAATTCTGTTTCATAAAAAATTAAGACGAGCCTGGTGTTTATAAGTAAGTAACTAATAATGCAGTAGTGTTCCTTGTGCTTTATGTGGATGACATCTTACTGATTGGAAATGACATCCCCACATTACAAAGCGTAAAAAGCTTGGTTGGGGAAGTGCTTTTCCATGAAAGACTTGGGCGAGGTTACATACATTTTGGGTATAAGAATCTATAGAGATAGATCTAACAAAATGATTGGCCTGAGCCCGAGTGGATACATTGACAATGTACTGAAACGGTTCAGTTTTGCAAGACTCCAAAAAAGGATTCTTGCCCATGTCACATGGCATTAAACTCAGCAGAACTCAAGGACCTTCCACAAGGGAGGACCAAGAGCGCATGAGTAAGATCACATATGCTTCAGCCATTGGGTCTATTATGTACGCCATGATATGCACTCGCCCGGATGTCTCATTTGCTTTAAGTTTGACTAGCAGATATCAATCTGACCCTGGAGAGTCACATTGGACTGCAGTCAAGAGCATTCTTAAGTACTTGAGAAAGACTAAATATATGTTCTTAGTTTACGGAGGTCAGGAAGGAAGTCTGGTTGTAAATGGTTACATAGACGCAAGCTTCCAAACCGACGTAGATGATTATAGATCGCAATCTGGTTTTGTGTTTTGTTTGAATGGAGGTGTTGTGAACTGGAAGAGCTCAAAGCAAGAAACCGTGGCCGACTCTACAACAGAAGCTGAGTATCTAGCTGCCTCTGAAGCAGCTAAAGAAGCTGTTTGGATCAGGAAGTTTGTTGATGAATTAGGTGTCGTCCCTAGCATTGTGAACCTAGTGGACCTCTATTGTGATAGTACTGGTGCCATTTCACAAGCTAAGGAACCTAGATCTCACCAACGATCCAAAAACATTCTCAGGCGTTTCCATCTGATTAGAGAGATCATCGACAGAGGAGACGTTAGTATTTGCAAAGTTCATATAGACGACAACATTGCAGATCCATTGACCAAGCCACTCCCACAGCCTAAACATGAGAATCATACTAGGTCAATGGGATTGAGGATCATGTATGATTGGACCTAAGGATAGTGGGAGATTGTTAGTAGTGCCCTATGACCATTAGCATATGTTGTACGTTTTATATCTTTTTGAGCATTTCATATGAATAGTTAATTTTGCTTATGAACATCAAATGCGTGATTTGATCCGTTAGAGAAGTAATACTTCATGGTCCTTAGTCATAAGTATTACTTCCTCAATACTATTTTAGAATCCTTAGACCTTATGTCTCCATTTGATTCTAGCATGAATGGAGCGACGTTTTTACTCAGTCGTACGTTGCTTTTAATCGAGTAATCAATACGACTGATGATCGGATGTAGTTTCCTGTCATGGCTTGAATGTGAGAGGCATTGTAAGGAATTTGTCCCTCTCTTATTAGAGAGAGATATCCATGGGCCCCTCGATAGGGAAAGACTGTTTAAATGCATGGCCGTGCTCAAATGTATTTAATAAAGTGGTTATTAAATATTGTTTGTTGGAACAGTCTACCTAGAGATAGAGCAAAAATATAATTAAGCTAAATAAGGGTGACGACCACCATGCCTTATGCTTAATTAGGATATCGCGGGACAAAGGGATTAAATAGTGGATTGATATTAGGTTCCGTTGTATATTCATTCACTTTGGGTAGTCACAATGTCCAGCTAGGGACCGCTTATGATTTTTGAACTCACACTACTACTAAGTGTGTTTTCATTTCCATTGTGATATGAACCTACAGGGTCACACGCATAGACGAGCTAACGAGCTTCATGTCCAGATTCAATGAATCTAGAATGTGTCTAGGTTCATTGTATCTGACATTCACTTTTCTGAGAATGATAAAGCGTTATTATTCGCATTAGAGATAAGGGGCATTTTCGGTATAGCTGGCATTACATGGGAGTTATTATCCGATAAAGACTCCCACTACCAGCAGAAGTCTAGGGAACGTAAGACTCCCACTGCTGGGAGAGTTGGTAGGGACGTGTGAGTTGTTTTTGAAACAACCTCTCTTGGCCGAAACCCTAGGGTGAATTTACTTCTGCCGCAATTAACAAAACACACCCGAAATTAGATTTCATATTCTGCCTCTCCCTTTTCTCTCTAATTCCCGAAACTCAGAAAAACGAAGATCTAGCAATCACTGTTTGTTTCGTCGCGTGGATACCGGTAGAGGGAATTCCACAAAGGGAAAAATCAATTGGTGGTAGCAACGTTTCCAAGAAACAGCTTCTTCCATTCAAGAATCAGATTCTTGAACCCAAAACGTAAGTCTTTTTCTTGCTGTTTTCGATTCGTTTTGTATGAGCGGATCCTTCAGGGGAGGACTCATGGGTGTTTGGACGAGTTTCCGCCCATGAATCCCTTCAATACGGTCGGCATTCGGTCGCCCAATTTAAAAATTAAAATCTCGGGCGCTTAATGATCTATTAGTTGAATTGCCATGCCCCGTGTCTAAACAAGTTTTAACATAAATGTGTATAAGTTTAACTATTCAATTTAGTGTGTGTGTGTGTGTGTGTATATATAGACACATATGAATTAGTAATAGTAATTAACAGTCGTCCGTAATGTTTCTATAAAAACCCGCAAAGTGGGAAAATATCGGGAAATTTAGACTACCGATATTGCATATACGGCCGGTATTGTGGACGCGACCGAATACCGACCGATATTGAATTTACGGTCGGCATTCGGTCGCCCAATTTAAAAATTAAAAACCCGGGCGCTTAATGATCTACTAGATGAATTGCCAAGCCCCGTGTCTAAACAAGTTTTGACATTAAATGTGTATAAGTTTAACTATTCAATTTAATGTGTGTGTGTGTGTGTATATATGTATACACATATGAATTAGTAATAGTAATTAACAGTCGTCAGTAATGTTTCTATAAAAAACCCGCAAAGCGGGAAAATATCGGGAAAATTAGAAGACCGAATACCGATCGATATTGCATATAGGGTCGGTATTCGGTCGCTCAATTTTGTGGACGCAACCGAATACCGACCGATATTGCATTTACGGTCGGCATTCGGTCACCCAATTTAAAAATTAAAAACCTGGGCGCTTAATGATCTACTAGTTGAATTGCCATGCCCTGTGTCTAAACAAGTTTTAACATTAAATGTGTATAAGTTTAACTATTCAATTTAATATGTGTGCGTGTGTGTGTGTGTGTGTGTGTGTGTGTGTGTATATATATGTATACACATATGAATTAGTAAGAGTAATTAACAGTCGTCAGTAATGTTTCTATAAAAAAACCCGCAAAGCGGAAAAATATTGGGAAAATTAGACGACCGAATACCGACCGATATTGCATATACGTTCGGTATTCGGTCACTCACTTTTGTGGACGTGACCGAATACCGACCGATAATGCATGTACGGTCGGCATTCGGTCGCCCAATTTAAAAATTAAAAACCCGGGTGCTTAATGATCTACTAGTTCAATTGTCATGGCCCGTGTCTAAACAAGTTTTAACATTAAATGTGTATAAGTTTAACTATTCAATTTAATGTGTGTGTGTGTGTGTGTATATATATGTATACACATATGAATTAGTAATAGTAATTAACAGTCGTTAGTAATGTTTCTATAAAAACCCGCAAAGCGGGAAAATATCGGGAAATTTAGACGACCGAATACCCACCGATATTGCATATACGGTCGGTATTCGGTCGCTCAGTTTTGTGGACGCGACCGAATACCGACCGATATTGCATTTACGGTCGGCATTCGGTCGCCCAATTTAAAAATTAAAAACCCGGGCGCTTAATGATCTACTAGTTCAATTGTCATGGCCCGTGTCTAAACAAGTTTTAACATTAAATGTGTATAAGTTTAACTATTCAATTTAGTGTGTGTGTGTATATACATGTATACACATGCGACTGTTATTTACTATTACTAATTCATATGTGTATACATCTATATACACACACACACACACACATTAAATTGAATAGTTAAGCTTATACACATTTAATGTTAAAACTTGTTTAGACACGGCCCATGACAATTGAACTAGTAGATCATTAAGCGCCCGGGTTTTTATATTTTTAAACTGGGCGACCAAATGCCGACCGTATATGCAATATCGGTCGGTATTCGGTCTTCTAATTTTCCCGATATTTTCCCGCTTTGCGGGTTTTTTTATAGAAACATTATTGACGACTGTTAATTACTATTACTAATTCATATGTGTGTGTGTGTGTGTATATATATATATATTAAATTGAATAGTTAAACTTTACACATTTAATGTTAAAACTTATTTAGACACGGGCCATGACAATTGAACTAGTAGATCATTAAGCGGCCGGGTTTTTAATTTTTAAATTGGGCGACCGAATGCCGACCGTATATGCAATATTGGTCAGTATTCGGTCGTCTAATTTTCCCGATATTTTCCCGCTTTGCGGGTTTTTTATAGAAACATTACTGACGACTGTTAATTACTATTACTAATTCATATGTGTATACACATATATATATACACACACACATACACACACGCATTAAATTGATTAGTTAAACTTATACATATTTAATGTTAAAACTCATTTAGACACGGGCCATGACAATTGAACTAGTAGATCATTAAGCGCCTGGGTTTTTAATTTTTAAATTGTGCGACCGAATGCCGACCGTATAAGCATTTGGCGTCCAAATACCGACGGAAACTGACCCTATACCCTAATATGGTCGCTATTCCGTCGCCGAACCCTAACCCTATACCCTAATATGGTCGCCAGAAATTTAATAAACAGTATACACCCTGCCACTAGTCATAAGCATACAAATAACATAGAAGTCAATATTCTAGCAGAAAACTTAACTAGATCACCATTACGCAAATACCATAAGCATACAATAGTGATAATAACAAGCATAGTTAAACATTAAACCAAAAAAACAGAACAAAAGTCGAATAATATTCCAAAAAACCTACAATCTCTATTGACGGCCCAATACATCATCTACACCTAAGGGATCATCGTCATAATCTGAATCTAAGTCATCATTATCTAAGTTGCTCAATCTAGCTTCTAGCTCAGCTGGGATTAATATAGCGTCCCTATTTGAAAACATCTCAAATAAGGTACTAGCTCATGCCTTATTTTTCTTCTTTTCTCTCCGTGCGTATTCTCTCTCTTTGTCTTCAAATTTCTTATTCCATTCCTCGTTCAGTTATGTTATTTTGTGTTCCATTTCTGAGTGAGATACCGACTGACTACCTCTCCTCATTGCCTTAACCACATCCGAGAAGGAACCGAGTCCTTGAACTCGTCCCTTTTTTAGCCCGCCAACTGCCTCCGCAAAGAGCGCAATCTGAGTCGGCAAATTGGGCGATGGCTGACCTGCTTGAGTAGCTTGGGTTGCGGCATTGTCATAAACAGAATGGAACACTCCCTGTTAAAAAAAAGAAAGGTTAGTGATAAATGCAAGTAAATAACTAATATAAAAAAATGGAACCAGTTTCGAAATACTTACCGATAGGTGTCTAGAATCATCATCAACATATTCCCCTTTCTTCGAGCCGGTATGGTGTTGATGACACCAATCATAGCTCTCCAGCAATGGGATTGAATGTCCCGCCTCATTTTCCTGTTTATAAAATGTATTAAAACATTAAATACGTAAATAAAAACACAAAATTTTAATGAATTTGAAAACTTTTACAATTGCCAGTCTCTGATGATGCTCAATGTGGCTAAGGGAACCACCCGTATGCTTCATTGGACCTTTGCCGCCCCTCCCATCCTTCCAGTTGATTGCTTCCTTTTTAGACTTGGCTTGAAATTTCGGAGTTGCCCAATACGCTTTCAGTCTGTCCTAATCAGTTGGGCTTCTTATCCTTTTTCCGATGGTCACTCATGACACCGCTCAGTCTCCTCTTAAGTATCGTGCACCAACCTCTCATGACCCCCTCCTCATGCTCAGGAGCCCATCGATAAATTTTCTATTTTTTGAAATAATGTTAGATAATTAAAATTTATACACTTGTAAATTCATTATAATTCATACACTTACCACAAACTCTTCCCACCACATATTTTCTTCCTTTAGGGTGTTATATGCTCCCTTGAAACGGCCCTGGAATATACAGGTAATGGCGGCGAAGCAGGTAGAGCTCAATTTAAAACTATAATAGCAGCGACAAAATTTAATTACAGATTAAAATGATTAAAAGAATTATAATTAACTTGATTTATACAGGACATAAGTTTGAAATTAACTTACGTGCCATAAGTCGGCTGCAGGAGAGTCCGAGTATCTACTGCAATATGTGCTCCTCCAGTACTGGGACCAGTCCTCGTCTCTGGGACATCAGACTGGTGAGTAGCTGAGCCTCCAACTGGCGTACACTCGGTGGGCGGTGCTGCCGCAGGAGAACCCATAGAGACGTGCTCACCAGCAGACTGTGTCGGATGTGTCATACCGAGCACAGGGGCAGATGCAGCTGTCGACTGCGAACCGGATGATGAAGGTGTTTGGGAGGTAGGGGCGTAGCAGACACTGGAGTCTGACTAAATGGCAAGCACGCTCGTACGTATAGGTTTCTTTGGGGGCATCTCTGAAATACATGGAAAGTTAAGACACAATCAACACAAATCACAATCAAAACATAAAGGAGCACAAGGAACTGAAGCTATGTAGGGATTCAATCCAGAGAATGATTCGACAAGTTGAATGATACTCTAAGAACGGAATTCAACAATCAAATGTACACTGTGCTGCAACCATGAAAATGATCGTTTATATATCTCCAGACATATTTCCATAACAAAAGGAAAACAAACAAGGGAACAAACAAGAATTGATTAGTGTAGAAAACTACAAGAAATCAAAGCAGAGTCTAAGTATGACCACTTATCAAGTCATCAAATTGGACCGACTTTCAAGCTTATATAAATATTGAAGCACATAGCACATAGAGAACATAAATAATGATGATTAAGGAATTGCAATTTTGCAGAAGGTGGAATTTTGCACATAAATAAATAATGATGATTCAGTCCACATACGGAGTCGTGGACCAGATTCACCTAAAAACTTCCCTAAAATGAATAGGTCTAAAACAGTAGTTATAAAAGTATATCAAAATTTTATAGAGAAAATAATTATAAAACTAACAAATAACTAACAAATAGGCATGAGACTAAAATTTTAAAGAAAAATAATTACAAAAATATAAATTGCTAACAAAGTTATGAGTCTAAATTTTGGAAAAGAGCATACAAGAAGGTTGCTGAATGGTATAAGTGGATTTGCTCAACCTGGTAGGATTATGGCTATTATGGGTCCTTCTGGCTCTGGCAAGTCTACACTTCTTGATTCTTTAGCAGGTTGGTGAATCAAATCTCAAATATACAATTTATAAGGCCAGATCTCCTATAGACAAAAGATTATTTTTTTTAAAAAAAAACATTTTTAGATATTACATCTTGCTCAAATTTTCTTAAAAGTTTACTAAAATATAAATATTTTTACGATTTATTTTTCAATATATGATTTCTAATTCCACCATATCCTCTCTCCGGGGTATGCCTCTCGTGTTGCCTCCGATCATCCTCAATATCAAGTTTCCATCATATTTTTCCTTTCTTAGATAATATAAATCTTACTTAGATACTTTCTATAGAAACAATATATAACTTGGTATAAAAGTTGCATATTTGGGTATTATGTACAATTAGAGAATTGGCGAAAAAAGAAAAAGAAAAAGTAAAAAAAAAAAAAAAAAAAAAAGGAGTACAATGAGAGATCATGCACCTGCCATGTTTTACCTTCACTGATAAAAGTATGTATATGAAATTAATGTTTCCTGCTTTATGTTTTCCCTTTCAGAAGTGTGAATTATTATGGACAATTATTACCATTGCTCCTATTTTCTACTTAAATGATCCACAGTATCCCAAAGTCTTTTTTTAATAATTAAATTATCTTTGATTTTTGCCATTATTTCATGCAAAATGTACTGCCAGGGTAAATCTTCATCGAAAGGCAGCATTTTTAGATACTGACCTGATTTCAGGTTTTGTATCCTCTTTCTTGCTTTTGAAAAACCAAGAAAACCTTTCAAAAAGAGGGAAGAAAAACAAAGGAAATATAGTTTTTTTCTCATCATCCGCCACTTTTGCGAGTGAATTGAGAGTGAATCTTGTAGGAAGAGATTTAGAAATAAATCATAATCTAATTAATTCAATGACTAGTGCACATAAATTAAAAACAACCTAAAGAAAATTCAGTAAAAAAGTACTTGACTACAAGGATGGAGCGGCGGTGGGGCTTGACTGCAAGGATGGCGCAGCGGTGGGGCTTGACTGCAAGGATGGAGCTTGATGGTATGGGGAAAGGAGGTGGTGGCCGGCTGGAGGAGGGTGGCAGAAGGCGGGGTGGGGGTTTCGCAGTGAAGAGAGACGACGGGAAGAATTGGGCGAAATGCTTAGGTTATTTGAAGAAAAAATGAACAAAACGATGTCGTTTTCAATATTCGGTCGCTAAGTTCCGTCGTTAGTCAGTCGTTACATTTCGTCGTTAGTCAGTTGTTAAAGCAAACTATTCCGTCATAAATCGGTCTGTAAGTTTCGTCGGTATTCGGTCGTTATATATTCCGTTTGTATTCGGTCGTGATTATCCGTCGGCTATTCAGTCGTTAAGTGTGAACAAAACGATGGCGTTTCAATTTGGTCAACGGGACCGATGTGGCGGACGGATGGGCGACGGTATAACGACCGATATTTTTCGGTCGGTATTCGGTCGTTATATATTCCGTCGGTATTCGGTCATGATTATCCTTCGATATTCGGTCGTTAAGTGTGAACAAAACGATGGCGTTTCAATTTGGTCAATGGGACCGATGTGGCCGACGGATGGGCGACGGTATAACGACTGATTTGTTTTCGGTTTCTATTCGGTCGGTATTCCGTCGTCCAAATTGTGACCAAAAATTCCGGTCGCTATTTAACTGTTTTCTTGTAGTGTACCATGTAAGGCACATCCTATGCCTTATAAGCTATCTTGGTTGAATAATAGTGGTAATATTAAGGTGGATAAGCAAGTTGAGTTCGAGTTTGGAATTGGGAGATTTAAGGACTCGATTTTGTGTGATGTGGTCCCGATGACCGCAAGTCACATGATTTTGGGGAGGCCATGGCAATACGATCAAAGTGCCAATCATATGGGAAAGGCGAATATATATAAAGTTACAAAAGACAATATCAAGTATATTTTAAATCCTTTGTCTTTGATTCAAGCATGTGAGTTACATAAACAAATGGCCATAAATAGAGAGGAGAGAGAAAAAGAAAGAAAAGAGAGCGAGAGGAAAAATATGAGTGATCCTACCCATGAGGTAAAATGCGAGGGAAAAAAGGACCAAAAAGCCGTGAGCTTAGTGAGACAAAAGGCAAGCTCACAAAAAGAGAGGAATGGGTGTTTATTCGTCAACCCGGGAAAGGTAGATAGGGCAATACGAGCAAAACAAGCAATTGTTTTTTTGGTATTTAGAGAAACCGAAAGGTCTCTCCATTCTAACGATTTTTCCTTTGATCTAACATCTTCTTCTCTACCTAGTCTTGCCATTGATCTTTTACAGGAATTCCAAGACATATTACCCAAGGAATTTCTGAGAGGGGTGGCTCCTATTCGCGGAATTGAGCATCAAATCGACTTAATTCCTGGAGGAAGTTTGCCAAATCATATCATAGATACAATATATTGGGATATATTGTATCGGACGTGATCCGTTAGAAAAGTAATACTTCATGGTTCTTTAGTCATAAGTATTACTTCCTCAATACTATTTGGAATCCTTAGACCTTATGTTTCTATCGTTTCCAGCATGAATTGAGCTACGTTTTGACTAAGTCGGACGTTACTTTTAATCGAGTAATTAATACGACTGATGATCGGGTGTAGTATCCTATCATGGCTTGAATGTGAGAGGCATTGTAAGGGATTTGTCCCCCTCTTATTAGAGAGAGATATCCATAGGCCCCTTGATAGGGAAGACTGTTTAAATGCATGGACCTGCTCAAATGTATTTAATAAAGTGGTTATTAAATACTATTTGTTGGAACAGTCTACCTGGAAATCGAGCATAAATACAATTAAGCTTTATAATGGTGACAACTACCATGCCTTAGGCTTAATTTGGATATCGCGAGACAAAGGGATTAAATAGTGGATTGATATTAGGTTCCACCGTACATTCATTCACTATGGGTAGTCACAATGTCATGCTAGGACCGCTTGTGATTTATGAACACATGCTACTACTAAGTATGTTTTCATTGCCATTGTGATATGAACCTACAAGGTCAAACGGATAGACGAGTTAACGAACTTCATGTCCAGATTCAATGAATCTAGAATGTGTCTAGGTTCATTGTATCTGACGTTTTTTTTTAGAATAATAAAATGTTGTTATTCGAATTAGAGATTAAGAAGGGGCATTTTTGGTATTTGGTTTTAGCTGGGATTAAGTGGGAGTTATTATGCGATAAAGACTTCCACTACCAGAAGAGGTTATAGGACGTGGGAGTTGTTTTCAGAACAAACTCTTATACCTATATAGTCCTCTTTTGACTGAAAACCTAGGTTTATACTTGCTTGTGCCGCAATAAACCAAAAACCCCGAAATTAGATTTCTTGTTTTCTATCCTTCCCTTCTCTCTAGATTATTTGAAACTCAGAAACGAAGAGCTAGCACTCGCTTCTTGTTTCGTCGCGTGGATACCAGTAGAGAGAAATTCCGCAAGGGAAAGCTATTGGTGACAGCAGCAGCACGCAATCTGAGATCAAAACCTTAACCGAAAGATGTAAGTTTTCGTTTGAATTTTCGATTCCCATGGTATGAGAGGATCATTCTGTCCATGAATTCCTTCAGTGGTATCAGAGCCTTGCTGATACTATTTGAATTCAATTATGTTAGTCACATCATAACACGTATCAATCACCCGTGAGATCGTGGGTTCGATACCCTCCTCACACAAGGGCATGCTTTAATTTCATTTTCTTTGGTTCTCTCTTGTGTGAGGTACTTCTATTCCCCCTCATGGGGCCACCGGCCTGCCGGTCTTCTAATATACCTCCTTTGTGAGGAACTTCTATATATATAATTTCTGCCCTACATGGACTCCCTCCTTGGGTGAGGTCCAAAAAAAAAAAAAAGTTGTCATAACACGTATCAATTTTGATTTGGTATGTGTATGTGTGAAACAGAAAATATTATTTCTTTGATTATGATGTATGTGATACATGTTAATCTATTATTCATTCGATTATATTGCATAAACTGCTATATGTTATTAATATGATTAATGAATGACGCATAAACAATGATTGCATGTTTTCTGTTGTTAATCTGATTAACTACTGCATAAACTGTTTATGTTATCGTATAAACCTGTTTATTCGATTATGTATGATAGGCAATTGAGGGTTAAATCGGTGCAGAAAAACTCATTCTATGAGCAGAGGAAGAATCATATTTTCCTTCCAGGGGTGCTGTCTCCGGACCCCATTTTTAAATGTTGTAAAATTGTAATTGCTTTCTTAGATTAGTTTTATCGATTTATCTTGAAGGCTGGGTATGCCCATTCATTTAAGTAACAAGACTGGAGGACGCTAGATCGAAGACACTATCCATGAGATGGGTATTGACTTAGATTGACCATTGGCTCCCACAAGTCTCGTGGTAGTCATCATAGGATTAGGCCATGCTATCTCAAGTTTACATTTATGTTTTACATCTTGCATGTGTTAGAGGAATAACCGGGTCATACACATAAGCGCAGCGGAATTAACTTTGACCCGCCTCTATCAGGATCATTCACGAGTAAGTACCTACGACTATGGGATAGTGTTTTACCTTATATGGATGCTAGAATGGCTGAAACGCTTTCAGCGGTTTGTTGTAACGAACGGAACACCACGCTTGCAGGCTCCGTCTCTTCCGGTATCCACTCGATCTTTCGGAGATGGTCTTCTACTGCTTGGTGCTAGCCAACGCCTTGTAGAAGCTTTGAAGACACTCTTCAATGGATGGAGTATGAACGACCTTTTCAAGAACAAGAAACAAGCTTTCTAACTTCTTTTCTATTAGCAAAAATGCAAGAAAAAAATCCAGAAATTTGTCTTGTCTTTTTCTCTCTAAAACTCACTTTTTCTCTCTATTCTCTTAGCTTCAAAAGGCTGGAGAAAACTGATTAGAATGATAGGAAAAATCTGAATTTTTCCTCTAGTCTATCAAGAGAGAGTGGGTTGAGATAATGGGGGAAGTGGGAGATCATGGAGAGAATTACTCCTCCACTCTCTCCACCACTTCAACCACCATCAAGAGGGCTGAATTTATGTCTAACATTCCAGCCATAAGGTCGGTCCAAACGGGTTGGTCGGCCCAATCATATTGGTCGGCCCAACCCGATTAAGGGCCCAATCCAATCCCGGCCCAGCACGAAGCCCGGCCCGGCCCAATCGAATTGGCGCACCTTAGATTAAATGTACTCCAACAAGCCCAATCCAGTTGATCTATGAGTGCGACCCAAGAGGTATCTATGATGTTGGTCGTGACATCATATGTCACAGGTAATGAGAGGTATCTAGCAACGCATCATTACCCCCAATTCATAAATATCTGGTGATTTATCATAATCACAACATTTGACATTTGTTGTTAAATCCTTTTGTCCTTGATATCTAGATTGAACACAAGTCATGGAAAAGTCACACTTGTATTGTCCAATCTTTTAGTTTCTTGATTCGCGAGTAGACTAATCAAATGACATCAATATCATATACTTGATTCACTTCTTCATGGCCATGAATTAGTCGAGACTCCATCAAGGGGCCCCGAGATATCGCTCTGCTATATAGGAGGGACAAATCCTTTCTGCATCCCACTCATCCCGAACAAGATTCAGTGATATACCCAATAAATGCCTTTATTGCTCACCCGATTACGGATAGCGTTTAACATTATCAAAGCATAACACTAGCCATGCAAGAACTCTTGTGAGACCTCAAGTCGAAGGATCTTTTATACAACCCTAGTCAAAATTTTGAGAAACACCGTTGACTATTATATAACAACCCATGGTGTGTTTCTCATGTCGAGTCCATCGAGTATAATGATTCTCTAATCATATATACCTATGTGACGATCCGATATCTTATATCAATCACTGCACATACTAATCTTGCGCATTATTATTGTCCTCGAAGATTCCATAATAATGTTCGACTAGGGACGTTTCAAAATAGTATTTCAGAACAATTATGAATACTATTCTAAGGACATATTATTTATTTATGTTGTTTAAGAACGCAGAAACATAATGAATAATACTGGAATTAATTGCCTTTGATTCATCAAAATGAAAATTACATTAAATACGGTACAATAATCTCCCACTTGCACTAAAGACCCAAATTATTATTACAATAAATGGTCTTTAGGGCATACTAATGACTGTCTCTAAAGATCAGTCCTCCAGATATCGGATACCCATGGAGCTAGTGTGACGATCATGCTGCTGATGCGACAGTGGCTTCGTCAGTGGATCGGTGACATTGTCTGCCGAGTCTACTCTACATATATGCACATCACCTCTCTCTATAATCTCGCGGATTAGGTGAAATCGCCGTAGTACATGTTTGGACCTCTGGTGAGATCTAGGTTCCCTAGATTGGGAAATAGCCCCATTGTTGTCACAATAGAGGTCTATCGGGTTCGCAATACTAGGAACCACATCGAGGTCGAAAACAAATTTCCTAATCCAAACTACCTCCTTAGCTGCTTCACAAGCTGCTATGTACTCGGCCTCTGTCGTAGAATCTGCGATGGTCGATTGCTTTGAACTGCGCCAGCTCACAGCACATCCATTCAAGTTAAACACATATCCCGATTGCGATCGGAAATCATCTCTGTCGGTTTGGAAACTAGCATCGGTGTAACCACTTACAACGAGCTCATCCGCCCCTCCATAAATCAAGAATGTATCCTTAGTCCTTCGCAAGTACTTGAGGATATTCTTGACTGAGATCCAGTGACGTTCACCGTAATTAGGTCGGGTATCTGCTCGTAATGCTTAAAGCAAACGAGACATCCGGGCGAGTACATATCATGGCGTACATGATTGATCCTATGGCGAAGCATAAGGAATCTCTTTCATGCGTTCTAATTCGGCGGGCGTTTTAGAACACTGTTCCTTCGACTGAAACAGTACCATGTGCCATAGGACAAAGTCCTTTCTTAGACTCTTGCATGCTAAACCGCTTTAGCACCTTGTCTATATATGTACTCGACTTAGGCCAATGAGTCTCCCTGGATCTATCTCTATAGATCTTGACTCCCGAGATATAGTGCAGCCGCCTAAGTCTTTCATAGAAAAACACGTACTCAACCAAGCCTTTACTGGACTTTAATGTTGGTATGTCATTTCCAATGAGTAGTATGTCATCTACATACAAAACCGGGAATACGATTGAGCTCCCAATAACCTTCTTGTAAACACAAGGCTCATCCTCATTTCTAATGAAGCCAAACTCACGGGACGGCATCATTAAAAGCGGATGTTCGAGCTTTCGAGAAGCTTGCTTGAGTCCATAAATGGATCTCTCGAAGCTTACATACTTTTCCGACATTCTCGGAGTGACAAAACCTTCGGTCGTGTCATATACACATTCTCTTCAAGTTTTCCATTAAGGAAATGGTTTTGACATCCATTTGCGGATTTCATAGTCATAGTAAGCTGCAATAGCAAGCAAAATCCGAATGGACTTGAACATAACTACGAGGGAAAAGGTCTCGTCATAGTCAATACCATGAATTTGTTTGAAACCTTTCGCGACCGGTCGCCCCCTTTGTACGTTTGTACATTCCCTTCCATGTCGGTTTTAATCTTAAAAACCCATTTGCACCCTATGGGAGTTACCCCTTCAGGGTGGATCAACCAAGATCCGGACTTGGTTTGTGTACATGGAGTCCATTTCGAATCTCATGGCCTCAAGCCATTTCTCGGGAATCCGGGCTATTAATTTGCCCTGTTTGTAGGTTGAAGGTTCATCGTGATCCACAAACATAACATCACCATGTTACGTTATGAAAAATCCAAATTTTTCCGGAGGTGGACGACGAACTCTACCGGACCTACGCAATTCTTGTGTTTCTTGAGTAGTGCTTTGGGCTGCATAGCTGTTTGTGGCACTTTCGTTTGCACAACAACTTGTGGAGTCTGTTCAATTTCCATCTCATCATTAGTGCTAGTTTGAGAGTCCGGAACTTCGAGTAAGTTCTACGCTACTCCCACTTGTGTTTCTAGAAACAAATTCTTTTTCTAGAAAGACTCCCAGTGCGAGCAACAAACACTTTGTTCTCGTTAGGGATATAAAAGTAGTATCCTTTAGTTTCCTTAGGATAACCTACAAATATGCACTTTTCAGATTTCGGAGCCGACTTATCATAAGTCGAGCGTTTCCCAAAGCGCTTCACAGCCCCAAATCTTGAGGAAAGACAAAGCTGGGGACGCTACCCGAGTCCCATAACTCGTATGGCGTCTTTGCAAGCGATTTAGATGGAGCAGCGGTTAAGTGTTAAAGCTGCTTGTCTCTAGTGCGTGTCCCCAAAAGGAATTAGCGAGGCTCGTGTGACTCATCATAGAACGAACCATATCTAATAAGGTTACTGTTCCTCCTTTCGAATACACCATTCCATTGTGGAGTAGTTTGGAGGAGAAAGTTGTGAAACGATTCCACAAGCTTTTAGATAGTCACGGAATTCTTGACTCAAGTATTCTCCTCCTCGATCGGATCGAAGAACCTTAATACTCTTGCCAAGTTGGTTTTCTACTTCAAGTTTAAACTCTTTAAACTTAGCAAATGCTTCGGATTTGTGTTTCATCAAGAACACATATCCATACCTACTGAAGTCATCGATAAAGGTAATGAAGTAGAGGTAACCACCCACTGCATGTATATTAAAAGGGCCACATACATCACTATGTATTAGTCCTAATAAAGCATCGGCTCTCTCACCTAGCTTAGTGAAAGGTGATGCTTTGTCATCTTACCCAACAAACGAGATTCGCATCGATCATAAGACTCGAAGTCAAATGATTCCAATAGCCCATCTTTATGGAGTTTGGATATGCGATCTTCGTTTATGTGGCCTAAGCGACAATGCCGGGAGGTATGTAGGATTAGAATCATTAGTTTTAATCCTTTTGGTATTTATATTTAAGATTGGCATATCAAGATCTAAAACATATAGACCATTAATCAAAGAGGCGCTTGCATAAAACATATTATCCAGAAATAACGACAATCGTTGGTTTTTGATCGAAATCTCAAAACCTTTCTTGTCCAAACAAGAAACTGAAATAATATTTCTTAATTAAACTAGGTACATAGAAACAGTTTTCTAAACCCAAAACAAGCCCACGAAGGCAAAGTAAAAGTACAAGTCCCTACAAACTAGAGATCGCAACACGTGCTCCGTTGCCTACTCGTAGTTCCACTTCACCCTTTGCCAACTCTCTACTCCTTTGCAGTCCCTGCACATTAGTACAAATGTGAGAACCACATCCGGTATCAAATACCCAAGAAGTAGTTGTATTTAAATTGATATCAATCATATTAATATCTACAACATAAATACCTGAGCCCTGAGCAACATTTGCTTTCTCCTTTTCCAACCTTTTCCCTGCAAGATAGCTTTTGCAGTTCCTTTTCCAGTGACCCTTTTCACCACAATGATGACAGATAGAGTCCTTGGCTACACCACCCTTAGGTTTCAGTGCATTGTTGAAAGTGGTTTGCTTGCCCTTGGGCTTGCCTTTCGGTTTGCCTTTGGATCTCACAAAACCTTTGCCTTTGCCCTTTTGCACCATCAGTATGGTGTTGGGCTTGGACTTGCCTATTTCCTTCTCGGCAGTCCTCAGCATATTCAACAATTCAGGCAATGGCTTGTCAATTTCATTCATATGATAATTTAGAATGAAGCTGACTGAATGATTGAGCAACGATTGCAAGATCAAATCGATCGACGACTCTTGTCCCAAAGGAAACCCCGAGTTTTTCAAGGTTTTGAACATAACCTATCATCTTAAGAACGTGAGTTCCCTACTGGCATTCCCTCGGACATTTTTGCACTTTGAAAGAGAGATTTTGACACATCGAATCTCTCTGGCGCGCTTGTCCACGATATAATTGCTTCGAGATAAGCCCGAGCATCTCATAAGCCCCCATGTCCTCATGTTGCTTACGAAGCTCGAGTTCATGGTGACAAGCATGAGGCTAGACACATCTAAAGCATCACTAACATGCTTCGATAAGCGAGTCCCTATCAGCGGCCGAAGCGCGAGCCTGCAGTATAGCGAGAATAGAGTCATTCCAAGACATACGACTTTCTTTCATGCTTGAGAGCGATTCTCAAGTTCTCGAACCCGATCGAGGAAGTTAACTCCCTCTAATTTGTCCTTCTCAAGGACGAGACGCAGATGATAGTGTTTGGTTTGAATTTACCATTTTTCTACAACAAAAATATGCATATACAAAAGTAAGTACCGATTAAAATCATTATTAGGTCTTTATCTTTTTAATGATTTCTCCCACTATTTTCTTCGAGTGAATAACCCTCAATATCAACTCGGAAAGTTTGTTAACTTTCTAGCAGGCCAAGATCCATATTTCACCTCGTTCTAAGTCAGCTTTGGCTGATCGCCCAAAACTTAGTTATTTAGGTAGGCAACGTTTGCCAATTACATCAAATTATGTAATTCTTGGTTAGTTGAGTGAATAACATTTATTCAAGCGTATCATTATACACTTTTCTCAACTCTTTTGCCTCTAGATCCTCAATCCTTTTATTGAGATAATCCAGTTAATTAGGACCCTAAGTTTTAGCCGGCGGATATCACAACTTATCCTTCGCGCCTCACCCAGATAGACAGGTATGCACAGCTTTGGCATGTCCCATACTACTGTCGATCTAGGCCTTGACGAGGGCCAAACTTAGGAAGGCACTAATTAATATTTTAAATGAGGGATTTTGTTTTTAACAATCTCACCAGAAAGAATAAATAAAACAGTTTATGCTTATATACATATGCATCTAATACATAAAAGTAAAATGCAATAGTAATCGCCAAGATCCTATTCGGTTTTTCCAAGCCAATGGAAAAACCGTGAAGTCAATCTAAGGGTGTAAAAAGAAAATTACATTAATTTCTATTCTACACTGCCTTGACCTTCAGTTGGTTGCCTCCAAATCTTCATCATCTCAGCTGTACCTTCTCCTAATCTAGAATTACAAAATTTCTAAGGAAACCTCGAGTTACATTCGAGGGGATATTCAAAGGAAAAATTACAACTTTTGATATTTAAAAGGCACGATACGCAGATCGTATTATAAAATAAAACCAACAGGGTAAAGGCGATTACTATGCATCATGCTCAATTAACATAACAACTTATGAAAAATAATGAGCAAAAGCGATAAAATGAACATTTCATATTACGCTCGGGTTCGGTTGACCGGCCACCAAGCTCGGTCGACCGAAAAAGTATCGAGAGTACTCGGTCGACCAAAGCGAGCACTTCGGTCGACCGAAGACCAACTCGGATCGACCGAAGACCAACTCGGTTGATCCGAACCTAATACCATTTAGCTACTGTCTTGCCTCGGTCGACCGAAGATGAGTCCCGGTCGACCGAAGTGACAGAAACTGAGAGTTTTTCCAGCTTTTTGAATGACTTCAAAAATGGAAATTCTCAATGAATATACTTTCAAAAAGCTGGAAAAGCATGTCATACATGGTTTTAACAACATTTCTAGCAATCCTAAGGCATGCATAACATAGATTCAAAATCTATAAAAACACTATAGCACATTAAAGTCAATAGGGTACTCGTGAGTGGCTCTGATACCACTGTTAGAGGAATAACCGGGTCATACACATAAGCGCAGCAGAATTAACTTTGACCCGCCTCTATCAGGATCTTTCACGAGTAAGTACCTACGACTATGGGATAGTGTTTTACCTTATATGGATGCTAGAATGGCTGAAACGCTTTCAGCGGTTTGTTGTAACGAACGGAACACCATGCTTGCAGGCTCTGTCTCTTCCAGTATCCACTCGATCTTCCGGAGATGGTCTTCTACTGCTTGGTGCTAGCCAACGCCTTGTAGAAGCTTTGAAGACACTCTTCAATGGATAGAGTATGAACGACCTTTTCAAGAACAAGAAACAAGCTTTCTAACTTCTTTTCTATTAGCAAAAATGCAAGAAAAAAGTCCAGAAATTTGTCTTGTCTTTTTCTCTCTAAAACTCACTTTTTCTCTCTATTCTCTTAGCTTCAAAAGGCTGGAGAAAACTGATTAGAATGATAGGAAAAATCTGAATTTTTCCTCTAGTCTATCAAGAGAGAGTGGGGTGAGATAATGGGGGAAGTGGGAGATCATGGAGAGAATTACTCCTCCACTCTCTCCACCACTTCAACCACCATCAAGAGGGCTGAATTTATGTCTAACATTCCAGCCATAAGGTCGGTCCAAACGGGTCGGTCGGCCCAATCATATTGGTCGGCCCAACCCGATTAAGGGCCCAATCCAATCCCGACCCGGCACAATCGAATTGGCGCACCTTAGATTAAATGTACTCCAACAGCATGTGATGCTTACTTTTGTCTTATGGGGGCTTAATTATTTATACGTCACTTTAAATTGTTTTAATTAAATTTTAAAATGCCTACCATATCCTAGGCACTTCTTAAGCTTGGATCATCATTTTGTCTGCTTGCCAAAGCAACAGATAAGTGGTTATCTAGGCAAAAGGATAAGAGAAAATAGTGATTTTCAAAAGCTTAGACATGGTTCGAGTTAACTAGGCTATCAAAACAGTTTTGGGCCTAGGGCATAACATGGAAATAGCCGGGACATGTAGAAGTCATTCCCATGAGTTGATTTTACTTTAATTATGGGTGATAAGCCAAAGCTTACTTATAATTATCGTAAAATGGTATTCTCCACTATTTATCAAGTGTTGAGACTGTGGAAAGTTTTTTGCTCAAAAACTAATGATTTTGCAAATAATTTAATGTAGATAATAGCAACCAATACTTCCCACAATTCATTGCGATCCGTTCTTGGAAAAGAAAAATTGAGTGGGTCCAATTTCTTTGATTGGGCCCGCAACTTTAGGATTGTCCTTAAGCAGGAAACTAAGTTATAAGTTCTTAATACTGATATTCCTGAACAACCTGCAAACAACGCCCCTAGAGCTGAGAAAGATGCTTGGAAGAAGCATTGTGATGATTCTAACGATGTGACTTGTCTCATGTTAGTCACAATGAGCTCTGCGCTTCAAAAACAGTTTGAAGGGGTTGAGGCTTTCCAAATGATGGGCCAACTCAAGGAAATGTTCCAAGAGAAAGCCCATCAAGAAAGGTTTCTCACCACTAAGGCGTTTAACAGTTGCAAGATGGCCCATGGCACCTCTGTGAGTGCACGTGTTCTTAAGATGAAGGGCTATCTTAACCAACTTGAGGCTCCCGTAGGTCATAACATTGCCACAGATATGAACTTAGGCTCACTCCCACCGGAGTATGACCAATTTGTCATGAACTTCAACATGCATGCCATGGAGAAGTCCATACATGAGATAATGGGATGCTCAAACAGGCTGAACTGAACATTAAGAAGACCCCTGAAGTCTTAATGGTTCAAAAGGGAAATTTCAAGAAGAACAAAGGAAAGGGTAAGCCCATGGCCAAGAAGGGAAAAGGTAATAACAAACCCAAGCCCAAACTCAAGGCCAAGGCACCAAATGAAGGGGTTTGTTTCCACTGCAATGAGCCTGGTCATTGGAAATGGAACTGCAAGCTCTACTTGGAAGAGAGAGAAAAGTAGAAAGCCTGTTTGACTGTCTCTCCAAGTATTTATGTTTTAGAAATTAACATGTATGCTTCTACTTCATGGATATTAGATACCGGTTGTGGATCTCACATTTGTGTAAATGTGAAGGGGTTCAAAAGGAGTAGATCACTGGCAAAAGGAGAAGTGGACCTGAGAGTAGCGCATGGAGCAAGAGTTGTTGATGTAGCTACAGGGACATTTAATTTAGTTTTTCCAAGTGGCCTTATTATCGAACTGAATAATTGTCTTTATGTTCCAACTTTGAGTAGGAATATTATTTCAGTTTCTTGTTTAGATATTGATGGTTTTGAAATAAATATTAAGAATAAAATTTGCACCCTACATAAAGATCGTATCTTCTATGGAGATGCCTCTTTGATGAACGGGCTTTATATTCTTAACCTCGATGAATCCATTAAAAGGCCCATCTATAACATTAATACAAAGAGGTTTAAATCAAATGACTTAAACCAAACCTACTTTTGGCGTTGTCGTTTGGGCCACATCAACGAGAAACGCATATCAAAACTCCATCAAGATGGAATTTTGACATCATTTGACTTAGAGTCTTATGAGACATGTGATTCTTGCTTGTTAGGCAAAATGACTAAAGCTCCCTTTACAGGACAAAGTGAGAGAGCTTCTGATTTGTTGGGCCTCATACATACAGACGGACCAATAAACACAAGTGCTAGAAAAGGCTTTTAGTACTTCATCACATTCACAGATGATTTCAGTAGATATGGCTGTGTCTATCTAATGAAACATAAATCATAATCTTTCAGAAGATTCAAAGAATTTAAAAATTACAAAATCAACTTGATAAAAGTATTCAGATACTTCGATTAGATCGAGGTGGCGAATACCTTAACCAAGAGTTTGACGAACGTCTTAGAGGTGGAATTGTTTCACAATTAATTCCTCCTGGCATACCACAATGGAACGGTGTATCAGAACGAAGAAATCACACTTTACTAGATATGGTTCGATATATGATGAGTCAAACCAGTCTTCCAATTTCCTTTTGGGGATACGCCCTAGAAATTGCTGCATTCATATTGAATAGAGTTCCTTCTAAAGCGGTTCAGAAAAGTCCATATGAGATATGGACAAGGAAACGACCTCGTTTGTTATTTCTCAAAATTTGGGGATGCGAGGTGTATGTAAAATGCTTATTATCTGATAAACTCGCCCTTAAATTAGACAAGTGTTTGTTTGTGGGATATCCTAAAGAAACTAAATGATATTACTTCTATCTTCTATCAGAGAACAAAGTGTTTATTGCTCGAAATGATTTATTCCTTGAAAAGGAATTTATTTCCAAAAAGGATAGTGGGAGTAAGATCGATCTTGAGGAAATTCAAGATCCCCAAACAACATCTGAACCAGCTATGGAACTTCAAGCAAACTCACGTGCTGATACTGAGCTTCAATCTTTGACACAAGGTCCAAGTAGGTCAATTCAGGTACATCAACAGCCTGAGAGATATAGATTTCCCATGACTGATGATCATCACATTGAACTGATTGATCAAGATGAACCCACTACCTACAAAGAGACAATTCATAGTTATGAGTCAGAGAATTGGCTAGAAACTATGAAGTCTAAGATGCAATCCATGTACGATAACCATGTGTGGACTTTGGTTGACCCACCCGAAGGGTGTAAGGTCATTGATAACAAATGGTGTTTCAAAAAGAAAACCGACATGGATTGTAATGTACAGACTTTTAAATATTGACTAGTAGTTAAAGCTTATAGGCAAATTCAAGGTACTGACTATGATGAAACCTTTTCTCCTGTCGTTATGATAAA
Source organism: Vinca minor (assembly GCA_026122235.1). NCBI lineage: Eukaryota > Viridiplantae > Streptophyta > Magnoliopsida > Gentianales > Apocynaceae > Vinca > Vinca minor. The sequence continues at coordinate 640,392 of JAOCZM010000031.1, read as the reverse complement.
GTCTATTATGATTTTACTTGCCATAGCCGCATATTATGACTATGAGATATGACAAATGGACATTAAGACTGCGTTTCTTAATAGAAACCTTCTCGAGGATGTGTATATGACACAACCCGAGGGGCCCATCAAATCCTAACAAAGTGTGTAAGCTTCAAACGTCCATTTATGGATTGAAGAAAGCATCTCGAAGTTGGAATCGTCACTTTGATGAAGCAATTAAATAATTTGGTTTCATCAAAAACGAAGACGAGCCTTGTGTTTATGAGAAAGTAACTAATAATGCACTTGTGTTCGTTGTGCTTTATGTTGATGACATCTTACGGATTGGAAATGACATTCCCACATTACAAAGCGTAAAAGCTAGGTTGGGGAAGTGTTTTTCCATGAAAGACTTAGGTGAGGCTACGTACATTTTGGGTATAAAAATCTGTAGAGATAGATCCAACAAAATGATTGGCCTAAGCCAGAATGGATTCATTGACAAGATACTGAAACGGTTCAGTTTGCAAGATTCCAAAAAAGGGTCACAATGGACTGCAGATATCTCATTCCGCCCGGATGTCTCATTCGTATTAAGTACGACTAGCAGATATCAATCTGACCATGAAGAGTCACAATGGACTGCAGTTAAAAGAATTCTTAAGTACTTGAGAAGGACTAAATACATGTTCTTAGTTTACAAAGGTCAGGAAGAAAGTATGATTGTAAATGGTTACACAGACGAAAGCTTCCAAACCGACGTAGATGATTTTAGATCGCAATCTGGTTTTGTGTTTTGTTTGAATGGAGGTGCTGTGAGCTGGAAGAGCTCAAAGCAAGAAACCGTGGCCGACTATACAACAGAAGTTGAGTATCTGGCTGCCTCTGAAGCAGCTAAAAAAGTTGTTTGGATCAAGAATTTTTTTGATGGATTAGGCTTCATCCCTAACATTGTGAACCCAATGGACCTTTATTGTGATAGTAGTGGTGCCATTTCACAAGCTAAGGAATCTAGATCTCACCAACGATCCAAACACATTCTCAGACATTTTCATCTGATTAGAGAGATCAACGGTAGAGGAGACGTTAAAATTTACAGACAACAACATCGCAGATCCATTTACCAAGCCACTCCAGCAACCTAAACATGAGAGTCATACTAGGTCAATGGGATTGAGGATCATGTATGATTGCACCTAAGGCAAGTGGGAGATTGTTAGTAGTGCCCTAGGACCATTAGCATATGTTGTACGTTTATATATTTTTTTTAGCATGTTTTGTGAATAGTTGATTTTGCTTTAGAACATCAAACGTTTACAACATGAATGGAGCTACGTTTTGACTTAGTCGGGCGTTACTTTTAATTGAGTAATTAAAACGACTGATGATCGGATGTAGTATCCTATCACGGCTTGAATGTGAGAGGCATTGTAAGGGATTTGTCCCTCTCTTATTAGAGAGAGATATCCATGGGCCCCTAGATAGGGAAAACTATTTAAATGCATAGCCGTTCTCAAATGTATTTAATAAAGTGGTTATTAAATACTTTTTATTGGAACAATCTACCTAGAGATCGAGCATAAATACAATTAAGCTTTATAAGGGTGACAACTACCATGCCTTATGCTTAATTTGGATATCCCGAGACAAAGGGATTAAATAGTGGATTGATATTAGGTTCCACTGTACATTCATTCACTCTGGGTAGTCACAATGTCCTGATAGGGACCGCTTGTGATTTATGAACACGTAATACTACTATGTGTGTTTTCATTGCCATTGTGATATGAACCTACAAGGTCACATGCATATACGAGTTAACGAGCTTAATGTCCAGATTCAATGAATCTGGAATGTGTCTAGTTCATTGTATCTGATATTTATATTTTTGAGAATAATAAAATGTTATTATTCGAATTAGAGATTAAGGAAGGGCAATTTTGGTATTTAGTTTTCGCTAGGATTACGAGGGAGTTGATTTTCGGAACAAACTCTCACGCATATATAATCTCTTTTGGCTGAAACCCAAGTGTTAGACTTCTGAGAGCCACAAAACCCCAAATCCCGAAATCATATTTCGGTCCTTCTCTTCTCTCTAGATTCCCGAAACTCAAAAAGGAAGAGCTAGCACTCACTGCCGTTTCGTCGCGTGGACACCGGTAGAGAGAAATTCCGCAAGGAAAGGCTATTGGTGGCAACAACACATAATCTGAAATGAAAACCTTTAGCGAAAAATTGTAAGTCTTTTTCCTCTGAATTTTTTATTCCCATGGTTTCAGCTGATCCTTCAGGCGAGGATTCATGGGTGGTTAGAACGAGTTTCTGCCCATGAATCCCTTCACTTGCTTCCCCACTTTGATAGGTCTCCATTTCTTTTGTCTAACAGAATTTTCAATAGCCATCGACAAATACACCATACATATAACAAATACGTAAGGTGACAGAGAATCACCTTGTATAATTCCCCATGAGGATTGAACCACTGAGTAGGCTTCCCATTAACCAGAATAGCTAACTTGGAGATACAGATGATGTGCATAATCAGCTGAATGGTCCTCACCGGAAATTTAAAAAATAAAAAGCCTCCTTGATGAAGTCCCATTCAAGTCTATCGTACGCTTTCTCAAGATCAATCTTACCAGTTTTCAGATAGCTTCTTGAACTAAAACAACGCTATCAACACATCTTCTTCTCGGGATAAAGCTCTCCTGTTGAGGTGAGATGATTGAATTAAGATGACGTCTAATCCTATTAACCATGCTTTTTTTATATGAGTTTATAGATAGTGTTGCACAAGGTAATGGGTCTCAACTGCCCAACCGACTCAGGATTCGCAACTTTCGTTATCAGACAAAGGTAAGCCGAATTGGTGTCAGCCGGAAAAGGTTCTAATTCAAAAGATCTAAAGACAAAATCAGCAACTGACGGTTGAATTGTATTCCAAAATTTATGGAAGAAAATCGGATGAAGACCATCCGGTCCTGGGCTCTTGTAAGGTTTGAAGTCCCACATTGCCGACTTAATTTCACTCGAGGAAGGTTGAAATGAGAGTGAACTTAAATCAACCGCATTTTTAGGCTCCAACTGAAGGGAAAAGGTTCAGGATGCCTAAGACTACAAGTCTTACTGGTAGAATACAAATCCTCAAAAAACTTATTAATCATACCCTTCACATTGTTAATATTAAATTCCCACACCCCGTTAGGACGTTTTAACGATAGGATCATATTGCTTTTCATTTTATTAATAGCGAGAGTTTTTAATAATTTGACCTTCGTATCATCCCAAACAAGCCAATCCATCCTTGATTTGATCGCTCAGATGTGTTTCTCCCCATATCCACACCATCCAAATCAGTGATGAGTTTCTTTCCAACTTAATTAAGCCATCTGAGCGGTTATATTCCATACCCTATTGGACTCCTTTGATTCTAGCAAGAAACTTTATTTTTCTTTGAAACACATTACCAAAACATTAGAATTCCAATCCCTAAAATCCACTTTAAACTTCTGGGCAAATTTATCAAAGCAGTGAGCATCCACATTCCAAGCCTCCACCACAACTTGTTTAAACGAATGATGAGTTAACCAGACATTTTCCAATCTAATTGTTTTACGCAACGGAACATGCCCTCTAGGATCCAAATCTAATAAAATAGAAGAATGATCTGATCTAGTCCTAAATAAATTATACAAAGTAGCTTCACGAAACAAGTTACGCCACTCAACATTCACAACAGCCCTATCATTTCTTTGAAAAATAAGGAGGGCCCCTATCTCTTTTATTGGTCCACGTGAACTGAGAACCCTCGTGACCAATATCTATAAGTTCACAATCATCAAGCATACACTTAAAACTACAGATACGAGTCTCGTTAGCCGGCAAGCCACCAAACTTTTCAGGTTGAAACAGAATTTCATTAAAATCACCCATAATCACCCAAGATAAATCATGACTATCAGAAAGTAATCTAAGCTCATCCCAAAATTTATTTCTAGTATCCCAATCAGGGCTAGCGTAAATAGCACTAAAAGTCAGATTTTAGGAGAGTTAGTTACCTGAATCACAACATGGATTGATTGAATGTCTTTTACCACTATATTAACTTCCATCTCCGCTCCATTCCAAAGCAGTCAAATCCCCCCTCTGAACCCTTCTGGATCAACCCTCTCACAATGCATAAATGGAAGACGAACACAAATCTGTTTGGCCCTCAGCCCACTAATTTTGGTTTCTAGCAGAGCAACGATATGTGGCCTATGAGTCATGATGAGATTCATTATATTCTGGTGAAAATCAGGGTGGCCAGATCCCCTCGCATTCCAAACTAGGACCTTACTCATATTGCATACTTGAGTGTTGTTGGGCTGATGTATCACCTCCCGCGGAATCCACCCCATTGGTAGCGTCTCATATCTGTGTTGGTTGTAACTTGGCGCCAAATGCACTGTGAAATTCGAATTGTTTAGATTCACCAACATGTTTATGTACATTTGAAACTTGTTCACTCCTTCGATTAATTTGATGAGCATTGGCTGGTTTCTTGCACTTTCCAACTCCAGCTTTAAAGGTTGAGTGCTTAGTGTGTAGGAACTCCTTACTAAAGACACTTCTATTTCCCCTTCGTTGACCCGTACAACTTCTTCTCTCCTTCGTGGTCGGAGATTTTCCTCCCTCTCTATCCGAACATACCTTGTATTCCATATCTAACACTCTTCCAGAGAGTTTTGACCCCTACTCCTCCTCCGATTGAGCCTGTTGGAGTTCCTCCCCTGTTCCAGCATCCTTTGAACCATTTATTTTCTCTCCAATGTTTCTTGTGCCATATGTCATTCCCTCATCTGCCTGCTCGACGATGTTCCCTTGTGTCACAGGCGGTAAATTGCTCCTTTCCGGACCCAGATTTGTCATTGTCATTCCTCTTGTTGGAAATCAAATTTGGGATAATTCTTCCGGGTTGTTCGCTGCTAGAGACGGGTTTGGCCTGTACTTCAATTGGTTCACCCTTACCCAATTCAACAAGTGGCTTGGATCTATGTCCACTGTAAATGTGACCACTTTCGGGCCTTCCATAGGTGAATTAATCCTATTAGACACTGGCCCAGAGAAATTATTGTTGGTTGATTTGGGTCTTAGGTCGTTTCCTCCCTCGCAATCATCTGCAAGCTGCCCATCAATCTCCATCCCGTTTGGCCCAAAAGGCTTAGTGGCCTTTCTACTGGGGTCTGGTTCGAGTCTGGTTCGCCTGGCCCTCCTGTTGACTCATTATTTCCCTTTGTGACTGAGGATATATGGACTTGTGATATAGGCTCCTTGTGGATCTTTGTTGCCTCATCTTTGCTCACTTGTTTTTCTTGAGGTGTCCCAGCCTTGCTAGAAGACCCACTATCATATATATAAGGATTGTTTTCCTATTTGGACATTTTACCACTTGATTTGACCCTCTTCATCTCCTCCCCAGTCGGCGCCTCCAAGGAGTGACCCCCACTGCTTCTTCTAGACTGAGCAGGAGGTATCTCTATCCCTTCACCTTTTGAGAGCTCCTTATTCTTGTTAATCTTAATCTTTAAGTTAGCATCATTTCTAACTTGTAATTTAGTACCAATAGTTAACTTTTAACTGGGGGTTAATCCTTAGTTAACCCTTGACCCCTCAGTAACATATTTTCCTATGAGGTTAGACTGATCACTAGGCACTTGAGTGTCTCCATTAACCTTCCACATTTTCTTAGACACCCCCCATTACCCTCACTTTTGGAGCTCCGCGAACCCATATCCATATCTTGTTCTCGGGTTGGACTCACTCGCTTCGCCTGACTCTTGCGGTTTCCCTTCTTGGTATTTACAACTTTATTCCATGGATCGATACCATGGGTATTGATTCCTGGGTCAACCTCCATAGCTTCTAAGCTTTTGTTAATTTCCTGTATACCCTCTTGGATATGTTCCTCATTATCCTTCTGAACAGGAGATTTTTTTTATTTGTGGAGAAAATTAGTAATTGATGACCCACCAACCCACATCCAAACAGAATTCAATTCCTTCATATTGAATTTGTTGGATATGTGTGTTTCATATCCTTACATAAGGTATGTGTGGTTTATCAAGATCAACTTGAACACAAATCCTTTCAAATCGCCCTCTATCCGAATTCGATGTCTTTGTGTCCAATTTCAGCAACCTACCCAATTGTTCCCCTACCTTAGAGAGAATTATTCGATCATAGAAATAAACCAGGAGTCCCGAGTGTCTTGCCCACTTTGTCGTAGTTGTTGGATTGTCATTTAGTGGATCAAATTCTGGTTCCCATAGACTCGTTGTCAAGTACTGGACATTAATGAACCATGGGCCACCTACAATAATTCTACTGAAATCCTCTTCATTGCTAAGTTTTGCAATAAAAAAATTGTTACCCAAATCTATTAGCCTCAGTTCCCCTACAAGTTTCCAAGCATTCCTCACTTTGTAATCCAGAAACCCATAGCTTAAAGGCTTACCGACAATAATGTTGCTGATCCACGGCCCTCTACATCTCATCTTATCTTCCCTTGATAATCGGATTGAAGGTATATCATCTCCCTCCCCATCCTCATCCGACTCTTCCACCAAATGATGAACTAAAAAATTCCTCTTGACATTCTTTGAACAAACACTTAGGGCCTGTGTTAGTTTGTCTTTGTAGCTTATCAACTGGGATTCATACCTTTGTTATGCATCTGCTTCCTTCTCTTTCAACTTCTTGGTGTTGCGTTGTAATAAATCATCCTCCTCTAATATTTTTTCTTCAATAGTGTTAGTCACCCCCGAAAGAGGTTTAGTTGGTAGCATTCTCTCTTTTAAACCGTATTCTTCTCAAATATACTCTGTCAAAACTAAGGCTTAAAGAGCATATGGGTCAAAATGATCTCCATCATCTCAAAGTTTACATACGAAATATAATATTTTGAATAGTGCATAAGGGAGGTTTTAGTTTAACAAAGCTAAAAATATAAGAAAACTCCCCCTTATGATGTGCCAATTTTGTTTAAGACATTGGATGGTTTTACGAAAATATTTGAGGTGTAACCAACGTCCAAGAAGTTTGAAAATCAAAAAATTAGAAGTGATATACTCATAAAAATACTATTTTTAAACTGAAGCAGGGCACTTAGGTCAACCGGATATGCATCTCAGTTGACCAGTGCACATGCCCTTAAGTCGATAGGAATTAACAGGTCGGTCGACCGGGGTTATTGAATCTTTGCCAAAAGGCCTTTAAATGATTTTATTTCACTTCTAAAACATCATGAGCAACTTTGAATGGATAAAAATAGGTAATAACAAAGGTTGTACCTTATAAAAACATAATTGTGCTCAAAATCACACCTTAGGATCTTTGAAAATGAAAACAATGAAAAACGTCTAAGGTGACCAAATTTTTAGGCCCTTCTGAAAATGGCCTAATAATTTTAAAACAATGTAAAGAACATAAAATCAAAGTTGTTGGGTCATATCATTGCCTAAAAACAACGGCAAAAGAGTATGACAAGCATCAAAGATATGCCATAACTAGCTAGAAGCAAGTCATAACTCTCAACAAAGGTGGCTCAAAGAGGCACACCATACTTAGAATGAACAAATCAAACACATGACATGAGATACAATCCAAAGCAAAGTTGTTTGCATACATAAGCATTAGAACTAAAAACATAGGATATAGGCAACAAGTCATGATTAAACGTAGAAAAACACAAGATTTCCATATATCCATCAAAGTAAGGTTTTCCAAAACATTTTCAGCAACTATGAAAGGATAAAAACTTTTAAGGTCAAGTTGCTTTAAAGAGGGATAAACCTTGTAAAAGAAAGACACCCCTTAAGTTCTTTGAAAACTTTAAAGACCTTATAAACATAACTAAGGTGGTCATTTTGAAAATTCCTTTATATAAATCAAGAAATTAAAACACATTGGCATATCAAAAACAAGTTAGACAACCTCATAAGATAAGATATAAGAGAGGAACATGAGATATGGCAACAAGAAAAATAGAGCACTAAAGAAAGAGCAAGCATATGAAATCATCAAGCAATAAAAAAACTAAACCAAAAGAGATAGGGTTTTAGCTACCAATTTTCTTCATTTGATGATTCTTTGACCTTCATCCCCCACTGGTGAAGTGTTAACTACCTCCAAGAATACCCCTGGAGACAGACGTCTTTATTACCCTAAAAGGTGGTTTCTTTTGCTCTTACTGTATCATCCTCATTTTGCTTGGGTCCTAGAGGGTTAATGATGGGGCTTTTTGCAACCCACTTGGTTAGTACACCTCTATTAATACAACTTTAAAAGATGCAAAGATTAACATTTGTTTTTAGCAAAGCCACCTGTTGTGGTGGGGGAGGGGGGTTAGGCGGACCCTACCCGTTTATTGATAAAGCCGAAATAGGCAAGAGATACATGGAGGGGGACTAGGTCAAAGACCTCCAAATAGGTGGAAATAGATCCACTTCATACATATGAGATAACAATGTGAAAGATGCAAACCTGATCATTTATAGCTATGATCAAGTATGGTACAATGAAATCCTATGCTAGTATGAGAAGCAATAAAAGATAGACTTGAACCATTTATAATATGGTTTTAGTCAATATAGACACGGTCAATAAAAACTAACGGAGACGTAAATAAGGTGTTCCAATTTATCCAGCTCCATTAAACCGCGAATCTCTGCCGGTAAGAGATGAAGAGCCGAAATGTAGCAGCTTTAGCGGGTTGTAGTAGCCAAATTTATCAATTCGTCAACAACAGAGTTTACTTCCCCATAAACGTGTGCAATCTTGCAATGTCGAAGATGAAACACAACCTGACAAAATACACAATCTAACTTCCAAGAAGAAATTGTACCTTTATGAACCGCTTGTGCTAGAACCGCTGAATCTGTCTAAACCAAAAAACTTGTAATACCGCACCTATCTACCATATTGATACCTTCCAATAGGCTGCCAACTCAACCTCCATAATTGTTCTCTGTGTCCCTATGAAATTGGATAAAGCCGAAACAAATTCTCCATTGCAGTAATGAAGAATACCGCCAATGCCTGACAAACCCGGATTGCCATTTGAAGTGCCGTCAATATTAAGAACCGCCCCGATATCACCAATGTCACTTCCCCATCTGACCACTAAAGTTCTTCTCGGCCTTGAGGCCCGAGCAACACCAATTCCTTTCGCCCGCATGAGAATGTTGGTGTAGTCCCGAAATTGAGCTAATATACTAGATTGAGAAGCAGCCTTCGCTTCATAAACAAGCCGACAGCGAGATTTCCACAAAATCCAACAAGCTGAACATGCCATAAGTAAAATAATTGGACGATTTTCGGAGGAGCCGGCAAACCACCAAATAGAGAGCATCTCTCTAAGTTTGTCTACTGTCCGGGATGCCAATATCAAACCAACAGAAGCCGCGGCTTCCTGACAAACCACTCTTGCTAGTTTACAATTTACAAAAACATGATCATCTAGGAGCAAGAGGATCCCCAAACCGCTTCATATTCTCATCCAATGCTAAAAATTTATTAAGAAATTTCCACATAAACCCTGATAAGGAAAGAGGCAATACCTTATTCCAAATACATTCCCTCGAAAATTGCGTTACTCTGGAGTCGCGCAACACAGCCATAGCTGAAGCAAGAGAAAAACGCCCATGAGATTCTTCCATCCATATAAATTTTCCTTCCTCGGAAGGCGTACCCAGGTGTACCTAGGGTAAACACTCCAGAAAAGAAGCCGAGACACAATGGCTTAATGCCCTACGGTTCCAGGAATGTCTGGTATAGAAGTCGCTGAGCTTAGTGCTACAAAGCAAGTCCGTCGGCTGGGATATCATTGCATCAAGAGATCCATGATGTGTAATAATTTCATATAGTATACTAACATTTCCACTGTGCAATAAAACACCAGTCTGCCTCTCAACCTCCTCTTTGACCGATAGCAATCGTCGCCAAGTAGGTGAACACCCCAAAACAATCGTACTATGCTTCAGATGCGGCAATCCCTTACAATAACGGTCCCTCAAAAAATGTGACCATAATGAATTGCTCTCCCGAAAATTCCACCATAGTTTCCACGAAAAAGCATCACAAAATGTTATAATTGAGTAAACTCCCACTCCATTACATCCAACCTCACGGGCCATCCTCTTCCATGACATCCAATGTTTCTTTTCTCCACCGTCTGTCTCACCCCACACAAAACAAGAGAACTTCTTCTCTAAATTCAATAAAACTAGCCTTGGTACATTACAAGTAGTCAGAATATGCAAAGGCGTCGAATTTAGAACAGACCGAACTAGCACTAGCTGACCACCCATACTTAATAACCGCCGCTGCCATCCCTCAATACGAGACGCGACCTTCTCAACCAAGCCATTAAAATATTGTACCTTTGATCTAGCTGGAAAAATAGGACAGCCGAGATACTTCATTGGAAAATCCTCTTAAACAAAACTAGTGACTGCCTGAATCATTTCCCGTTGCACAACCATAGTCCTTACAGATGCATAAAAGGAATACTTCCCAACATTTGCACGCTGGCCCAAGCCATTTTCATATTTGCGTAAAAACTCAATGAGAGTTTCTAGATTGCGTTTCTGCCCATTTGTAAAAATAATAATATCATCAGCAAAGGCAAGATACGAAATAGAAATTGATTGTCTAGGAATATAATAAGGACGAAGAACCCCAGATGTAGATAATTTATTCAAACCCCAAGAAAACGCCTCAGCATGCAAAGATTAACATGATCACTAAATATGACACAATAAGTGCAAATTATGTTAAACATAAAAAAAATGTAGCTCAAGCATTAAAAGAGATAGAATGTGAATTCTTGTGTTTTGTGTTTGTTCTCTAAGACATTAAGGCCATGAGATACATGTAGAGAACAAAACAACATTATCAAGATAATAGGGCAAATGCACATATCAAAAGAAAGTTTATAGAAACAAGTTTATGCTTTTAAAACATCATGCTTGACAAGTTTGGATCAACAATACGCACATTGTCAAGCAAGTCATGATATACATAAAAGTATCAAAGGAAAAGCACAAACTCTCTTTTTCTTTTAAGAGACTAGAAGTATATCCTAAACTACTTGCACATAACATTTTTCCTTAAGTGAGCAAGCAAGTTTAAAACAATTAAGCAAATACATCTTAGTTATCTTCTTCAACTCATAAACAACTAGGTTATAAGAACATAAGGATCAAGAAAATAAAAGTATGATCACAGTCTTAAGATGAGTTGGAACTTTGTACCTCATTGCTTATGAAGCTTGGACTTTGAACATTGTGTTGATCTTTATCATCAATAAGTTCAATGAGGCCTTTTGTGTGATTTTGCCATGATCATCACTTTCATTTAAAGCTCTTGAAGAGGTTGACATTTGATTGCTCTATTTTCCTCTTTTGCTCATCATTGATTGATGTAATGGAAGAAATCTCCTATTCTCTCATGGCAAGTGTAGAGTCATCATTGATGGATGAATTTTCTTTTCTGGATGAACTCTCTACAATCTTCCAATCCTTGTCATGTGACTCTTTTCTTGGAGTCTTAGTTTACTTCTATTCCTTGTAGTTCATGTCTTCAATGTGAAGCTTAGAACCTTTTGTGCCTACAAGGAAATCTTAAGACATACTAGGTACCTTTTGAAAGGTCCTTCATGGTTAGCTTAGTGTCTCAAGTGACACATATTTGCACAAGTTGAATATGCTACATCTCATATATACCTTAGCTAAATAAACATGTAACATGAAGAGTACAAGCTTAAGATTTTCTATATGGATATGAATAGCAGGCTGGTGAAATGAAACATATGTATCAAATAAATAAATCTCATCAAGTAGAGAGTAAATGAGAAAGTAGATTTGATACCTTTTCTTTCTTACCTAGTGATGGGGAGTGTGGATTGACATTTTGATCTATGTCATCACTTGTAGCTTTGTTGTTTGTCTTTAAACATGTTGGATCTTCAATGGATGTAACATTTTGAGCTTTGAGAATTCATAGTGCTAAGGAGTGTTTTTAAATTTCTTCTTTAGACACATCTCCTTTCAAGTATTTAATTCCTCATGGATGATCCGCCCCAATGCCACTTCTCTTTGAAGCTTTGTGGAAAATTCTTCCTCTTCCTTGTGACTCCACCATATCTTCATTGAATTCTCTTCTTGTCTTTGGCATCTTGACATCTTGTAAAAAATAATTGAAGGAACAAATTGACATTCTTCTATAATGCTCAACATGGTGAAATCATTAGAGGGGGTGAATAAGGTTCTCAAACTTTTTAACTTTTCTACCAAATTCTTTTTCTAAGTGATCACCTTAACAACAAATATGTTCATTAAGCATATAAAGGTGATTTAAAGGTTTAACACTTAGATGACTTATGTGTGTATATGCAGCACATAGGAACTCAAGACAATGTATATGATCAAGGATTGCCTAGGTCAAGATTCATATATGCAAAGCTTGTAAGAACAAACACAAAAGTTATATGGAGCACTTGAACACGATATATAAAGCTTGTGAGATTACTAAGTGCAAGTCTTATGCCCAAGCCAAGGAAAGATAAAACAAGCAATTAATCTAATTCTTAGATAAACAATTAAAGATCATACAATCAAGTTCATGTGAGTATAAGCACAAGTATAGTGTAAGAGCTTGAAAGCAAAGAGATAGAGCTAGAAGATCAAACACAAGGATGTAGAGTGGTTCGATAACAAAGATATATATACACTACCTTGGGACACACCCAAAGATTTTGGAAAATTCCACTAGCTTGACTTGAGAGAACTTTACACAGAAGGAAACAACCAACTCATTGGTCGTTTATGCACTGATGCAACCTTCCAAGGTAAAGTCCAACACATTGGTCCTTTTATGCACATATGCAACCCTTCACCCATGGGAACTCTTTCTCTAACCTAGGCTTCTAAGTGAGGAGGTTTTACGAATACATTCAATCGTAATTCTATTATGGGTTCACCACACACTCTAATTCCTACGATTACAAGAAATATCCACTCCCAACACATTGGAGGCAAAAAACCACCACTCTCACAAACAAGCTTTGCCACTTAACCCATTACAAAGAAATATAATCTCAAAACATGATATTTTACATTTAAGCTCAAGAAAAACAAATTCCTCTAAGGATTGGATATTACAATGAAAGCTCAAATTCATATTTGAGAATGGTAGAATAAGTAGATAAACTCTTTCTCAAAATGATTTTTTTTTTATGAATGATTGGAAGTATTTAGCTCATCAAAGTGTTTGATTTGCTTGTCTAAAACATGTATACTAAGACCTCTATTGGCTTGAGCAAAGAACAAAAATCAGTCTTAAATGCTATTTAAAGGGTCCAAAAATGCCAACAAATTGAGTCGCAACGACTATATTTTTTTCCTTGACAAGTCATCTTCGATCGATCGGACCATAGGGTAGGTCTTCCGAAGTTAAGTTCAAAGGCTTCTGCTTCGATCTTGGTCGACCGAAAAGGGTGGTCTGGTCGACAGACCTATAACATGGTCTTCCGAGATTTTATAGTTGTTTCAGTATTGGAACATTAAAAATTGACTAAGTACAAAAGACACTTCGGTCGACCAGACAACACATGTCAGTCGACCGAACTTCATCCAGTCATTCGAGGTCTAGGACCCAGTCAATCATAATCCAGTCAAAAAGTGGTTTTCCACTTGCTCATATTTCTAATGTTCTTAAACTCATGCCTAAGTTCAAAGTCTTTTAAAATAAGTTTAATACCTTAGGCATAAACCAACACTTAGAATATGTTTTTTAAAACCTTTTGAAAGATTAAATCAAAGTAAGAAATATGGTTTTGAAAACATGCAAGAGTATGAGCTTCATCATACTATAAACTAACATTCATCGAATAAGATTAGTCACAAGGGATGTACCTAGGTAGCATATGACTAATCTTCAAGGTCTTCAAGTATTCTAGATATGTAGTCTTCTTCAAGCTTCACTTGAGACCTTTATCAACCTCTTCTTTGAGTGGTGAAGTCCCATAACAATCTTCATGTTGTAATGTATTGGACTTCATCACTCACTACAAGAAAACAGTTAAATACCAACCGAATTTAGCGACCTAATTGAGCCGTCACAAAACTGACGACATAATAACGGCCGAATAGAGACCGAAAACATAACAGTCGTTATTCCGCTGCCATTCAGTCAGCAACATCGGTCTCGTTGACCAAATTAAAACGGCGACGTTTTATTCGTATGTAACGACCGAGTACAGACGGAATGGAACGACGGTATAACGACGGATATGTTAACGACCGATTGCCGACTAATTATAACGACCGTTTACCGACCGAAATAATAACGGTGTATATTTATATATTAATAAATTAGGGACACAAAACTACGTCGTTTCTTTTATTTTAACGACCGACTACCGACGGATTATAACGACTGCTTACCGACCGAAACAATAACGGTGTATATTTATATATTAATAAATGAGGGACACAAAACGATGTCGTTTTTTTTATTTTAACGACCGACTACCGACGGATTATAACGACCGAAACAATAACGGTGTATATTTATACATTAATAAATGAGGGACACAAAACGACGTCGTTTCTTTTATTTTAACGACCGACTACCGACGGATTATAACGACCGCTTACCGACCGAATAACGACGGAATGTATGACGGAAGACGTAATTAAGTAGTGAAACGACGTCGTTTCACTGTGGATTTCTCCAAAAAAAAAAACATATTCATCAAAATTCAGAAACCCTCGTCGCCATTCCTTCATTCTCCCTTTCAGACGAACCCGCCACCATCACCTCCTTTCTCCCTTTCCGACGAACCCCCCACCATCGGTTTCCTTCTCCCTTTCCGATGAACCCGCCACCATCACCTTCCTTCCCCCTCGATCCACTCCCGATTTCTTAGAGACCCATACCCTCCGGCCACCGTCGGTCTCATTCCTCTCCTCCGGCCGTTCACCACCACGGCGTCGCCGCCTAATTCTTCCCAGTCCGCCGCCGCCTCAGAGTAAGTTTAGACCGTCCTTTTTTTTTTTTTTTGCTTTTTCTATTACATTTTTGCCTTTTCTGTCCATTTTTTTTAAAAAAAAATTGCATTTTCTGTTCTATTTTCAGTTGTGATACAATGTTATTCAACAAAGTAATACCTGTTCTTGCATTCATTGAGAAACATCTGTGATTTTTTGCATTTTTTGTTCTATTTTTAGTTGTGATTTTTGCATTTTCTGTTCTATTTCAGTTGTGATTATTGCAAGGTATACCTATTTTTGCAAGGTAACTATTTCTCATGCTAAATTAGTCATGAATTCTCAGCTATGATGTGTGAATGCTATGATTGAATTAGGATTTCTAAATCCATGATTGAATAAGGTAATAATCTTATATACGCTTACATAATCTCTCATGCGTCTGATAATTTCTATGATTATGCTCGAAAACTGTTTATTCTAATTTTTGGTATTGATATTTTAGTCGGATTTTGCTTATTTTGTTGATTTAGCTCTTATATCGATTTCTTGAAACTGTTTTGGATTGAGTTTTTAGTTCGATATTGATTTTTTTGTATTTTTTATGTTCTTTAAAGTTACCTGAATCAGTAGTTGAATTTTGCATAAGTGATAAATCATGGTTGAGATCAGATTTTGCTATTTTTTAGAGATATGTATATAGTTTGTTGAAATATTCTGATTTTTTTTAATCAGATGTTGCTAGGGTTAGTAGTTTGATATATTATGTTGGGTTCAATGTGGAAATGTTACTAATTAGCTCCTAATTGATAAATTTATTTTCACTGTTAATTTCACTTTATTGTTATACTTCCCTCCATTTGCATTTAACTGTTGCTTCAACATGTTTTTTGGATTTCTGATTACTTGTCACTTTAGAAAACTTTCTAGAAAGCATTGAATGTTTTTTCCAAGTTTACCCCTACTCTTATAATATAAATAAATGCCTAGGATTTAAATTGAAGTTATCAAGAGAAGGATGATATTGTCTATTTATCATTTACTAATTTAGACAACCTAATCATTTCCTTAATCCGCGTGTACTGTTTTAAAGTGACAGTTAAATGCAAACGGAGGGAGTACTAAGTAATTACATTCATATTTGGATTGAACCGTAATATTCTTCTGTGATGATTACTTTGGCACTTCAATTTATTGCTAGATTGCTGGCGATATGTAAATGCGGTTTCTTTTTATCATCTTGTAATTTCAGTTTTGATTTAGCTATGGTATCATCAGTTTACTGAACTAATCTTTTTTTGAATGTTTGTGATTAATTAATTACCTTCTCTGTCTTTCCATCGGCGAGGACAAACACCTAAACTTTCCATCTTATAAAATGATTGGTAATTTGATACTTCTTAATCCGCTTAATCTTTATTTCAGAAATGCCTCCAAAGAAAGCTATCTGATCTCGCTTACCATTTAGTCAGACCCCAGCGTCTGCTACGACCCTACCTCCCAGCCAGGTTCAGCGTCACAGTCTGCCGATGTATACGTGACCGGTATGACACCACTTTCACAGTCTTCCGATGTAAACGTGTCTCGGGATTTGTCCGCGGGAAGACCTTCCCCCGAGTCTCCGCCTGTAGGAGGCTCGACGACTCCCAATCTGCTGTCCCAGATACTTGTGGAGCACAGCTTGCACCAGATACTCGGATTCTCCTGCAGCCAACTTATGGCACGTAAGTTAATTTCAAACTTATCTTCTTTATAAATCAAGTTAATTATAATTCTTTATCATTATAATCTGCAATTAAATTTTGTCGTGTCTATTATAGTTTTACATTGAGCTCTACATGCGCCTCCGCCATTACCGGTATATTCCAAGGCAACGAGGGAGCATATAGCACCTTAAAAGATGTACCTATGGAAGAAGAAAATATGTGGTGGGAAGAGTTCACGGTAAATGTATTTGAAACTTAATGATTTTACAAGACTATCAATAACACATTATTTCAAAAAACATAAACGTTGTCGGTGGGCTCCTGAGTATCAGGACATCGTCAAGAGAGGTTGGCGCATGTTACTTCAGAGGAGACTCAGCGGTGTCATGAGCGGCCATCGGAAACAGAATAAGAAGCCTAAATGGGTTTCAGACTCTGATTGGAACACACTTCAACAATATTGGGCAACTCCGGAATTTAAAGCAAAGTCTAAACAGGCATCAATCAACCGGAAGGAGGGGAGGGGCAGCAAAGGCCCAATGAGGCATACGGGTGGTTCACTTAGCCATATTGAGCATCGCCAGAGACTGGTAATTTTATAATTTTCCAAATTCATTAAAAAAAATTGACGTAGTTCTGTATTTAATGTTTTAATGATTGTTCTAAACAGGAAAAGGAGGCTGGGCATCCACTCCCATTCCCGGATAGCTATGATTGGTGTCATCAACAACATACCGACTCTAAGATAGGGGATTTTGTAGATGACGATTCTAGAGAGCTATCTGTAAGTATTTCAATACTTATCCCCCTTTTTACATTAGTTAATTACTTTCATTTATTTGTAACCTTACATTTTATTTGACAGGGAGTGTTCCATTCTGTCTATGACAAATCCGCAACCGAAGCTACTCAAACAGGCGAGCCTCTTCCTGATTTGCCGACTCATATTGCGCTATCTGCTGAGGCAGCGGGCGGGCTAAAAAATGGACGAGTTCAAGGACTCGGTTCCTTCTCCAATGTGGTTAAGGCAATGAGGGGAGGTAGCCAGTCGGTCTCTCATTCAGAAATGGAAGAAAAAAATGACAGAAATGAACGATGATTGGAAGAAGAAATTTGAAGCTAAAGAAAGAGAAAATGCGCGGAGGGAAGAGAAGAGAGCTAGAGCATTAGCTAGTACCTTATTTGATATTCTTTCAAATAGACACGCTATATTAAGTCCCGCTGAGCTTGAAGCTAGATTGACCAATTTAGAGTACGATGATGTAGATTCAGATTATGACGATGATTCCTTAGTCGTAAATGATGTATTGGGGCATCAATAGATTGTGTTGTTTATTTGGTATATTATTCAACTTTTGTATGCTTGTTTTTGCGTTGTTAATATTGCATACTTGTTTTTGCGTTATCAATATTGAATGTTGGGTAGTATTTATGTTATATTTGAGCCTGTTTTTTGTTGAATATATTTTATGCCTGTTTTCTGTTGAATTGTGGCAGAGTGTATACTTGTTTTCAGCATTCTATTTATGAATCACAAGAATTTTAACTACCAAATAGCGACGGACAAGTGACTAACTTAGGTCATAGGGTTAGGGTTTAGTGACCGAATACTGACCGAACATTTTCGAAAACTACACAAGAGAAGCATTCTTGTTAGCGACCGCATAGAAACGAATATGAGAAATTCTGACGCTAATCCGTCGCCCGTATTACAGGGGTGACCGAACAGCGACGGTCCTTGGATAATCGGTCGCCCTTCGGTCGGTATATTTTCCCGGTTCGGGTTTTTACAAAATAGCTGTGTTTGTAAAGATATATGGAAACATTTTGTCAATTTTAGTTACTATTACTAATTATGTATATATATATATATATATATATATATATATATATATATACGTATATTAACTTGAATATTCATACTAGTAAAACTTATACGTATATAGACTCGAAGCAGAACAAATCAAACAATACATTTGTGTGTGTATTTACGTGAATCAGAAAGTGATGGAGTTAAAATTGTAATCATTGATTAGAAATATACAAATAACTACTAAAATGTTCACATTATTTCGTACTCGCATTCTGAACATTGTCGGTTTTTCGGTTTTTAATTTTTTTATGTTTTTCGTCGCTAATCCGTCGCCCGATTACAGGGGCGACCGAACAGCGACGGTCCTTGGATAATCGGTCGCCCTTCGGTCAGTATATTTTCCCGGTAGAACAACAACGTGTACTTTTTATTAGGCGACCGACCACCGACCAAAAATTTATTTCGGTCAGTAATCGGTCGCTATTATTCAATATGAAACGACGCAGTCCATACCTCTTTCAAGAGCAATTGCGAGTTCATTTCTAGTCCTCATTCCGAAGACTGATTGCCCGGAAACTTTCGGTGAGTTTCGTCCAATCTCTTTGTGCAATTTCTCTAGTAAAATTATCTCTAAAGTCATGGCTATTCGACTGGCAAAATTACTTCCTAGGATTTTGAGCAGAAATCAGTCTGGTTTTATCAAGGGGAGGGTAATTTCAGATAATATTTTGTTAGCAATGGAATTGGCAAATGCATTAAATAAAAAGGTGAGAGGAGGTAATATGATCATAAAATTGGATATGATGAAGGCATTTGACCAAGTTTCTCATGATTTTCTTTTGTCCGTGCTTCAAAAGTTTGGGTTCAGTCCACATTTTATTCACCTAATCCGAAATTTATTGACTAATAACTGGTTTTCAGTCCTTATTAATGGTACTCCTCATGGTTTTTTCCGCTCTGGGCGTGGAGTAAAACAAGGAGACCCTTTGTCGCCATTATTATTTATTATAGCAGCAGACGTCTTTTCCAGGGGTCTGGATAGACTGATACATTCGGGGAGCATAGGAAGGTATGTGGTCCCACACTCATCTGTTTTGATATCTCATTTAGCTTATGCAGATGACGTAGTTATTTTCTTGAATGGTGCTAAAAGTGAGTCCCGCAAGCTTTGATGAGAATTCATTCGGAAATATGAGGACACCTCAGGACAGCGCATCAATGACCATAAGTGTTCCTTTTATGTGGCAGAGAGAATGCAACCACGACAATTGGAGATGATCACTCGGGTGACGGGTTTTGTCCGAGACAATCTTCCAATGATATATCTCGGATGTCCCGTCTTTTTTGGGCGACAAAAGGTAATTTATTACTCATCTATTATTGATAAAATCACTCTTCGCCTGTCGGGATGGCAAAGGAAATTTCTTGACCTAGGAGGACGTCTCACTTTAATTCGGTATGTATTATTATCCATGCCTATGCACATTCTTGCTGTGTGTAGTCCGCCAAAACAAGTACTTGCTCATATGGAAAGATTATTTGCTAACTTTCTATGGGGGAAAATGGAGTATGGGGAACGACGTCATTGGATGTCTTGGAGGAAACTTTGTCGTAGCACTTCGCAAAATGGTTTGGGAATTTCTAATTTAGAATCTTATCAAATAGCTTATTCTCACAAATTGTGGTGGCGTTTCAGGACTTCGACGTCTCTGTGGAGAGATTTTCTGGTTGAGAAATATTGTCAATCGTACCCTCATTCTACTATAGTTCCTTCCCGACCCATGGATTCCCCTGTTTGGCGCAGGCTTCTTACGGTTCGGGCTTGGGCAGAGGCTCACATGGGCCTCCTGATTCGAGATGGTGGGTCTTTGTTTTGGTATGAAAATTTCACGTTGCAGGGATCTTTATTGCGAACTGAAGGCGCAGCAGTAGACTCTTCGGTCATTAGGGAACATTTGGGTGACGATGGCTGGTCTGCTGTAGAGACTTTGACGATGACTCAACAACAGGACCTTCCACTAGTTCGGCTATCCCCAGGTCCTGATATTCATATATGGAGCCTTGTCCCAACCGGGAAATTCACGATTTCTTCTATTTTGCGAGACTTTACAACCAAGTGGAGCTTCCCAGCTCTCTCGCACACAGGTTTGGCAATCCTTGCTACCATTGGCGCAGAAACTGTTTCTCTGGCGGCTGCTCAATGGTTTTTTAGCTCTAGACGAAGTAAGGAGATGTTGGGGTGTATCTTTAGTCTCAAGTGTCATTGTGGACATGGGGAGGATACCTTCGCGCACATTTTTACAGAATGTCAAATGGCTTCAAGATTGTGGAAGTATGGATGTGCTTTGGTGGGAATTGCATGGCACACTCTCAGGTTTGACTCTTATCTATCTCTTTTGAAACTGTTGTGGTGGAAAGGTAAAGACAAGTGGCGTGATATTAACTTCATAATCTTTACTAGTGTCTGTTGGGCCCTTTGGAGGGCCCATTGTCGTTTTATTTTTGATGGTAAAACATCGGTATTTAGGAGCATTTTACATGAATTTGACAGCTACTATATTTCTTTGTTGAAATGTGCGGGTTTGTTTGAGGCACTTACGGGAGGCACTTACTCTATACGATTGAGCCGAGTTAAGGCCATTACTTGGAGGGGTAGTTTGGCTCCCTCGGTCATTCTAAATATAGATGGGGCTTCTAGGGGTAATCCGGGTCCTGCAGGTGCGGGTGGTATAGTTAGCACTTCTTCGGGCTCTTTTATTGGTGCTTTCTCTAATTTCCTTGGCTTAAATCTCTCTAACTCTGCGGCTGAAATGGAAGCAATGATCATTGGTATACGGTATGTTACTTCATTGGGTTTTAACGATATCTGTGTTCAATCGGATTCAAAGTTTCTATGTGATTCTTTTAACAAAGGTCGATTTCTTCTTGGAAGCTTGATTCTCTTTTTCAATGTTTACTCCGCATTTTCGATTCTGCAAGAGTTCATCATATTTACAGGGAAGCAAACCAGGTCGCAGATAGTTTGGCAAATGAAGCGTGTGACTCTCGAAATACGGTGGTTTATTCACAGTTTTCGTCACTACCTCGAATCACTAGGGGTAAGTGTCTCCTTGATCATGCAGGAACTCCATATCTAAGGAAAATCAAAGGATAAATTCCTTAGCATTTTAGATTTGATGAATACTAGTATTGTATAGCTTTACTGCTTTGCATATTAGTTTAGCCATATATTGTCTCATCCTTGCGCATATATATAAATGCTCAAGGTTGCACTTTTGCATATTTGTATTTGGGAGGTCAGGTTTTATGTCCCCCTCTCATCACTTCTGCCGGTTTGGCAATTATTAATAAAACGGGGGTCCGCCCCACCACGCTGGTGGCTTTAACAAAAGACGCATGATCTGTTTTTAAATTGCTTTAAAACAGAACACTCCCTCCACAGAAACCCAGTTCTCCCCCTGCGAAACCCTCCTGCCTCAACCTCCCCTCCACCGCCTCCACCCTAGGCGGCCCTTCACCGCCGCTCTGAATCTGGTGCTCCACCACCACTATGAAGTCTACCATTTAGGTTTATTTTCTTATCCATTTATTCTTCTTTTTTTTTTTCAAAATTAAGGAGTGAATTTGTTTGTCCATAAATGATTATGAAAATATGCTTAGAATAAACTTGATTTATGATGGACCAAGGTTTATTTACTTGGAAATGAAATGGTGATATATGGTTTTTGAATTTGTACTTTGTTGGTGTTTTTTTTACACTTTAACCTTGACATTATTCTTTATCATTGTAAATTTTCATTGTAATAACATGGTGCTGGAATGTTCGGAAGCCTTTGAAGGATCTTCTTTGTATTATCTCGCCGGTTTCTTTGGATTATGCATTTAATAATGAATACTTATATATGCAGATATTGTGTTTATAATGGAGGACCATTGTTGGATGTATCCATCTAATAAGGGTGGACCCCGTCATAGTCTAGAATTTATAGCGGGAGTGAAACAATTTGTGGATTTTGCTATTAGTATGTCTGCTAATGTACAAAATGATGGGATTAGGTGTCCTTGTGCTTGTTGTAAAAATAAGGATTTTCATATACCTGATATGGTCAAGTATCATCTTATTATGAACGGATTTGTGTCTAACTATTTTAATTGGACATGTCACGGTGAGGCATTCTTTCCAATGCCTCAATTTCCGTTCATACATGAAACCTCTCATGATATGGATAATTCGTTAAGATATACGACACACAACAATTTTCGAGAGGTGGTTCTTGATGCTGCCGGACCAAGTTTTAATGAGTCGGAAAATAGGGACGTAGAAGAACATCCCAATCCAGAGGCACAAAAATTCTATGACATGTTGAAGTCTGTTGATAGCCCCCTGTACAAAGGTTGTACAAACCATTCACAACTATCAATGACTGCTAGAATGTTGAGTATTAAGTCCGAAGACAACTTATCTGAAAATACTATAGATAAATTTGCACAGTTGATGAAAGAAATACTCAAAATAATGCTTTGGACGACTTTTACCAAATGAAGAAATTGGTTAAAGGCCTTGAATTACCTACAAAAGATAGATGTTTATTTTAACGGTTGTATGTTGTTCTGGAAAGATGATGTTGAGAGTAGAGAATGTAAGTTTTGTGTCCATGGTAGGTATATTAGGAAAAAGAAATCAAAAAATACACGACAAAAAGAGATTGCTTGCAAAAAGATGTATTATTTTCCAATTACTCCGAGATTGCAAAGATTGTATGCATCTGAGAAAATCGCAAAACACATGACATGGCACTCAGACAGTGAGAGGGAAGAGGGAACAAAGAATCACCCACGGGATGGGGAAGCTTGGCAACATTTTGATAGAACACACACCGATTTTGCAGCGGAACCTCGGAATGTAAGGCTTGGGTTATGTACAGATGGATTTGCACCTTTCGGCATGTCAGGGAAGCAATATTCTTCTTGGCCAATTATTCTAACACCTTATAATCTGCCCCCATGGATGTGTATGAAGAACAATGTAATGTTCTTAACTATCATTGTACCTGGACCCCAAAATCCAAAACACAAGATTGATGTGTACTTGCAGCCTCTCATTGATGAATTGAATCAGCTGTGGGGTGAAGGTGCAGAAACGTATGACATCTCCAAAAAGCAAAATTTTAACTTGAGGGCTTCATTACTTTGGACAATTAGTGATTTCCCAGCATATGGACTGTTGAGTGGATGGAGTACAGCTGGCATTCACGCTTGTCCATATTGTATGGAAGAAACTCAAGCGTTCCATTTGCATGCTGGCGGGAAACAATCGTGGTTCGATTGCCACAGATGCTTCTTGTCACCTAATCATCCTTTTAGAAGAGATGCAAAGGGATTTCGAAAGGACCGACGACAGGAGAGAGCAGAAAAATTCGAAGGCATGTTTCACTCTTACCAAGGCACAAAAAGAGATAGTTTTGCAGTGGGTTAAAGAATTACGGCTCTCAGATGGATATGCATCGAATTTGGCGCGATGTGTTGATATGAAAGAGTTGAAAATGTCTGGAATGAAGAGTCACGATTCTCATGTATTCATGGAGAGACTTATCCCTATAGCACTTAGAGAAGTACTACCGGTAAGTGTTTGGGGGCCCTTGGCTGAACTTAGTCTGTTCTATAGAGATTTGTGTTCCCTAAAATTGAGTGTGGTGCATATGCAAGAATGTGAGGACACTATCGCTATTTTATTGTGCAAGTTAGAGAGAATATTTCCTCCAGGATTTTTTGATGTGATGGAACACTTGCCGGTTTACCTTCTGTACGAAGCCAAGGTTGGTGGCCCGGTACAGTTTAGATGGATGTACCCGTTCGAGAGGTAACAGCCAATATATTTATGTTATCAACTCCATTTTTACTTTTCATGCACATATTTACAATGTGATTAACTGCTTATACTTTAATTAGATACCTGCACCATCTAAAAAAGAAGATAAAAAACAAGGCCAGCGTTGAGGGGTCAATTTGCAATGCATACTTGTTCGAAGAAGCTGCTACATTCTTTAGCTATTATTTCAAACCCCACGTGAAGACGAAAGTTACAACCATTGGGCGAAATGATGGTGAAGACGAGACTAATGGACCAGATGTATTATCAATTTGCAACTTACCGGGAAGATCATTTGGAAAAAAAGAAAAGATTGTATTATCTGATAAAGATTATAAACAGCCATGAATTATATCTTGATGAATTGTGAAGAGGTCGAACCATATATTCAGTTAGTAAACCCATCTATTTGTTTCATTTTTGTTATATAATTAAAATTAGTCGATTAACAATATTGTCATTTAATTTGTAACTCAGGAAATTTGTCAGTGAAGTACATGACCAAACTCCGCAGATAACGGAGGAAGAACTTCAAAGCCGGGTTTATAATGATTTTTCCAAATGGTTTGGAACTCATGTAAGTTGGTATTGTGTAGAAATGTATTTGTCTTAACAATGCCTAAACTAAACTAATTTAACTTTTGTTGTTCTCAACAGATACATAGCCTTCCGGAACATTCCGAAAGGTTGTTGAAAAATATTTCATGGGGCCCGTCAAGGAGAGTGATGTCATACACCGGTTACTTTGTTAACGGTTATAGATTTCACACAAAATCCCACAGAAATGGAAAAGGAACAACAAACAGTTGGGTATGGGTTAAAGGAGATTATTACGGAGAGTTAAAGCAAGTCATTGAGGTTGAGCTTGCTGGAGTACCTTACCAAAAAAATAATTCTTTTCAAATGCGACTGGTTTGATTCTACTCCAAATCGAGGTTTGAGGGTGCAGCCTCAATAAAAACTTGTAGAAATACATAGGAAAAGAACGTACTAGGGTTACGATCCATTTTTATTTGCTTCTCAATGTCAACAAGTCTACTACACACCTTATCCGGGTAGTAAGACAACATCTAGGGCAGATTGGTTGGCTCTTTGTCGTTCCAAACCACGTCTAATTGACGTTCCTGGTGTTTCGTTACCGTATCAGGAGGAAGTACGCGAGGAGGAGACCAGTCACATTGATCAAACTGTTATTGAAGTTTGTCAACTTGCACATCTGTCAGGGGAAATATAAGTTGTGCTTGTGGCCGGTACGAGCCGTGCTCATGATGATGATGAAATTATGTCGGGTGATGACAATTCTGAAGAAGAGGATGAGTTTATGTCGAGGATGATTTAGAATGATTAATCTATTTCTCGCTTCTTGGAATTTCATAAATTAATTGTCGTATTGTATAACTTTTTTATCATAATTCAAAGTGGTAATTTTATTGTCATAAAATAATTTGATTCTTGAATTTTCATATTAAAGCTCATGCATTTCCAAGGATACATATAAATGACATTAAGGAGTTTATGAGAAGTGTAAACTTTTATTGTGAGTGTTGCAATATAATGAGAAGTGCACACTTTGATTGTAAGTTTTGATAATTCAAAGTGTCCACTTTAATTGTGAGTGTTGTAATGTAATGAGAAGTGCACACTTTGATCGTGAGTTTTGATAATTCAAAGTGTGCACTTTAATTGTGAGAGTTGTAATTCAAAGTGTGCACTTTGATTGTGAGTATTGTAATGTAATGAGAAGTGCGCACTTTGCTTGTGAGTGTTGTAATGTAATGAGAAGTGCGCACTTTGATTGTGAGACTTGTAATTCAAAGTGTGCACTTTGACTGTGAGTATTGTAATGTAATGAGAAGTGCGCACTTTGATTGTGAGTGTTGTAATGTAAATGAGAAGTGTAAACTTGGTTATGTAATGTTATTTTTTCTATTTGGGATCTTATTAATACTGTTTCTGGTTTGTATTCCTCTGCGTATTGCTGTTTTTTATAATAGGGATTTAATTAAATTTCAGATTTTTTTTAAAAAAAAACAATTTAGCGACCGAATATCGAGTGCTACATTAGCCGTCGGTATTCGGTCATTAGCCAGTCAAAGTCAAAAGTCAGCGATATTGACTATTCAGTCGGTAATTAGAGACTGAATATTCGGTCGCTAATATTTCCGTAGGTATTCGGTCGTTATATAGACCAAGTCATAAGTCAACAATGTTGACCACTCGGTCGGCATTCAGTCGGTAAATAGCGACATGAAGTGTCGTAGGTATTCGGTCGGTTAATAGGGACCGTAATTTCGGTCACTATACTTGCGTCGGCAGTCTGTCGTTATATACTCAATGTAAAAAATCAACAATGTTGACCCTTCGGTTGGTATTTGGTCGGTAAATAGGGACCGTAACTTCGGTCGCTATAATTGCGTCGGCAGTCGGTCGTTATATAGTCAAAGTAAAAAGTCAACAATGTTGACCATTCGGTAGGTATTCGGTCGGTAAATAGCGACCGAATATTCAGTCGCTAGACTTACCGTCGGTATTCGGTCGGTAATTTGCTTTGTGACGAAAAATAAACGACCACGTGAATCGATCGTTAAACAGAGTTTAGCGACGGAAATGTCCGTCTCTGTAACACTGTTTTCTTGTAGTGACTTCTTTGTTGAGAGTCTACTTCATGGATGAACTTTATTGTGTAATTGAGTAGCTCTTCAGCAAGTTGATCTTTCTTCTTGACTTTAAAATTCCTTCCAAGGCAAGTGGATTGACTTAAAGCTTGTGTCATTGAGTCTTGCAAAGTGTAGCTTCTTCTTGTGTGTAGGATGTTGTCTTTGATGTACACAAGGAGCTAACTTACCATTTTCATCAATGTAGGTGTGAGTATAAACCCTATCATTAAAACACAAGCTCACACAAACATTAGAACTTCTCAATGTCTTGTTATCATCAAAACTAGATTGATCACATTGGCCATTAGCGTTGGCGTTTACATTTAATATAGGTTCTCAATTAGATTGGGCAGACTCAATTGATTGGGCAGAACAGGACGAGAACTTTTTCTGGTCGACCGAACCTGTTTGTCACTCCGGTCGGCTGAGAACCATTTCTCAAGTCGACCGAACCAATTGATCATATTATCCTGTAGGGCTTACAAACATAGTAATCGAAGCCTGATCGACTCCATTATTGTTTCTAATTGTTAAGGACTTAAAAATTACATTTTGAACGGTGGAGATTATATTGCAATGGTTTAATTAAGATGAATTGTTCTCTGAAGTTGTCTCTGCAAACTAGAAATTCTGCTTTCCACTCTTCCTTTGATTGTTCTATTAAGTGTTCAAGGTAATGATCCCTCGTTCTTGTTTTTCAATCCTAAAACACATGAAATGGTCTTTTATCAAGTTATGAATTATATGAAAGATTTCCCATGTTTACTTCATCAAAATTGGATGAAGAACCGAAGTATATTTGCATCGTATTTATGAATATAATTGATTCTTCTTTCGCATGTTGTTGTATACATATTGGATGCATTTTCATAAGAGTCAGAATATTCTCAATTTAGAGCTCTTCTCTGTTAATGTCCCTATTCCAGGATATATCTCGATTGGTGAAATGTTTAAGTGCCAGGGAGTATTTTCTGTCCCCCAATAGCTATTCGGTTTAAAGAAGCTTTGTTTTACTTTTTCATTTTTTTTAAAAACGAAATAATTTTACCCTTGTTTATTGATCATGTGAACCGCACATGTTGAATTAATTAGCATTTTACTTCAATAATTTTGTTTTTATCTTAAAACTTTTGGAATGGAAGTGAAGGAAACCCTATGAACTAACAAGGAGAAGTATTCTCCTCTTAAAAGTGCTCTGTCCATTTAAACAGCTTCCCTGTGAATTTCTTGAGTTTGGTCGGCTTTCGGCCAGTCAACAGGTGGTTCGGCGGCTCAACAAATAGGGTAGGGGGTGGGGGAATTTTTTAGAGAGTATTTGAGTAGAGAGAAAAAAAAAAAAAAAAAAGTTCGGAAAAGGAGGAGTGTGAACATTCAGAAATGGGACCATTAGCAAATGTTGTACGTTTTATATATTTTGAGCATGTCATTTGAATAGTTAATTTTGTTTTTGAACATCATATACGTGATTTTATAATAAAAACTCATTAGCTTATGCAATTACTATTCTGAGTGCCCCTAGTTTTATGTAATGTTCTATACGATGAAATAAAACTAGTATGATGTTTGATTGATGACAATGTTTTATTGATCATGTGTAATGGATGCAAATCATATCATGGATATAATATACTGGGATATATTGTATCGGACGTGATCCGAAAGAGAAGTAATACTTAATGGTTCCTTAGTCATAAGTAATTACTTCCTCAATACTATTTGGAATCCTTAGACCTTATGTCTCCATCGTTTCCAGAATCAATGGAGCTACGTTTTGACTCGGTAGGACGACTGATGATCGAATGTAGTATCCTATCATGGCTTGAATGTGAGAGGCATTGTTAGGGATTTGTCCCTCTCTTATTAGAGAGAGATATCCATGGGCCCCTCGATAGAGAAATCTGTTTAAATGCATGGTCGTGCTCAAATGTATTTAACAAAGTGCTTATTATTTGTTGGAACAGTCTACCTGGAGATCAAGAATAAATACAATTAAGCTCTATAAGGGTGACAACTACCATGTCTTATGCTTAATTTGGATATCCCGAGACAAAGGGATTAAATAGTGGATTGATATTAGGTTCCACCGTACATTCATTCACTATGGGTAGTCACAATGTCCTGTTAGGGACCGCTTGTGATTTATGAACAGATAGTACTACTAAGTGTGTTTTTATTACCATTGTGATATGAACCTACAGTGTCACACGCATAGACGAGTTAACGAGCTTCATGTCCCGATTCAATGAATCTAGAATGTGTCTAGGTTCATTGTATATGGAATTTATTTTTCTGAGAATAATAAAATGTTATTATTCGAATTAGAGATTAAGGATGGGGGCATTTTTGGTATTTGTCTTTCGCTGGGATTACGTGGGAGTTATTATGCGATAAAAATTCCCACTACCAAGAGAGGTTAGTTTTCGGAACCAACTCTCACGCCTATATAATCTCTTTTGGCCGAAAACCCTAGGGTTAGACTTCTGAGAGCCGCAAAATAACCACACCCCGAAATAAGATATATGCCTTCCTTTTCTCTCTATATTTTTGTAACTCAGAAAATGAAGAGCTAGCAATTGTTGCTCATTTCGTCGCGTGGATATCGGTAGAGAGCAATTCAGCAAGAGAAGGCTATTGGTGGCAGCAGCATAGCATCTGAAATCAGAACTATTAACGAAAATTTTTAAGTCTTTTCGTCTGAATTTCGATTCCCATAGTATGAGCGGATCATTCAGGGAAGGATTAATGGGTGTTTAGAACGAGTTTCTGCCCAATGAATCCCTTCATATATATGTGAAAAAATGAAATCTATAATATATAAAGTTAGGCCAAGTTGGGGTAGAAGGTTGTGGTGATGACATTCGGCATTCTATAGATTCATTGTCCAATGAAAAGCTTACATGTGGCAATGTAAGCATTGATTACTCTCTAAAATGCAGTGCCCCGTTAGCTAATAATATAAATTGAAGCTTTAGATAGCTATGGAACTCAATATTTAGTCATAGTAGTTTAGCTATTGCTCATGAACTATATATATATATATATATATATATATATATATATATATATATATATATATATATAGCTATTCTAAGAGATCAAGTAAATAACTTTCGTTAATACTATTAATTTTAGAGAATTTGAACTCTTAGACTTCATAACCTTTGTGTTTATCTTTGTAGCTCCAGAATATTTCAGTTTATGTTTATACCTATTACCTGAATATACCAAGAAAGATGTATCGTCTAATGAGGCTACTATGAAATATTTAGAAAAGAATAGAATCTAGAATTTCAAATAAATAAACTCCACTAACCTTAGGTATCTCTTAACATCAGTATATTATATTATATTATATTATATATAGCTACAACAAAAAAAACACTGGTGATGGAATTCAAAGGTTTGTAAAAGATTAGAATAAATTGGGTGTTTTAAAAATGAGGCACCAACAAAAGTCAATAGAAACTTAAAAGTCATTTGTTTTAATAAAATATACTTAAGAGTTAACAGTTTCACAACTAAATCTTATCATTTAAGAGTCCTTAGTTGTTTTAATAAGAGGAAGCCAAGAGTTAACAGTTTCACAACTAAATATTCTAACTTAAAAGTCATTAACGTTTTAATAAGAGGAACCAAAAAATTAACAGTTTCATATTTAAATATATATATAAGCTCTATCTGACACATCGATGAGGCATTTGCAAATTGTTAGCACAATAAAAAAGGTTAAGTTTAATTGACACAAACAATGAATTGTGTTGGTTTGCTCAATGAGAGGCTGAGAGCAACCAATCCAATTAAAATAATGTCTATTGTTACTATACATATTCGTTGCAGTAATAGTTAGTAATTTTATTTTATTTTTACTTTTTTGTTTAGGCACTTCTACTACTGCAAAGAGGGAGGAAAGGAGATGAGACGAAGGTTTTGTAGCGTTTGTGTTTTTCTTTTATTTTTCCTTAATATAATATTTTTTATGTAAAATATTATATATACATGTTTAATAGTCCGTAAAAAAGTACTCAATTAACTTAAAATATTGGATTTATTTCTATTATTATTGTATGCTCCATGATTTATGTATTGTTTTTTTTTTTCTTTTTGGTTAGGATTTAGTATATTGTATATCATTCAATAAAATTCATAATATTACAAAAATAGAACTATTATGTATGTATGGAAAATTTAGGAGAATCATAGAATGTATATTGATTCTCTCTAAGATATAACTTTAAATATTTGAATTTTTTTAATATATTAAAATAATTCATTCAACGCACAAGTCTATAACCTAGTGAAGAAAGAGAATAGAAGCACATTATTCAAAGATCAATATGTCATGTGGAGTATATGAAGTGAACGGTAGAATATGAAATTTTTTATCTTAGTAGGCTACTAAGTTTATAAGTTGCATCCAAACTAATGAGTGCAGTACACGTAGGAAAGAGAATTGATGTAAGTTCAATTCTCTTTCCTACGTGTACTGTATTGATTGACTTTGATATAAGTTTTAAACTTAGTAGCCTACCAAGATAAAACTACTTGTAGAATATAGTGTAAGGACCTCAAGGTATATAATAATACCTTCGAACGGCGACCCTAATTTTTGTTTACCTATCTGCCTTTGAATGTGTAGCTGTCTGTTTTGTAACTGGTGATCCAAGAATAAGGTAAAAGAGATTGAAATGCTTCTCTGTGTCTGGGAACAAAAGTATGCTGAGAGCTTTGGGGTGAGTCGAGGGAAAGAAGTATGGATTCACCGTATTGTAATTGTGGAGGAGGTGGAGGCTTGTAGGCATGGTTCTGAACTCTATATGCCATCTGGTGGTGAAGGGTTGCCATACATTTTTCTTCCGTTTCTGGACCAGTGATCTGGATCTGGACTCGAAAAGCAGTAGACAGAGATGGATTGTCTAGGGGAATAGTAAAGTTTGGGAAGAAAGTCACAAAGGTGGTCCCTGAACTGAGGGTCGTCTGCACTGTTCCGATAACCGACTGTGCGTATCCTTGGAACCTTGAATCAAGAAGTGCAATACGAGATACCATCGGGAGACCTTTTTTAGCATGGAGGGTGACTGCCAAACGAATGGCACCAAAGTGTATGTGAGTGTATCCCTGATCCAAGCAAGCTTTTGGAAAGTGTTTTGGAAGTTGAAGGGTTACATACTGTTTTTCTTTGGTGGAAGGAAGTTCGTGGCTGGCAAGGTGGGAAGCTTGACAGGAAGATCCTACGGGAAGAAACTAAGAAGCTTTGAAGATCATATGAAAAGCAAAGGTAGAGAACCTGAGAGAATTGTGGAACAAACTCTTTATTTCTAAGTTTTTCCTCTCATCAACTTCTGAGGAATCAGTAGTGGTTACATGCCTTTTTATAGGCGAAATATTACAAAGACGGATTTGAAATCCGGACTCGAAACTAATCTAATCTACAGTACAAAAAATAAGTACATGACACGTCTCGGATTTGAAATCCGGACTCGAAACAAATATATGAATAGTAAACAACACGTGACGGATTTGAAATCTGGACTCGAAACAAATCTAATCTACAGGAAACTTACAAGACAAGTCTCGGACTTGAAATCCGGACTTAAAACAGACATAAAATACAGGAAAAGAACAAGACACGTGTTTGGACGTAAAATCCGGACATAAAAAGTAGTAAATAGGCAACGAAAGTGACACTTGTGACTTTTTAAGCTTAAGTGTCCCATTCCTTTAATAGTATCCTATACTAGCCTAATAAAGGACTTCCACTACTAATCTTTCTTCAATGAATAAGAGAAAATGCTGAAGTATGAGTTTGTCCACGTTTTTGGGTTTTTCGGGTTTTTGAATTTTTATGAAAAATAATCTCACACGACGAAATTTAAAAACATAAAATGAATATTTACATATGAAAATATTAATTAAGGACTTCCACGATCTTCTGCTTCGGAATCGTAATCTGATGAATTATGAGGCATCCAGCCATCACTGAAATTGTCATCCTCTGAAGAAGAAGGTTCGTCAGGAATCCTTTCTGAAGCTGAAGTACTTGCCGAAAATTGAATCCTTGTAGAGGAAGAATAAGCATTAGCCTGTATCAAAACTTCGACATAATACGGGTGATTTGGCCATTCAGAGTCGTTGGACCCTTTAACTTACAAATGCTGGACCCAAATGTCGCATCCAGCCAATGTAGGTGAAATCGTCAAATCTTATACCATTTTTTATCGCTGTCTGTGTAATAATGTCTATGTACTCCTGTGGATGCTCTTTCTGAATTCTGGGTGTTGCAATGTTGAAAGAGTACCAACCTAGAATTTTTTCCATTGGGAAATGATAAAGTCTCGGAGAGCAGTTTGGAATATGAAGATTCATTATGGAGCGGTGTAGACATATGACCACATAATCTTTTTGGTAATGGCTAAGAAAACGAAACCATCCTGCTGGGGGAAGGAACCAGTTCAGGATTTTGAACATGGTAAGCTTTTCAGGGGGAAGGTCTTTGGCTTGGTCACAACACCAGAGATAAGAATATAGTTTTTGGGTGTTGAAGACAAAAGATATCTGGTGTGCTTCAAGAAGGTACCAGAAATAGCAAAGAGCCATTTTCGGGAGGGACCACAACTTACAGATATGAAAGACGGTAGCAAAAGGGTGGTCTGGGTGGTTCGAAATACCTCGGAAAACAGAAGGGCCATAATTTCTCGAAGTAATCGTGAAAAACAGTTTTATAGTTGAGTGTACTTCGAAGAGGGAGAGTTATGTCCAGGATGGATTCGACCACTTCGGGGGGAAGCTGAGAAAAGTCGAATGTACAAATACTGGGTGTTGTTTGCACTGGGAGCTGCAAAACCTGTAATGGATTAGAAAACATACCTGCCTGAAATGCACCACCTTCCGGAACCTGTGAAAAATAATAATCAACTGGAGGTGTTTTATGAAACTCGGAGTTTGTCCAGTATTCCAGTGGTTTGACTGACTCTAGAAGACTAGACCCACAAGACTCAGACTAAATGATTGAAGGTGCGCTCCCCCGGTCTTCATTGTTGAAAGAATTTAGACCGAGATGGGCTCTTCTGGATGGGTTTGACCCAAATCCATTTTGGGCTAGATTAATTCTCGTTATCTTTAAGGCCCATGACCACGTGATGGGTCAATTCTCACAATCATTGGATTAAACTAAAGAACATAGTTGTGTTATATACAGAGGAAAGGAACACGACATAAACCACCATCTCATAACTACCTAATCTTGCTGGCATGTACAAGCCAAAAAATGTTAAGAAAATAATCAAAGGAAAGTTTTTAAGTCTTATGGACAAAGCTACGCCGGTCAAGTTCTAGTTTGACTCTGCAATCTGAAAAGCCCGTTCTTCTTGAACTCTGTATACTAGTATAATTTAAAAATGACCCACCGCGCATGCATGCCCAAGCTGGACGTTACATTGACCTAAACAATATTAATGCAACAATGTGGTAAGTAAAGCTTTAGTAAATAAGTCCGCAAACTACTTGAAATAAGTAATGGGAAGATGATTCAAAGAGAGCAAGAAGATACACGAGCCCCCGATTCCACATTTGGTCATAGCCATGACAAGGTATTCGGCTTCTCAACTAAACTCCGAGAAATCAAAACATCACGAAGATGCAAAAACCAAACACTGGCCTATGAGCTTCCGTGCAGCCAACCCGACACTGTCTGTGCGACTTATGAGCTGATCTTTCTTATCAAATAAAAGCAAACATTCACTCCCCCTACCCTCTTTGTCTAATATAATATATAGAAAACATCAAAACTTGAATACATAGTTTACAGCTGTATTGCGATAAAATTGAATCTGCAACAGAAACACGAAAATAACGCAACAAGGTAATCTTTATTAGTCAAATCAATAGTGAGTTACAATCTCTGGAAGGACTCCAATTTAGCTGGAATGATCCTCTGATTCTCCTCTTTTGAATTTGTTTCGTCCTAATGCTGGAAGACTTGATCTTGAATCAAATACGATTTGACTCCAAGCGCTGAACCTTTGATTTTACAAAGCCATTAAGCCTTCCCGGATTTTGTCGCGAAAACGCCTTTGAAGACTATTGAAAATTTCCTGAGAGCTTTTGTTAGTTGAAGTCTGTCTGTAGCTTCTAAAATGATCTCCAGTCTCTCCTTTAAGACTTGAGGAAGACTCCTATTTATAGGTGTAAATGAAGACTAGGGCTTTATTTATTGTGTTAAGCAGCTCATTCACTTATGTTGGGTTGACCCAATCTTTATTTGGGGCAGCCCAATGTTTAATCCATTATCTTAATGGACCTCTATTTAACTTAACATTTTTTGGGCTCGCATTTCATTAGCCCAATTGAGTTTGATCCACTATTTTCCTTTGGATTTTATTTCAAGTGGATATGTGCTTGTTTAAAATGATATATTTAATATGTCACAGTTGTAGTGGTCCAATATTTAATCATTATTTATTAAATTCAAGTAGCTCAGACGAATAATATTTATTTATTAGTCTGGATTAAATAGATTTAATTACTTGAAAATTCACTTGTCTACAAATGCTCCCACTTCAAGGCTCGGGTTGAGTGTTTGATCGAAGAGCTCAAAGACAAGACTTGAAGTATACTTATTTTAAGAAATTCCGCTAATAAATTTTGCTTTGAAATTTCGTAGCCAAAAAAAATATCCACTGATAATATTGAACCAAGGTACTAGAAATCCAATTGAACTTGGACTAATGAAATACTTATCACCACTCAATATTCCAGTCACCTTAATCTCCTCTTTCAATTTGAACTCCTCTTAAAACCAATAGACTCACTGTAGTTTTGCTTAGAAGTCCGCTGCGTCATCAAAGGCAAGAATTTTTTCTTTTTTTTAAAAACATGACTTCTCAATTAGATTGAGACTGTGGTAGGCTGATGTAATCCATCTCCCTTGGCAAATTGGTGAATTATAGTCCTATATCGTTTTCTTTTTCGTACTCCTTCCGTTGAAATTGAAACTGAGGCTGTGATGATGAATTGCTTCCAAATTTTTTTTTAGCCTGCCAACATAAGAAAAAAAAATTTGAAGCCTGATAATCTCCAAAGGCAAGAATAGAGATTGTATATTATATTTAATTGAGTTTATCTCCTTTTGCATCGTGAATCAAAGGCAATATATATATATATATATATATATATATATATATATATATATATAAATTTTATGCCTGATAATCTTCAATTCTGCAGAAATTGTATATTATATATTTAATTGAATTGATCTCCAACATGTTAGACTAATATATTGTTAGTCGATGTCCCTCAGTGAAGTCCCAAGATTGTATATTATATTATATTGTGTCTCTGGAAGGTCTCCAATTTTTTTAGACTAACAATATAATAATAATAATTTTATTTTTTTTAGGGCTGCAATCAAAGGAATCATGGTAATCTTGAAAGACTTAGCTAAGGATGGCTTGGATTACTTATTCATCCTCAAGCGCGAGGGAGAATCCTTGGAGCGAGCATTTAAGCTTCCCGTACACACTCCGATGCATGGACGCTTTGCCCCAAAATTAGCACTTCCGCTAGAATCCGACCTGCAGGAATGGTCGGTCAAAGTTGCTCGGGAAGATGGAAGCCCGTCTTATTCCTTGCAAAGCTCTATTCACACAGGTGAACGGAGGCTTGGAGGCTTTGAAACACTCGAGAGGCGAATCATAGTTGGATCCGCATATTGTGTTAGTAGTGCCCTAGAACCATTAACATATGTTGTACGTTTTATATCTTTTTGAGCATATCATCTGAATAGTTAATTTTGCTTATGAACATCAAATGCGTGATATGATAGTAAAACTCAATTGCTTATGTAATTACTATTCTAGTTGTCCCTAGTTTTATGTAATCTACTTTACAATGAAATAAAACTAGTATGATGTTAGATTGATGATTATGTTTTACTAATCATGTGTAATGAATACAAATCAAATCATAGATGCAATATATTGGGATATATTGTATCGGACGTGATCCGTTACAGAAGTAATACTTCATGGTCCTTAGTCATAAGTATTACTTCCTCAATACTATTTTAGAATCCTTAGACCTTATGTCTCAATTGATTCTAGCATGAATGGAGACACGTTTTGACTCAATTGGACGTTACTTTTCATCGAGTAACACTACAAGAAAACAGTTAAATAGCGACCGAATTTTTAGGTCACAAATTTAACGACTGAATACCGACCGACTAGAAACCGAAAACTTAACGGTCGTTATTCCGTCGCCCCTCCATCGGCCACATCGGTCCAGTTGACCAAATTGAAATGACGTCGGATATTAACGACCGTTTACCGACGGACTATATAACGACCGAATACCGACGGAAGTTAACGACCGACTACCGACGGAAGTTAACGACCGACTATCGACGGAATACATAACAGTGTATATTTGTATAGTAATAAATGAAGGAAAGTTAACGACCGACTAACGACGGATATTAGTGACCGTTTACCGACGGAATACCGACTGAAAATAACGACGGAATACCGACCAAATTAGGGTTAGGGGTTGGGCGACCGAATACCGACCGAATTAGGGTTAGGGTGGTCCGTCGCTATTCGGTCACTATTAAAGCCAAGGGCGACCGAATTCGGTCGGTAATATTTTTCCGGATTCTGTTTTTTATAAAATAGCGGGGTTTTTAAGTATATATAGAAACATTTTTTCTATTTTAGTTACTATTACTAATATATATATATATATATACACACATTAACTTGAATATTCAGGCAAGTAAAACTTATACTTATTCACGAAATACCTATATATACTCGAAGCAAAACAATTCAAGTAATACATTTGTGTGTACATTAAGTGATGGAGTTAAAATTTTAATAATTGATTATTAATAAAAAAATAATTACTAAATTATTCATATTAGTTCGTACTCGCATTCTGAACGATTTCGATTTTCGGATTTATAATTTTTTAGGGTGGTCCGTCGCTATTCGGTCGCAATTAAGCCAAGGGGTGACCGGATAGCGACCGAATTTAACAAGGCAGTCGCTATTCGGTCGGTAATATTTTCTCGGATTCCGTTTTTTATAAAATAGCGGGGTTTTTAAGGATATATAGAAACATTTTGCCTATTTTAGTTACTATTACTAATATATATATATACATTAACTTGAATATTCAGACAAGTAAAACTTATACTTATTCACGAAATACCTATATATACTCGAAGCAAAACAATTCAAGTAATACATTTGTGTGTACATTTACGTGAAACATTAAGTGATGAAGTTAAAATTTTAATAATTGATTATTAATAAACAAATAATTACTAAAATATTCATATTAGTTCGTACTTGCATTTTGAACGATTTCGATTTTCGGATTTATAATTTTTTAGGGTGGTCCATCGTTATTCGGTCGCAATTAAGCCAAGGGGCGACCGAATAGCGACCAAATTCGCCAAGGCGGTCGCTATTCGGTCGGTAATATTTTTCCGGATTCCGTTTTTTATAAAATAGCAGGGTTTTTAAGGATATATAGAAACATTTTGCCTATTTTAGTTACTATTACTAATATATATATATATATATATATATATATATATATATATACATTAACTTGAATATTCAGACAAGTAAAACTTATACTTATTCACGATATACCTATATATATACTCGAAGCAAAACAATTCAAGTAATACATTTGTGTGTACATTTACGCGAAACATTAAGTGATGGAGTTAAAATTTTAATAATTGATTATTAATAAACAAATAATTACTAAAATATTCATATTAGTTCGTACTTGCATTCTGAACGATGTCGGTTTTTAGATTTATAATTTTTTAATTGATTCCGTCACTATTCCGTCGCTAATGATCTTAGGGGCGACCGATTAGCGACCGAATTCGTCAAATCGGTCACAATTCGGTAGCTAAAATAGCGACCGAATTTATTAATAAAATATTCAAAAATAAATAAAGGGATAAATGTAAGTTTGGTAGCTAAAATAGCGACCGAAGGATAATACTACGTCGTATCAAGGACTAGAACAATCCCTTATCAAAACTTAAAGTCTCAGGATATCCTCTCGTTTCACAACTACAAGACCTAACTTCAAATCGCCGCCTCCTCTTCTCTCCTCCTCCTCTTCGCTTCTCTCAGATCCATCGATTCTGCTTTAACATGGACCATGCCCGTCCAGTCCCATCGAAATCTCTGGAAAAGGTATCCGATGCCCGGTCTTGATGGTCGGTGAGGGCGGGGACCGAATCGTGGGGAGAGGAAACGCAATTGGGAGGGGTTATGTGGGGATTGGAAGAAATAAATTATGGATTTGGATCTTGCGATGGTAGCTGCGGTGAAGGGTTGCTTGTGAAGAACGGAGGGTGATGGCGATGGCCGGCGAAGAAGGTGGCGGTGGAGGAGGCGGGAGGCGAATCTAGAGCTCATTGATGGCTTTGAATTTATCAGAAATTTTGAGGGATTTCGCTCAGGGAGGAAGAGGACGAAAACTCTGGGAAAGCAAAATTGGAAGTTGAAGAGGCTAAAGAAACCAAAGCTTTTGAGGCTTCAAATGAGATGGAATCTGAAAATACTTCAAAATTTGGTGATGCTCTGAAGAGAGGTCACAAGGAGATGCATGGTAAGTAATTCTAAAATTTGAGGTTTTAGTTACATTACTTGTTTCTAGTCTATGATTCATTATGCTGTTTTAGTTACATAAGCTTGATTCTTACACCATTTCAGGAGAGTGAT
The DNA here is from genome assembly GCA_026122235.1 of Vinca minor. Lineage (NCBI taxonomy): Eukaryota > Viridiplantae > Streptophyta > Magnoliopsida > Gentianales > Apocynaceae > Vinca > Vinca minor. The sequence continues at coordinate 600,581 of JAOCZM010000031.1, read as the reverse complement.
ACTTTTGAGATCCAAAAGAAAATAGTTTGTTGCCTTCTATTGCTGTCTAAAGTCTTTGAGAAGAGGTACTAAAGAATGTATAGGAGATATTAGTCGTTTGATTGAGCGTTGTAATGATTTGGATTGAGATGAGAAATTGCTAGAAGGTTTGATTTAGATAGGTTGATTCGGATTGCTTTATTTGTTTTTCTATTTGATTTTTCTGTTTTTGACTTTTTGTCTTTGAGGATTGCAATCTATTGACTTCATTTAGTTTTGGTAAAACGTTTTAGCCAACAAAATTAGCAATTTGAGGATTGCAATCCAGTAGTATTATTGGTGCAGATTTTTTGGTGAGCATGATTTTAAAAATCATTAATTTGGATTTTATGTTTTTCTCTCTCGCAGCGCCACCTTCTCCTTCCAGAGCTTTACGATATTAACAAATTTAGTTTTATAGGTTACATGGATGTGTCCAAGGATCATGGGCAGAAGGATGAGGCCAAATGGGATTGTGTAAGAAAAGGAATTTGTTGCGTATGTAAGGAGCAGAGTATAAATTCCTTACTTTACATGTACTAAGTTCTAGCATTTGCTCATGA